>JACBWV010000610.1:13103590-13241090 GCA_013435795.1 Chlamydomonas sp. ICE-L | reverse complement strand
CGTCTAAACCCCCTAGTTGGCTCCCTGGTTGATGTGGGTATCGTACGGGGGGTCCTGGCATTGGAAGACAGTGAGCAGGCCAGAATTTTCTGATAACCATGTTACGATACAATCCAATCTTCCCTACGTGCAGGCCTCTGGGAAAATGGCTGAAAGTGACCTTGCACGGGTGTCCCGCGACACAGCTACCTATCATGATACCCAGCCACAGCCACAGCCGACCCCATTGACCCCCAGTCTTTCTCAGGTGTCTCGGGACACCGGGGTCTACCGTGATGCTCGGTCACAGTCTGGGGCAAGATCCACCAGCTACCAGGGGACGAGGGGCGTGGGTAGTGGGCGGGCGGTGGGCCGGAGCAGGTCTATGTCGCCTGAGCTGGTGCATGGGCGGGAGGTCAATCGGGAGGGCAGGTCAACGAGGGCCAGCAGGGAGCCTAGCCCTGTTGGAGGCAACAGGAGGTGGGACAGTGGGCCGGATAGTGGAGTGGAGGAGGTTTGATAAGAGCAATGTTTTGGATGTGGATAAAACTGCCAAGGGTGGCGAGCAGCCTTAAAGGCTGGAGCCATGTAACCAAGTCCAAGCTCATAAATCTGTTCTGTGGAATCTGTGGAGGGGCTTTGCAAGATCAATGAGATCTTGAAGGGAGCTCAAAACCATTGGAGCTAGCAGGAGGTGGGACAGTGAGCCGGAGAGAGGAGCGGATGGGGTTTGAAATAAATATGTTCTTTGATAAGAGTAGTGGCTTGAATGTCGACATTACTGCTAAAGGCGCCAAGCAGCTTTAAAGGCTGGAACCATGTAACCAATTCCAAGCTCACAAATCTGTTATGTGGAGTGTGTGGAGGGGCTTTGCAAGGTCAAAGAGAGCCATCAGGGAACCCAGCCCCATTGGAGCTAGCAGGAGATGGGACAGTGGGCAAGAGAGTGGGGTGGAGGAGGTTTGACTCAAATCTGTTATGCGCCCTGTGTGGAGGGGCTTCTCGATGAGAGGCAGCAGGAGATGTGACAGAGGCCGGGAGAGTGGAGTGGACAAGGTTTGACACAAATCTGTCCTGCGCTCTGTGTGGAGGGGCTTCGCCAGGTCGATGAGAGGCAGCAGGAGATGGGTCAGAGGTCGGGATCGTGGAGTGGGCAAGGTTCGACACAAATCTCTTTGTTGGTCTGATGGGAGGGCTTGTAGCTTTGTTTTTGGCTGGGAGCAGCAGCTTCTAGGCAGCTCCCCGGACTAAAGTGAACAAGGTTTGGCACACATCTCTTTGTTGGTCTGATGGGAGGGCTTGTAGCTTTGTTTTTGGTTAGGAGCAGCAGCTTCTAGGCAGCTCCCCGGAATGGCTAGGAAGCCAAACCTGATGCAACCAAGTACACCTTGAAGCTGACACAACCAGCTTTCCTGTTCTGCTAGGATCTTGGCGCCTAGCCCAGTGGCTGGCTCAAAGAGCTGCCTAGAAGCTGTTAAGAAAATTCAAAGAGAAAAGCCATGGGAGGGCTCCCAAGACCTCATGGCACCCTTATGCATAGCTTTTCTTTTTGGCTATTAGCAGCAGCTTCTAGGCAGCTCTCCTGGCTTGCTACCCAGCCAAACTCATAGCAAAGTAGTGCATCTGAAATCTGATAGAACCAGCTTTCCAGTTATGTTGAAATCTTGGGGCATATCCCAGTTGCTGATTCAGAGATCTGCCTAGAATCTGCTGTTCATAGCTGAAAAGAAAATCTGCGCCCTTGTTGCAGTGCAAAGCCCTTCCTTCTTTTAGATACACATGGCAGCTTCCAGCCAGCTCCATCAGCTAGCCACTGAGCGACATAGCAAACTGTGAAAAACAGCTGCTGTATGTCATATGTTGCAGTCTCTCTTTCTTTTTTTATATACACATGGCAGCTTCCAGCCAGCTCCACCAGCCAGCCACTGAGCGACATTGCGGATTGTGAAAAACAGCTGCTGTATGTCATATGTTGCAGTCACTCTTTCTTTTTTGATATACACATGGCAGCTTCCAGCCAGCTCCACCAGCCAGCCACTGAGCGACATTGCGGATTGTGAAAACAGTTGCTGTATGTACATATGTTGCAGTCACTCTTTCTTTTTTTATATACACATGGCAGCTTCCAGCCAGCTTCACCAGCCAGCCACTGAGCGACATAGCAGACTGTGAAAAACAGTTGCTGTATGTCATATGTTGCAGTCACTCTTTCTTTTTTGATATACACATGACAGCTTCCAGCCAGCTCCACCAGCCAGCCACTGAGCGACATTGCGGATTGCTGTATGTACATATGTTGCAGACTGCAACTATCAGTCCAGCTTATTGCATGTTGTTACAGTGCAGGGTTGGTCCAAACAGGCTAAAGGGACTTGCCCAATCCCAAATTATTAAGAGGTATTATTAGTGGGTGGTACCGGTGCAGGAAACGGGCTGGCCCCCTCAACCTCGCGCCTCGTAATAAGGCGTACTATTTATTAATTATTTTATTCAAAATCATCATGAATGGGGTGGTGATGGGATGAGATGACGGCAAAGGTAATGCACTGGTCCCCAATTAGTGCACTGGTCCCCAATTAATGCACTGGTCCCCAATTCATGCACGGTTCCCCAATTAATGCACTGGTCCCCAATTAGTGCACTGGTCCCAAAGTAATGCACTGGTCCCCAATTAGTGCACTGGTCCCAAAGTAATGCACTGGTCCCCAATTAATGCACGGGTCCCCAATTAATGCACTGGTCCCCAATTAGTGCACTGGTCCCCAATTAATGCACTGGTCCCCAATTAGTGCACTGGTCCCCAATTAATGCACTGGTCCCCAATTAATGCACTGGTCCCCAATTAATGCACTGGTCCCCAATTATTAATGCACCGGTCCCCAATTAATTGCTGTACCCCGGGCAGAGGACCTGAGTTCAAGTGACCTGACTACTGTATCCAAGTATTATTCTTCCATTTCATTATTTAAACCGTTGTGCTCAGGGTTGTGCCGAAAACTATTAGGTGCATCGGCAGTGCAAAATTGTGCCGATACGTATTAGGTGCATCGGCAGTGCAAAATTGTGCCGATACTTATTAGGTGCATCGGCAGTGCAAAAATGTGCCGATACGTATTAGGTGTTATTGTCCGTCGAGTCGGACACTGAGTTGGCATAGCGCACGCGTGGTCCTGTGGCCCCAGGACCCGGGTTGCCTGCCGCCGGGCCATAGGCTAGCTATGGCCCGCACGTGTCTTCGGAACCTTCCTGAAGACTTCCTTTTCTATATAGCCGCACGAGTTGCGATGATAAGCTATCTGCTCTTCAGTCTTCACTGTGTAACAACTCTATCGATTGAAATTAGGTGCATCGGCAGTGCAAAATTGTGCCGATACGTATTAGGTGCATCGGCAGTGCAAAATTGTGCCGATACGTTTTAGGTGCATCGGCAGTGTAAAATTGTGCCGATACGTATTAGGTGCATCGGCAGTGCAAAAATGTGCCGATACGTATTAGGTGCATCGGCAGTGCAAAATTGTAATGTTGAACCCTTGTTCAAGCCTGTCTGATTTTAGGTGCATCGGCAGTGCACAACTGTGATGGTGTATCCTTGTTCAGACCTATATCCCATTTTAGGTGCATCGGCAGTGCAAAGCTGTAATGGTGTATCCTTGTTCATTTTGTCAAATTGGTCAGCGCTTAAAGCGCGCAAACGTCAAATTGGGCCACAGGGGGTTGAAAAAACTGCGTGAAACGCGCAGTGAGGCTCAAAAAGCGTGCGCAAAAACGCGCTGCCGCACGAGCTTTGTAGTACCCTGATCTGTATTCAAGCTTATCCATTTTGAGGACAAGTCCCAGGCGCGTCGCCAGCGACGCAGAAGATTGGCGGATAGTGTTGGCTATCAGAGCGGCAGGCGCCACCGGAATGTAGTTCAGCGGGTAGAGGCCAGGGTTTATGACAGGGCCAGGGGCCAGTTATGGCCAGGGTGCCAGGGTGCCAGGGTGCCGACAGCACGATAAACAAACAAGACCTGGCAAGTAACCTAGTTCCTCAACCATAGCTTCTCTTTTCAGCTATGAGCAGCTTCTAGGTATCTCCCCTGACTGGCTATTGAGCCAAACCAAATGTAACCTAGTGCACCTGGAAGTGGACACAATTAGTTGTCTACACCTGATGAAATTGTGAGGTTTAGCTCAGTGGCTGGCTCAAGGAGCCGCCCAGAAGCTACTGTGCTCGTATCTGAGAAGAAAGGCCCTGGCCCCCCAACCAGGGTACTACTAAGCGCGCGCGGCAGCGCGGTGCCACGCTGCCTTTTTGAGCCCCTCTGCGCGTTTCGCACAGTTTTTTCAACCCCCTGTGGGCGCAGCGCGCAGTTTTTGCGCTTTTTGCACTAAAAAGCGCTGGCCAATTTGATGTTTGTGCGCTTTACGCGCTGACCAATTTGGCAAGAAGTAGTACCCTGCCCCCAACACACTGCCTTGAAAGAAACGTGTCAATATTCAATTCACAATTACTGGTTGAAATCAGTGATTAATGATTAAAGACGGCGAGCAGCCATTAAGGCTGGAGCTATGTACCCAAGTTCAAGTTCAAGTTTAATGATTAAATTCTGGAATTCCATTGAGAAATAATAATGATGAAGGATGTTGCCCTTGCCGATCTCAATATGGCCAGGAACCGTAAAGATTGTTGGATCGAGGTTGGAATACCGTATTTCTATGTTCTTTGCAGAACGATCTTTTGAATATTCAGGTATTATTTGGATATAATTGTTATTATTAGTTTTTCTGCCTAAGACGGTGAGCAGCCAAACTGCTGCCGGAAGCAGTGAAGCCAAGTTCAAGTTTTGATATAGTTTTATAGTCCGGTTGCGAGGGACTGCACCGGAAATAGCAAAGCAAAGAGAGCGTAGCAGCAATTGGTTGCAGGTTACGGCAGACGAAGCTGCAGAGAAGTTCGAAGTTTGCAGTTCGAAGTTTGCAGTTCGAAGTTTGCAGTTTGAAGTTTGCAGTTCGAAGTTGGCAGTTTGAAGTTTGCAGTTCGAAGTTGGCAGTTCGAAGCTGCAGTTCAAAGTTGACTTTTACTTGCTGTACTGTAGCGCTTATATAAGGGGGCCATAGAAGTGTTACAGGAGCATGAGGTGACGCATGCGCATGCGAGGGTAAGCAGGGCAGCGACTCGGTCTCTGAGGGTAAGCAATAGGGTAAGCTAGAGCCCCTGGTAAGCAAGGCAGTGGCGACTCGGTCACACATCACTCAGTAGGTTACTTCAGCTCAGGGCCAGCTTCCCCTCAGCCCCTCAGGCCTGTGGACCAGTTACTAAACATCCGTGCTGTAGATATTGTTACAGGTCCGCCATTTTTCTGTTTCAGACCGCAGTCTATTTTATTTCCGGCCGGCTCTTTCCGGATTTTTGAAGGGACATCAGAACCGCGCAGCCTGTCTTACCCTGCTGACTATCCTTTCTTTCGCTTCCGAAACTGGCGGTCAGACGATTGGGCGGTAATACCAAAACCGAATAGCACAAAAGCCGACTGCAACCCCCAACACGCTAATCTCCGTGCCGAATCTCTTTCCACAGTACCGCGTGGAAGCTAGCAGCCAGCAATGATCGAACTGCTCGAAATACCGACATTCTGCCTCATAGGATGATCGAGATCTCGAAAATTAAACATCCATTCAACCACTAGCGCTAGTATAGTGCCAGGAGGAAGATGGATGCCGGCATGGCGTTGGCTGCGACGGTTCTGCGAGGCCTAGAACAGGTCAGGGTCAGCCCCTGCATAGCCCCCCCCCCCCCCCCCCCCCCCCCCCCCCAACTCCACTCCACCCCACCCCACCACCACCACCACCATCACCCACCCACCCACCCACCACCCACCACCCACCACCCACCGCCACCCACCCCTATACACTGCCTCCCACTACCTAGTGCCCCCCATAGGATGATATCATGCGCAGGAATCCACACAAAACCTGCACGTCTGACAATCCATCAACATCCTAGCTTGCAGCATTCTAGACTGCACATTGCAGCATCCTAGCATGCAAAACGCGAAATAATAAACTTGATGTGTGTGGCCTGGCTATTGTGCACCACCAGGACTATACGGACAAATGCCATCATGTCACCACCATGCTGAGTGCCACGGGGATGATCGCCCCACTGGCATGCCGAGTACCGCCTTGCTGAGCTGAGGAGCCTAGGCGGGGTGCGGTGGTATGATCTGTGGACCAGTGTCATGAGTACCACAAGGTCGCAACTTCAATGTTTGATCACTACACACACTTCAACACTCTAGCTGCACAAACCAACATGGTTTGGCCGGTACACATTATGCACACACCACTACACACACCAAAACACACCCGATGTGCACACCACTACAGGCTTGACTTACCGCCCGCACAACAAAGTGCAGGCCGCCTACATGGCTGGATCAATACAGACACTACAAACACCTGTACACACCAGCTGCACAAACCACCAGGGCTTGGCCAATACACACAATACGCACAATACACAACACTGTATACTTCACACACCACTCCACACACCCCAATGCTTGACCCATCAATCTTACACCTACAAATGGCCTCTATGAGTGTACCCATACACACACTACACACTCTGCTACACACCCCGCAACGCACACTACTCAATTCCACACACCCAATGCACACACCAAGTGCTTGTCCATCATGCATACATCATGCTACAGGTATCGGTGACTATAGCTATGGTGACTATAGCTAGCTCCAGCTTACGCTGTGGTGTCCTTTACATCACGTCCTGTGAGTAACTGTATTACACGGATGTAACAATTTCAATTTCAATTTCTACAGGTTTCTGACATCGCTGGGCCACTCGTGGAACCTATTTCGGGATGCTTTGCCTTTTGCGCGTGGGCTATCGACACCCTGAAAACGTGCAAGACCAACAGCGAAGTTACCACATTGTTGAGTGCGCGTGTGTTTTGCATTCAGAGGATGATAGAATCAATCCGGACCATCCTGGAGACAGCCAGGTCCGTCTCGGAGGGTCATTTTTTGTTGTTGTTAAGTGGTGAAAGGACTTTCACCCCAGGAGGTGAGTCTCCCAACGCAAACCAGCAGCACCGAGGATTCAGTTCGAATGGCGTTGCCACTCCTACAAAAGAGGAGGCGCACGCGGGGTGTCATTGATTGGTGTCACAATCAAGGAAAACCCTTGTATTGAACTGTGCAGATCTATTGGACCCTTGTGGGACCCGTACGGGATGCAGCACTGGGAGATGATTGCAGTCAGTATCGCCTCAGTGAACTACGTACTCGATGAACCGGTCCACGATCACGATCATGGTCGACCCTTACATTGAATTGAGGGTGGTGGCAAGTTGAAATGTGCAGGGCAAGGTTACCCTCTTTAGAGGGTTACAACATACCTTCTTTAAGGCAAGGCCCAAGGCCCAAGGCCCAAGGCCCTAGCAGCAATAACCAAACAATTTATCTTGGTTGTGTCTTTTTAAAAAACTTTTTTTTAACCCTTTTTAGGCAGTCCAACCCCATAGACATGAAATGTGAAGGGAAAGGTTATGCTTCCCACCAACTGACGGGGTGGTTGGTGGTGGGCAAGGCCAGGTGCTGCTTCCCACCAACTGACGGGGTGGTTGGTGGTGGGCAAGGCAAGGTGCTGCTTCCCACCAACTGACGGGGTGGTTGGTGGTGGGCAAGGCAAGGTGCTGCTTCCCACCAACTGACGGGGTGGTTGGTGGTGGGCAAGGCAAGGTCCTACTTCCCACCAACTGACGGGGTGATTGGTGGTGGGCAAGGCAAGGTCCTACTTCCCACCAACTGACGGGGTGATTGGTGGTGGGCAAGGCATGGTGCTGCTTCCCACCAACTGACGGGGTGGTGGTTGGTGGGTGGTGGGCAAAAGTGCAGGGTTTGCGGTGTTGGTTGGTGGTTGGTGGGTGGTGGGTGGTGAGCAAGAGTGCAGGGTTTGCGGTGTTGGTTGTTGGTTGTTGGTTGGTGGGTGGTTGGTGGGTGGTGAGCAGGAGTGCAGGGTTTGCGGTGTTGGTTGGTGGTTGGTAGTTGGTTGTTGGTTGGTGGGTGGTGGGTGGTGAGCAAGAGTGCAGGGTTTGCGGTGTTGGTTGGTGGTTGGTGGTTGGTTGGTGGGTGGTGGGTGGTGAGCAAGAGTGCAGGGTGTGCGGTGTTCCTCTCCACCAAACTGACGGATGCTTCCTTCCTTTCACAGGCCTGATGCACCTGTGAATGGCAATGTGAAACATGCTTTGATAGCCTCTGTGGCTGCAGTGCAACGTGTTGCAACATCGGTAAACAAACTGTGGTGTTGGTTGGTGGTTGGTGGTTGCAACATCGGTAAACAAACTGTGGTGTTGGTTGGTGGTTGGTGGTTGCAACATCGGTAAACAAACTGTGGTGTTGGTTGGTGGTAAACAAACTGTGGTGTTGGTTGGTGGTTGGTGGTTGCAACATCGGTAAACAAACTGTGGTGTTGGTTGGTGGTTGGTGGTTGCAACATCGGTAAACAAACTGTGGTGTTGGTTGGTGGTTGGTGGTTGCAACATCGGTAAACAAACTCGAGTTAAAGAACAGTTTGGGACATGTGTTGGTAGCCAATGAAACCAAGGAGGATCTGGATTCGATGAACCAACACCTTGACATTGCTGTGTCTCACCTCATTGCTGAAATGACTATCTCCATCTTCTCAAACCAGCAGGTACGCATAGTGTTTCATGCATAGGGAACGGCAAATCATATGATGTTGACCAAAGACGAGTATGATATCATATGATATCATACATGATGCCCCAGGCCAAAGTTACCTCGTCAGACTTCCAGCATCATATGATATCATATGATATCATTTTGCCGATCTATTCATGCAGTAGAGTGACTTTCACCTTCCTCAACCAACAAGTGAGCACTGAGCCTACAACAACCTTGCCAGGACAAACAATCTGCAGTATAGCCTTCTCCGAAACCATGCACTAGGTTGAATTTCATGTTGAAACTGTTGCTTAGCTAGGCTGCGAGGGTGGGTGGGTTGGGGCACCGACAAGCTCTTTCTAGACTTCCAAGAAATTAGTCCGATAGGTGGGACATTGCCTGACCTATTTGTGCCACTAGAGATAAAGCTATGCTTTGTTGCTATGTGATTCACTTCTCCAGGGAATGCCCCAAATTGCTTGCCCCCCCCCTCCACACACCTCCCCCCCCCCCCCCCCCCCCCCCCCAAACACACACACACCTCCCCCCCCCCCACCACCACCACACACCCCACCCCACCCACACACAGAGCTACCACCCGTGTGTAACTAGAATATAGAGACCCAGGCCCGGGCAAAGTTGTTGTGTGTGTGCTCTTTGGAACTTGGGCCATTCTTTTGCATATGTGTTTGCAATTCCTTCGCAAGTATTGTCACTCTTACCGTCATAATTGCTATCCTCGTCATTCATTTTGTCCTTGTGATAGTGTGACCAAAAACATCACACTGGTATTGTTCACGTGCATTTACAAGCTGTGCTCGTAGGTGCAAACCATAGCTTGCTCAATCACTGCAGGTAATATGCTCCCCCTTGAAGAAAAAAACGAAACCCTAAACCCTAAACCCTAAACCCTAAATCCTTTAAATCCTGAACCCTGAACCCTGAACTCTTAAACCTTGAACACTAAACCTTAAATCCTAAACACCCTTCCACTGATAGGATGCCCCAGCCCGTTGCGTCGAGATGATGGAAGAGGTGAGGCAACATGTTGCGGATGTAGAGCTCAAGGTGAAAGCTACTATGGGGGAGGTAGCTGAAGAGATGCGTGCCGCGATTGCACTTGTGGGACAGCAGCTTACCAGCAAGCTTACTGGCATAGAGGACACTATGGCGTTCTTAGTTGATGCTTTTTCCCAAGAGCTGACCCTGACACCCCGGGTTAAAGCCAAGCTGCTTTCCGTGATTCGCGAGGAACATATTTATGTCGCGTGTAAAAAAGCTGAGGAAAAGGCCAAGAAGTGGTTGACCGACAACTTAACACTGATGCCGGACGAGCTGGACGTATCCTTTGACCAGGCCCCCTTGGGGAAAGGCGGCTTTGGCGAGGTGTACAAAGGTATTTTCAAAGGGCTACAGGTGGCTGTGAAGGTACCTAACATCAGACCTGGAGTAAACGGCGACCATGATGTGGTGGATCTGGTGCAGGAGGCATACATAATGGCTCAGCTGAATTCACCCCATGTCGTCAAGATACTGGGTGAGTGATGATTGATTGATAGCGGATTCATCATGTGCAACTTTTGATTTGTGGTTAGGAAAAGGAGGCATGCATATAGATTTGAATGAAGTCGCGTTGTTTTGACTCATCTTATAGCAATTCAGGGGATGATTTGGGAAGCACACTTTGTACTTCGGACTTGGTTCTCAGAATCTCAGGCCAATTATTGAGAATTCTCGTGAGAATTCTCAGATTTCCAAGCCAAATTCTCGATTTCATGTACAAAGTCCGGGTTCTTCAGAAATCTTGAACCCAAATCATCCGCTGAATTGCTAGAAGGGTGTGGTGCTCGCCTTTGGGTGTTGTGTTGTGGGCCAGGTATTATGTCTTCCCATCATGTCGTTGAGATAGTGGGAGCATGGGGTGCGCTCGTTGCAGTGGCCATCCCATCACTGCAGTGCTTCCTTACCTAAGCATTCCATAATTGGGGGGATTAGCTGCCCAAACAATGCTGTGCGTCAGTGATTTTTCGTCTTAGCACCTTCTGTCATGGTTGGGCGAGTCCCTTTAGCCTATTTGGCTAACCCTGGACTGTAACAGCAGACATACATTGTACATAGTGCGCAGTGATACGGTAATACAGTGACTATTGCTAGCTCCAGCTTACGCTGTGGTGTCCTTAACCTCACGTCTTGCGAGTGACTGCTTTACTCGGATGTAACAATTTCAATTTCAATAGTGCACAGTGATATGTTAATTCAGAACTCACCGTGCATGCAACCCCACCACTCTTTACAGGTGTGGTTTGCTAGTTGAGGCCTCACTGTGCATGCAACCCCTAGGCCAATCACTTGCTTGTTTGTTGGGCCTCGTGGTGCATGCCACCACATTCACTGCATGCATGCTACCCTTTTCACTATTTGTAGGCGTGGTCAGTTTCCTCAATAAGCCTATGTGCCTCGTGATGAAGCTGTACCCGCAATCATTGGACGATTTGATGCGATCACATGTGAGTACCTGGCCGTATGTATGTATGTATGTATGTATGTATGTATGTATGTATGTATGTTACAGTCCAGGGGTAGTCCAAATAGGCTAAAGGGACTTGCCCAACAGTGATAGGAAGGACTGAAAAGAAAAAACATTAATAAACTGAACCCTAAACAATTGTTTTATCGACGGGGGCCCTGAGTTCGTGCTACTGTGATCATTTAATTCTTCAGTTTAATTAAATCGTCATCTCATCTGGTGCATTGATAAACTGAACCCCGAACCTGGCAGTCTACATATTCTGTGTCCTTACGTGTTTGTTTCGTGCCATATGGATAATATGACCACATAAGCAATACCCCCCCCCCCCCCCCCCCCCCCCCCCCCACACACACACACCACCACCACCACCACGACCACGACCACCACACACACACGTGACAAGAAACAGTCACTCCCTGGCAGCTCCCCTGGCTGGCTATTCAGCCCAACCGCACGCAACCTAACGCTACTAGATGCTAAGGTAATCGACTTCCCTGCACTGCTGAAATCTTTGGGTGGCTTGGTGAATGTGTCAGGCAGCTGCCTAGAAGTTCCTAAACAAACCTAAAAAGAAAGCCCCTGCTTTGCACCTTGCTTTGAGAAAAAGTAATGATAATGCCTGGTGGGGCGTGGTATTAAGGGAACCCGTCGTACGTGGGCAGAGAATGGTCTACCACCTCAACTGGACAAGCTACCATCGCGGTTGACAACGACCTGCAACGCTCAGGGTGACCGTAGGGGGAATTGAACCCCCTACCCCGCTTTGTTTCAGCGATTTGGTGCACAGCTGCCTAGAAGCTCCTAAATAAACCTGGAAAGAAAGGTCCTGCTTTGCACCTTGCTTTGAGGACATCCCCTCCACAAATGAGCCTCTGGCCATCACACAATCCATCGCCAGGTGGAGGGTGTGGGGGAAGTGGATGGGTGGGAAGTTATCCCTCCCAATCTGATACACCAAGGACAACAGCCTGTCGGCTGCATCGCCGGTAGGGTAACAAAAAATACACGGTTGGCTAAGGTTGGGGACACCCTAAAACAAAACTACATTGCCCCTCTTTGTAATTGCTTAGGAATTTATACTTTCGAGCATGTCAGACAAGGTATCCATTGGCCTACAGCTCGCCAGAGGCCTGCTTTGCCTTCATGAGCACCCATGGATGCCGGTTGTGCATGGAGACCTGAAGCCAAGGTATGTGGATGACGCGCTCATGTGAAAGTGATCCTGCATGGTGATGCGCTCATGTGAAAGTGATCCTGCATGGTGATGCGCTCATGTGAAAGACTGGTGCTCCCTCCCTTAGTTGATCTCAACTTACCCCACCCTGCTGCCCCCCCTCTGTGCTTGTAGCAACGTGCTGGTTGAAAAATACCCTGGTGGGAAGTGGGAGTGTGCCATCAGTGATTTTGGAAGTTCCGCGGGTTTTTCATCGACCATCTCGGCAGTTGGGACGCCAAACCCTTGCACCTGGCGCTACGCTGCCCCTGAAGTCGCACATGGAAGTAAGCACAGTAAGCGACCACAAGCCGATGTGTACAGCTTGGGGCTGATCATAGCCCAAATGTTCACTGGGAGGGAACCATACCATGAGACTTCTGACGCTAGGGTTCTGGACTTGGTCAAGCTAAGGATACCCCAGGAAGAACAAGATTCCAATCGTGTACAATGCTTGGTCCAGAATAGGAGCCCACCGATGGACCTAGACCCTGATCCTGATGTCATGCCTGAACCAGTCCGCAACTTGGTTTTGAGCTGCTTGGATCCGAGGCCTGAGAGGCGTCCCCCCGCTCACCAGATTGTGCAATTGCTGGTGAGAAGGGGGTCGGTGTTCCCTGTCCCTCTCCCTCTCCCTCTCCCTCTCCCTCTCCCTCTCCAAATTAGCCACACAAGTGTTTGTGTGTGTGTGTGTGTGTGTGTGTGTGTGTGTGGGGGGGGGGGGGGGTAGTGGAGTGTACTGAGAGTTGTTTGGGGATGGGAAGATTTGTTTTTGAGTGGTTCCCCTCTCACCCCCCTCGTCCCCCCCTTCTGTTCTGTAATGTTTTACCAAGTGGTCTGTTTGGGTGGGGTTTGCATCTGAGCTAGCCAAGTATATTTGCAAGTTAATGGCAGTACTTATGATTTATTTTATTGACTCCCCCCCCCCCCCCCCCCCCCCCCCCCTACTCATCTCTTCCCCTGGGGCCTTTTAAAAATTTAGACCCTTGTCAGGAACTCTGCTTTTTTGGGGGGTCCTCCTGCGTCAGTCACTAAGTCCCTAATCAAATGAACATTCAAAATATATGTTGGCCTTGCCGATCAAAGTGAAAAGCCTGACCCTTATTTGGCTTGAAAGGGCTCATGCTGCAGATCTCCCGTCCCTTGTCTCACCAAATTGGGTGCACTGACACAAACTTGCAGGGGCAACTACACAAGCCGTCCTCTGAGGCTCCCTCTCCCCTGGTATCTGCCGATATGCTGCCATCAAGTCAAGCACATGAATTTCAGGTCAGTGCCGGATGAACACCCAACGTTGCAGACCCTGGGGAAATAGAAAAATAGATGGAGGGGGAGGAGGAGGAGGAGAAAGAAAGGGGGAGGAGGAACCAGCTGCTAAAGGTGGTGCACTGAAACCACGCCATACTTGCGCGTAGCCCCCATAAGTAACAGTTTGCCGATGCACCTCACTGAACATCTGGTCATATGTCTGCTTTGGGTGCCAAGTTGAGGGGATGTCAAGTGTAGCATCGTGGAGAACCCACCCCAGCTGTTTGTGTGCTGAGAGAGAGGGAAACTCAGAAAATCATTGCCGAGACAGGACAGCAGCACAGCCTGCCAACCATCCAATTTTATAACAGGAAGCATGAGGGTTTTTGAGGTACCTCCACAAACCTGGAAAACAAATTAGGAACAGTCCAAGAAAGGAAGCAAACTAGAGGCCGGAAAGAGAGCAGAAAGGGGACAGATGCCAAGGCAAGCAATCCAGAGCATCAAGCCGAACAGCCACAAGAGAGGAGGGCCGAAAAAGAAAAAACTAAGACAACCAAGGGCACGCGCTATGAGCACCTTCATATGCAGCAATAATGCCCTTGAACGGAAAATAGCGCACGTCACACCAGCACAACCTTCTAGCAGAAACAAACCAGAATCCTAGGATAAAGACCATAGGCACCTCAGGGAGTACAGGGAGAGTCCAGTCTAAAAAGAAAATGTCCAGAAAACCAAACTAGCAAGACTCCACAAGCAAGCACACATGACATGGGCGAGTGAATCCACCACACAGGGCAGACCTGTTGGCTATAAGCATCTGATAGATTCTGCAGCCAACACAAAGCCCTGCCCGTGCGTCAGAAGCCACAAGCACGTGCTCAAATTAGAGAATTACACCAACGAAGCACAGCTCGACTGCATAGAAAGGGAGGCGGAAATGGGGGAAGGGGGGGGGGGGGGGGGGGGGGGGGGGGGGGTCAGCCCTAACCGGTTTGTTTGCTATCTTTTTACCCAGACCCCCAAATTACATTCTGGGACCACCATTGAGTTTGTTTTGACGAGGGAAGTTCATTGGCACCATTTAGGACCCAGGGTGGGTGTATGGGTGGTGGTGGGTGTGTGTGATTGTGTGTGTGTGTGTGGGGGGGGGGGGGGGGGGGGGGGGGGGGCAAAAAAAGGCAGGAAGCGCCATGCCAAGAATCTGCATAAGGAGGCCTAAGGCGTATGAAGTCCTAGAGCGCACCAATGCTTGGCACCTAGAAAGCTAAAGAGGAGCAGCAAGAGGCATGCACGCAGAGTTGACGTGGCACACCCAAAATGTGCTCGTCCCTGTCAAAATGTGCGTGAAAACCTGTGGAAAACAGGGAAAACACGCACGTCTCAGTCAAAATCTGACAATTTTGTCAAAAATGTGAGTGGAATCCAAGTGTTGTTGTTGTTGTTGTTGTTGTTGTTGTTGTTGTTGGGGGGGGGGGGGGGGGGGGGGGGGGGAGGGGGTAAACTTCAGACCTGCGGCGATTCACCCCTGCTGGCTGAATAGGGTGGGCTGGTAGTGGACGATGAGACTGTTCAGAGGCGCAGCAAGAGGCATGCACGCAGTAGCTTGGTTCTTTGTTTGGTTCGGTGTGGCTAAGTAACTGCCAGGACCTGTCATACTATACGATTGCACCTGAATTATAATTAGATCAGTTGTTCATTCGGGTGCAATGGTAGAGCATGTTCAGACCAAACAAGTCCTATGCAGCGTCGCAAGCGACGCGGAAAATCGGCGAAGTGTGTTGGGAACGGACAACAGGTGGCAACGATGCAGCTGACCAAAGCCAGTTAGTTATGAGACAGTTGGCTGACGTGTCAGGCTTCAATTATCCGGTCGCACAGGCAGACAACGGGGTGAGCCCCCCAGGAGAGGGGGCTCCACCAAAAAAATGCATTCCCCCAAGGTCGATGGTTTGAAGCCAGTCAGATTGGAAATCCGTCAGAATTAGCCAGTTTGGGTCAGATTGGACTTGGACGTTAGGTTTGGCAATTTGCAGTCCCTGCCACCCACTGGACACCCCTTTTGATTCCGTAGTATAGGCGCCCCACACCTAGGCACGTAGCACAATTTGGAAGTATTTTGAATGAAGTCGGCATCCCCACCCCCTCCTGATGCAGAAGAGGAGCTCCTGGTTACCATACTTGATGTTTGATGTAGGATGTACACTTTTGAGGTACGAAACAAACCCAAACCAACCCATACCCCACCCACCCCCACCCCCAACCCATTGAAACCCGCACCCAACCCGTACCTAACCCATACCCCACCCAACACGTACCCAACCCAACCCAATTCAAACCCAGGTCCTCGAGCTTCAGGTCGAGACTGAGAAGCTGTGTGACTCCTTAGGTGTCAAAGACGGACCGCTAGTCCTCAAAGACGGACCGCTGGTCCTCAAAGACGTACAAAGAAGTACAAAACTCTACATGTACATACGTGGCTCTAATACCTGAACGTTGCTTTGGGGAATCTTTTTATTGAGTGGGTTGAACCTTCATCTACATGCAAAACGAAACTGCATGTAATTGCGTGAATTCCATGGTACTTATGTCAGCATGCCGGCAACAGCCATACTGAAATATGTAAACATCTGCATGTCCATGTTCATCTTCGCTCTTTTCCAGGCCTCCACCCCGGGCTTTGCCAACGCCATGCATGATCCCATGGGCACTACCAAGAAAAAAAAGCTCAATGCAGAAGAAAATAAGCTCCTAATTACTATCGCTAGCGGAGTTGGCTTCCACAGGTACGCACCTCACTCATTAAATAAGCACGACCATTAGACCCTTGTTTTTGCCTAATAACAACAACAGCCGGTTAATCACCTGGCGACTTACGCTTTAAAAGTGGCCGCAACCGGTAGATTTTCGTTGTTATTTTACCAGTGCGTTTCTACCCCCCCTACCCCCACCCCCATCTACCCCTTTTTTCGTTGTTAATTTACCAGTGCGTTTCACAGCATTTTTTTCTTTTCACACCAAGAAGTGGGACCCCGTACACAAATTGACATAATCAGATATGTTCAGCAACCTTAGCTTGCTGGATTGGAGCGATGTGCGAGACATGTAAATTCATAATCCAAATTTTATTTATAATCCTAATTTTAATCCTAATCCTGATTTCAATCCTCATCCCTGCTTATCCTAGTTTTAGCCATAATCATACTTATAATCCTAATCCGTTCCTGTTCCGGTTCCGGTTCCTGTTCCTGTTCATATTCCTGTTCCTGTTCCTGTTCCTGTTCCTGTTCCGGTTCTGGCTCATTTTTCTCATCCTCACCATCATGGTCCTCATCCTCACCTTATTCTCCCCTTCACACCCACCCTCATCCTATCCCTTTGTCTCACCCCACAGCCTCACGCTCATCATCATTTTCATCTCCATGGTCATCCTTGTTCTCCCCTTCATGCCCACTTTTTGTGTGCGACGCCACACCATTCCATCCCTACATGGCGAGGCATAGGTCCGGCTAAACTACAAAAATCTGAAATAAAAACACTGGGATTAACTGAAGTCCGGTAGTCTGGTCTGACAGCCCCCTTGCCACATGCACTTTATTGGAATTATATTAACAAAAATGAAAACGTTATTGTATTCATATGTTTAATATATATAATGAATTTAAACCAAAGAAAACTTATATACATATTAAAAGAGTATTAAAACAAAGAAACTCCACCTCTAATATGTGAATCTCCTCCTCCTCCTCCCTGCCTCCCAGTGCTCGCCGACTGGCTGCCATCGTCATCTTCCGCTGCTGCATGCAATGGATGTACTTCCAGGCTGACCGTACTGAATATAATAATAATATAAATAATAAAACAAACTAATATATATATTATAGACTAATATATATAATAACTAATATATATTTTTAAACTAATATATTTATATAATAATAAAACCAACTACTGGATCTGGTGGGGAAATGTTGACTCCCCCTATTAGACCATGCTTCCAAACCCAACCGAAAATATATCTCTGTGCACGGCAGGGGCCGCCCCCTAGCTGCCCTCGTCATCTTCCGCTGCTGCCTGCAATGGAGGTACTTCCAGGCTGTCAGCACCCCCATGTTTGAGAAGATCATTGCAGTCATCGGCAGCAGCATAGAGAGCCAGCAAAATGACAACGCCTCCTTGTCTTACTGGTGCGTTCTTGCACAGTCCTTACGCTGTTCTTACACTATGCACTGCTCAGCCTCTGCATACATACTTATCTCTCATTAGAGTCTCCCCTTCCCCCTGCCGGACCTCTTTTTCCATTTTTCCAAAATTCGAATTCTCAAAATGGAACCATCAAAACATATGCTTCCATTACTTAGAAGAGTAAACATTAGCATTATCAAAATATACTTGAATTATAAGACTAAACATAAGTATTATCAAAACAAAGATGAATTAGAAGATAATACAAAACTTACATGAATTAGGAGACAAAACATAAGTACTATCAAAACATACATGAATTAGAAGACAATACAAAACTTGCATGATGTGTGGGTTCCAAAAAGCTGAGGATGAAATGCATATGTTCGAGTGCCCTTTTTATAATGATATTCGCCTCCGCAACCAGAAGCTGTTTGCAGATATTTATAGGCATGTCCATGAGGAAACCGACTGAACCGTATGGAATGTGGAATTCTGCGATTCCACATTCAGAACCTTTATGAATGGAAATGGCACATGGATTTTTGGAGCAACCTAGCCGACTATCTTTCTACTTGTAGAAGAGCAAAACAGGAAGACCTGGACTGCTTAGTGGCACTGTAATTTATTATCCCTTTTTTTCCTTGTGCCTTCTCATTTGTTAGCTTCTTACCTCCGCCACTGTAAGGGGTTGAGATCTGGGTCCTGCTCTAGGGGGTTTAATACCTACGCCACCAAAATGGTGGTTGGGAGCTTGGTTTGTTTGTCCTCGACACCCCTCTGATGTAATGGGGTTTTTTGCTTTGTGGGTTCTTTTTTTTAGTTTTAAGCACACAGTCTCATGCACCCTCGCGGGGTCAAGTAGACTTTAACATGCAATGTAATGTAATGTAATGTAATGTAATGTAATGTAATGTAATGAATTAGAAGACAAAACATAACTAGTATCAAAACATACATGAATTCTAGATGTTTAACTGGTTAGTCATTTTGAGCTGAAGCTCTTTTAATGTATAAAATTAATAAGAAAGAAGTAATAATAATAATAATAATTATTATTATTATTATTATTATTATTATTATTATAACAATACCAATAACAATAACAATAATTATAATTATAATTATAATTATAATTATGATTAAAAAAAACTTTAACTAAAATAATTGAACCCGATTTTATTTTGTAAATATTCATCTGCTAATTTAGTATTAATTAAAACATTTGGCTTTTTCTTAAAGATCTTTAAAAGATCTTTAAACAGATATTTTATAAGACACTAGATAAATATTTCTTGCGTTTTGAACTTGTTATTTCGTTGAAATCTGACACAGAAAGACAATACAAAGCAAACATGAATTGGAAGGCAATACAAAACACACATGAATTAGAAGACAAAACAAACTAAATTTGAGGACAATACAAAACATGCATGAATTGGAAGGCGAAACAAAACATACATGAATTAGAAGACAAAACAAAATTAATTAAAAGACAATACAAAACATACATGAATTAAACGACAATACAAAACTTTCATGAAATAGAAGAATGGTCTCAACAGTAATATTTAGTGCCTCCCTTATGCGTGTGCAGGCTGATATAGTACCCTCCCCTCTCCCTTTCCCCCTTCAAATTTAAAGGAAACAACTACCTACTAAGCAGATTTTAAGAATTCAAATGTAATTCAAATTTAATTCAAATGTAAAGAAAGCAACTACCTACTAAGCAGGTTTTAAGAATTCAAATTTAATTCAAATTTAATTCATATTTAAAGAAAGCAACTACCTACTAAGCAGATTTTAAGAATTCGAATTTAATTCAAATTTAATTCAAATTTCTAGAAAGCAACTACCTACTAAGCAGATTTTAAGAATTCAAATTTAATTCAAATTTAATTCAAATTTCTAGAAAGCAACTACCTACTAAGCAGGTTTTAAGAATTCAAATTTAATTCAAATTTAATTCAAATTTCTAGAAAGCAACTACCTACTAAGCAGATTTTAAGAATTCAAATTTAATTCAAATTTAATTCAAATTTCTAGAAAGCAACTACCTACTAAGCAGATTTTAAGAATTCAAATTTAATTCAAATTTAATTCAAATTTCTAGAAAGCAACTACCTACTAAGCAGAGCTAGTTGAGTTAAAAAGGTAAACAAAATGCCAAAACAGTTTTTTCCTTAGGTGTGTGCAGGCTGAGCACAGTAACGCTTTTACATATGAATTAGAAGACTTAACATGTTCACAAAATATTAATACTTAGTGCAGCCCTTGTGCATGTGTAGGCTGAGCAACACCGTAACGCTGTTGCACACATCCAAAAGAACATTAACCTGCCAGCGCCCCCCCCCCACACACACACCCCCACACACACACCCCACACACCCCACCACTAACCAGGCTGAGCAACACCTCAAGGCTGTTACAAATGCTCCAAAAGAACATCAAGCCTGCCAGCGCACACACACACACCCTTACCCACACCCCACCACTAACCAGGCTGAGCAACACCGTAACGCTGTTGTACATGCTCCAAAAGAACATCAAGCCTACCAGCGGGGGCCATCTCAGTTGCGCTGGGGCAGGCGCCCGAGGTAACTCAGCCTCCTTACACTCTGATTTAGGCGGCCACTTCCCCCGGGGAGGAAAAAAAGGCGCAGGCGTCGAAGCATCCATCCACGGGGGTGGTGTGGGTAAGTTGTCTTGTGATTTTGTCCGATACCGATGTCAGGTGTCTGTAGGCCAGGTTGAGTAGCTACTTGTTCATAAAGAGCATTTTTAAAATTGGCATGGGCTTATAATTTTAATTCGAACTGTTACATGGGTTTTCAGCCAACTCTGGGCTGCCCACTGTCTTCCAATTCCAAGCCCCCCCGTGCCATTTTTTTTCAAATCTGAAAGTGGGTTTCTCCTAGCTATATGTTTTCAGGCCTCCTCCAGGGACGGCGTTTTAGTGCTTTCTATAGCTTTTTATAGCTTTTTGTAGCTTTCTGGGGCAATTTAGGGCAAAAAAAAAACTTTTTTTAAACCTTTTTTATAGCGATAATTTCGGGGCCCGTGCGAAACCCACAGAAACCAGAGAGCACACAAAGTGGATTAGACAGTTTGAAGACGTGTCCAGGTCTGTGGGTACGCTATCCTCCTCATGCTTGTATGGACATATGTACACTGAGACGCTATGGTGTCCTTAACTTCATGTCCTGTGAGTAACTGCATTACACGGATGTATCAATTTCAATTTCAATTTCTATGTACACTGAGGCGGATCTTAACGGGTGGGGTGGGTGGGGTGGGGGGGGCTTAAGGATAATCCCTGCAAGTACCAAGTTCCCTCTCGTTGGGTTGGGTTGGGTTGGGTTGGGTTGGGTTGGGTTGGGGGGGTTGGGGGGGGGGGGGGCTCAAGGATAATCCCTGCAAGTGCCAAGTTCCCTCTCGTTGTGTACATACCAACATCATCATCACTGCCATCATATTTGTTATCGTATTCATAATCATAATCATTCCCTCTCATAAACCATCAGTAGTGGTCCAGGTATTGTAGACATGCACAAGGGCGTTGAAATGCTGTAGTTATATCATATTAAACAATTATATATACAAATTATAAATAATGCAATTATATATACAAGTCATATATAATACAATTATATATACAAATTAAATATTACACAATTATTTATACAAATTAATAAATTATATATAATACAATTATAGATATGTATACAATAATATATAATACAATTATATTGTATAATTTAATTTGCTGATTGCTCAAAGTGTGTGAGATCAGCCGACCACCCTTCAAAAGCTTTGTAGCCAAAAAGGCTATTCTGGGTGGATCAGGGTGGAAGCTGGTGTGAGTGTGGGGGTGGGGGGTGGGGGGGGGGTGGGGGGGGGGTAGCTACAATGCTGTTAGGGGTGTGCACTATGGCTGTGGGTGTATGATGGACTGTGCGTTGAGGCAGCAGTAAATGTGACATGAGCACCAAGCCACTGCTGGGGTTGGATCCCCCTTCAATGCACACACACACTATTTGTATCGTTGCTTCAGCGTTCCTCCTCTTTCCTTACACACACTCCACACACACACACACACACACACACTCAAACACACCCTACACACACCCTACACACACCGTCCGCACACACACTCCACACACACACCCTACACGCACACCCTACACACACCCTACACACAAACCCTACATGCACCCTACACACACACCCTAATCACACACACTACACGCACCCTACACACATCCTCAAACACACCCTACACACACCCTACACACACCGTCCGCACACACACACCCTACACGCACACACTACACACACCCTACACACAAACCCTACACACACCCTATATACATCCTACACACACACCCTAATCACACACACTACACGCACCCTACACACATCCTCACACACACACTACACACACACTGCGCACACCCTGCACGCACCCTACACACACGCACTACACGCACCCTACACACACCGTATACACACCCTACACACACCCTACACACACACACTTACACACACCCTACACACCCTACTCACACACCCTACACACACCCTACACACACCGTCCGCACACACTCCACACACACACCCTACACGCACACACTACACACACCCTACACACAAACCCTACACACACCCTACATACACCCTACACACACACCCTAATCACACACACTACACGCACCCTACACACACGCACTACACGCACCCTACACACACCCTACACACAGACACCCTACACACAGACACCCTACACGCACCCTACACACACCCTACACACAGACACCCTACACGCACCCTACACACAGACATCCTCACACACACCCTACACACACACTGCGCACACCCTGCACGCACCCTACACACACGCACTACACGCACCCTACACGCACACACTACACACACACACTTACACACACACTACACACCCTACTCACACACCCTACACAAACCCTACACACACCCTACACACACCGTCCGCACACACACTCCACACACACACCCTACACGCACACACTACACACACCCTACACACAAACCCTACACACACCGTACATACACCCTACACACACACCCTAATCACACATTCTACACGCACCCTACACACACCCTACACACACACCCTACACACACACTGCGCACACCCTGCACGCACCCTACACACACGCACTACACGCACCCTACACACACCGTACACACACCCTACACACACAACCTAAACACACCCTACTCACACACCCAAAACACACCCTACACACACACCCTAATCAAAACCTACACTCACCCTACACACCCTACTCACACACCCTAAACACACCCTACATACACAACCTAAACACACCCTACTCACACCCTACACACACGCACTACACGCACCCTACACACACCCTTACACACACCCTACACACCCTACACACACACACCCTAAACACACCCTACACACACACCCTAATCACACCCTACACACACTCTACACGCACCCTAACACACACCCTACGCACCCTACACACACACACTACTCACACTACACACACACACTACAAAGGTGGCTTCCAGCAGCTCGAGGCCAATGACCCAGCCCTGTTGTTCAAGACGCAGCTGTATGCATTTGTGCGGAAACTTTACTCCATTCTTCGAGACAACATTAAGAAGTTGATAGTTCCCATGCTGTCCCAGTGCATCCATGCGCCCAAGGGTATCTCAAGGACCCGAGGAGCGGCAGGGCACCAGGAGCCAGGTGCATTGCAAGTGATGCACTTTTTCGATTGTTGTTATGCAGTTTGGCAAGTGTTTTTCAAAGTTAACTATGGTTGCAAGTGGTTTTGAAACTTTTGCCATTTTTGGCGGAGCCCCCCCTTCTTGGGGGCGGGATCTCCCAGGGTCACTCCATTGTCGGACCGACCGACCTTGCGACCACTCAAAGCTAACTGTCTCAACCTACAGTTGCAGTCTCAACCTACAGTTGCAGTCTCAACCTACAGTTGCAGTCTCAACCTACAGTTGCAGTCTCAATCTAATGTTGCAGTCCAGGGGTAGCCAAATAGGCTAAAGAGACTTGCCCAACCTCGATGTCAGGAGGGGCTAAAGCGAAAACAAGCACTGATAAACTGGACCCCAACATATATTTTTACTGACAGTGGCCCTGAGATTGTGCTACATTTCTGTGTTTCATGTACAATTTTATTTAGCGAAATATCAAAGAAAAGCCTGCGTGCGCGACTGCCATCCGGTTGAAGAAATTGAACGTTGGTCATTTGATACAACGCAGCTTCACTTGCATTGAGTTTGCACGGCAGCTGATGCTGTCAGCCATGGGACGTTGGACATTTGATACAACGCAGCTTCACTTGCATTGAATTTGCACGGCAGCTGATGCTGTCAGCCATGGAACGTTGGTCATTTGAAACAACGCAGCTTCACTTGCATTGAGTTTGCACGGCAGCTGATGCTGTCAGCCATGGAACGTTGGTCATTTGAAGCAACGCAGGTTCACTTGCATTGAGTTTGCAGGGCAGCTGATGCTGCCAGCCATGGGACGTTGGTCATTTGAAACAACGCAGCTCAACGCAGGAATTTGTTGATGAATCAGAACTAGGTCATCTGATACAACTAGGGAAAGGCTAAGTTAGTTAATATTAGTGAATGAATAATATTAGTGAATGTTAGTTAATATAAGACTGACGAGCCGTCTCACCAGAATTTTGAATTTATTTGAAAAACTATTATTTTTGTGACACTATAATATTAGTTAATATTAGTTTTCAAACACTCATATTAGTTGCCGTTCCCTAGGTACAACTCAGCTCATCGTAGCCTTTTGTTGTTGTAGCAGTTGCAGCAGTTGTGCGGGGGGTGTTGGAACCCGTGTTGCATCAAATTACCAATGTTTCATGGCTGACAGCATCAGCTGCCGTGCAAACTCAATGCAAGTAAAGCAGCGTTGTATCAAATGTCCAACGTCCCATGGCTGACAGCATCAGCTGCTGTGCAAACTCCGTTGTCCAGTGCCACAGCTATTGTATTTTTAAATTTATAAAACATATAAAACTATGTTATAAACTATATTTGTTTTCCTTCTTTCTGTTTTCTGTTTGTACCATTGGCACTGCTAGTTGTCCTTGCTTTCCAATGTGGTCCCCAGACAGGACAGGCACCAACCTCCCCGACGAACTCCAACCTGTCAGCCGCTCTGTCTGGTTGATTTTCTCGCCGATCGAAGAGCACAAACTACGAGACCCAATCCAAATCATCCGCTGAATTGCTATAACCCCTAACAACCCTTGCCTTCACCCACCTTGCCTTATCCCCGCAGCTGCCCAGCAAGTGCTCAGTAGAGCATGGGGTGAGATCCTTGCTGTCTTTGATACCCTGCTCACCACCTTGAAGGAGAACTGCGTCCCCAAGGTCCTAGTGCAGGTGCGATGTTTGATGACTATGACACTGAGACTGCAACTGAGAAGCAAACTGAGACACTGAGGCAGAAAGAGAGAGAAGCGGACCAGGGTAATTCAAAGCGCGCGTTTTTGCGCTTTTGAGCGCTGACTTTTTGACCCCCTCTGCACTATTAGCGCAGTTTTTTGCAACCCCCTGTGGGCGCAGCAAGCAATTTTTGCGCTTTATGCACTACAAAGCGCAGTTTTTTTGTTTTCAAGTGCGCTAAAGCGCTGGCCAATTTGGCCATTTGAAGTACCCTGCTGCTCACCACCTTGAAGGAGAACTACGTCCCCAAGGTCCTAGTGCAGGTGCAATGTTAGTTCCTCTGTTTTTCATTGTTTTTCTTCCGACTTTGACTCTTCCTTGCGACTATGACCTTTTCACTGTTTTTCTTTCGATTTCGACCTTTTCACTGTTTTTCTTTCGATTTCGACCTTTTCACTATTTTCTTTCGATTTCGACCCTTGCACTGTTTTTCTTTCGATTTCGACCTTTTCACTGTTTCTCTTTCTCTTTCGACCTTGTCACTGTTTTTCTTTCGATTTCGACCTTGTCACTGTTTTTCTTTTCACTTTGACCTTTGAACTGTTTTTCTTCTGATTTCGGCCCTATCTTTCAACTGTGATAAATAAACAAACAGTGCACCACATTACGAGGTGTGAGGTTGAGGGGCTTGCCTGTTTGACCGCCCTGTCACATCCACTGCTAACTCCTCCCTTCCCCGATGCTTGTCCAGGCCATGTTCAAGCAGCTCTTCTCATTCGTCAACGTCCAGCTATTTAACCAGCTTCTACTCCAAAGGGAGTGCTGCTCCTTCTCAAATGGTCAGTCCTCCACAGTTTGTTTCCAGCTTTCTGAAGGTCTATTTGTGTAGCCAAAGTTGCGATGAGGATGCATATTGCATATTGCATATTGCATATTGATGTCAGGATTGTGGCGTAGCACATTAAAGGGTGGAGCGCAGAACCCCAGGGGACCGGGGGGCAGCGCGTCGCACTGCGGTCGCACCGAGTCGCTTGTTACACTACCCTCATGCAACTCACTGTTCAACCCTCCTGTAACCAACTAATATACACACTCCTGTTTATGGTAGGCGAGTATGTGAATAGCGTACTAGCTACCGTGGATACCTGGATCAACTCACTGATCAACCCGCATACAATCAGCTTACACATACACGCCTGCAATCAACTAACTCATACACTCCTGGAATCGTGAATACCTGTAACCAGGGCACTGATGCTCACTGCGCTCACAGTTCAACCCTCCTGCAATCAACTTACAAATACACTCATGTTTACTGTAAGCGAGTATGGGAAGAGCGGACTAGCTATCGTGGATACCTGGATCAACTCACTGATCAACCCGCCTGCAATCAACTAACTCATGCCTGGTAATTGGAATGAGTACAATCTAAATCCCTTAACGAGGATCCATTGGAGGGCAATACACGCCTGCAATCGTGGATACCTGTGTCCAGGGCACTGATGCTCACTGCGCTCACAGTTCAACCCTCCTGCAATCAACTTACAAATACACTCCTGTTTACTGTAAGCGAGTATGTGAAGAGCGGACTAGCTACCGTGGCTATCTGGATCAACTCACTGATTAACCCGCATGCAATCAGCTTACACATACACTCCAGCAATCACACACACCCCTGTTTACCGTAGGCGAGTATGTGAAGAACGGTGTGGCTATCGTGGATACCTGGATCCAGGGTGCTGGTGCAGACTGTGTGGCTGATAGCTGGGAAGAGCTGAGGTACATCAGACAGGTGCGCCCTTCACCACCTTCAGCAAAATCCTCACACACACCCTCCACACTCACACTCCACACACACACACACACCATACACACTCAAACTCCACACACACACACCATACACACTCAAACTCCACACACACACTTCACACACACAATCCAAACACACACACTCCACACCCACACACACTCCACATACACACTCCACACAACACACACTCAACACAAACACTCTCCGCACACCCTGACACACACACTCACACAAACACTCCACACACCCGCACACACACTCTCCACACAACACACATCCGCCCACCCACCCATCCGCACACCCATCCATCCACCCTTCCACCCACCCACCCACCCACCCACCCACCCACCCAAACGCCGCTTTGGACCAGTAGGTCGTTTCACCCTGGGTTCCGCCCAAGAAAAAATCCAAGTGGCTGAATCTCTCCACATCCACATCCATATGCTGCTGCTGTGCCCTTGTGTGTCTGGAGCCTCTGGCTGTATCTCTTCATGTTCCTTGTCTCAATATGTTCCTTGTCTCAACATCAACAGCAGAATGAGGCCACAAACATAGATATATCAATGACAATTGTATCAAGTACTTACCCCCCACCAAGCCACCTACCCACAGAGCACCACCACCATCACCAGCATCACTATCTCCCCAACACCTTAACCACCATCACTACCTCCTCCCCCCCCCACCACCACCACCACCACCACCACCACCATCGCTACCCCTTCACCTCCCCTCCATCACCACCATCACTACCTCTTTATCTACCCACCATCACCAGCATCACTACCTCCTGACCTCCCCACCATCACCATCATCACTACCTCTTCATCTCCCCACCATCACTACCTCTTCACCTCACCACCATCACCACCATCTCTACCCCTTCACCTCACCACCATCACCACCATCACTACCTCCCAACAACCACTACCCTCACTACACAGGCCGTTCAGTTCCTGGTGGTGAGCAACAAGCCCGAGAAGAGCCTAGAAGAGATCACGACTGATGTGTGCCCGGTACTGAGCATCCAGCAGCTCTACCGAATCAGCACCATGTACTGGGACGATAGGTGAGTGGAGCAAAACCACTGCCCCCTGTAGTGCGGTTCGGAGAGATTTTGACCCCCACAAAAATCAAGTTTAATACTGATGTAGGCGTGTGCAAAGGCAAACGCATACAACTGATAATTTCTCAAGCAGTGCAGATTTCGACGACTTGCATTGCTTACAAGGTTGAGGGCTGTTGGGGCGGTTGAGCGTAGGCCTGCCTAGAACTAGCCTAGAACTAGCCTAGAACTTGGCCTGCCTAGAACTAGCCTAGAACTAGCCTAGAACTTGGCCTGCCTAGAACTAGCCTAGAACTTGTTGAGGCAACCTTGGACGATGGGACGACAGGTGAGTAGACCACAACCAATACCTCCTCACTGCCTGGAGATTACGTGTGTGGATGTGGAGAGGGGGGGGAAGGGTCTAAAGGGATTGCTCCTGTATGTCCTGTATGTGTGGTACAGTCCAGGGTACAGGTACAACACAGGGACTGCTTCTGCTACGACTTCCGTGCTGCAGCGCATGAATGAATACAAGACAACTGATATGTGATTGCCCCCACCCAGCACCACTCTCCACCTAACCACACCTGTCCACCTAACCACACCTGTCTGCTTACAGGTACAACACGGAGACTGCTTCTGCCGATGTGCTGCTGCGCATGAATGAATACATAACAACTGATATGTGATTGCCCCCACCCAGCACCACTGTCCACCTAACCACCACTGTCCACCTAACCACACCTGTCTGCTTACAGGTACAACACGGAGACTGCTTTTGCCGATGCGCTGCTGCGCATGAATGAATACATAACAACTGATATGTGATTGCCCCCACCCAGCACCACTGTCCACCTAACCACACCTGTCTGCTTACAGGTGCAACACGGAGACTGCTTCTGCCGATGTGCTGCAGCGCATTAATGAATCAATAACAACTGAAATGTGATTGCCCCCAACCAGCACCAGTGTCCACCTAACCACACCTGCCGCTTACAAGTGAACCTCCCGCTTACAGGCACGGCACGGAGTCTGTTTCTGCCGACGTGCTGCAGCGCATGAAGCAGCAGATGCTAGACAGTCTGAGCAGTAGCTTCCACAGTTTCTTGTTGGATGATGACTCCACCGTACCCTTCGAAGTAGGGGAAGTACTCAATGCCATGGACGACAAGGTAGGTTGAGCATTGTGGTGGTGGTGCTTATGGTGGTGGTGGTGCTTATGGTGGTGGTGGTGGTGGTGGTGGTGATAATGGTGGTGATGGTGATAACGATGGTGGTGATAGTGATGATGCTGATGGTGGTGGTGATAACGATGGTGGTGAAAGTGATGATGCTGGTGGTGGTGATATAGATGATGCTGGTGGTGGTAATGATGGTGGTGGTGGTGATAACGATGGTGGTGATAGTGATGATGCTGGTGTTGATAATGATGATGGTGGTGGTGGTGATAGCAATGTTGGTGGTGATGGTGATGTTCGTCAACATCCTGTGCTAGCTTCAAGATGAAGGGGAAAAAACAACTAAACAAAGGTCGTACTGCAATTTGTATTGCTAATGGTGCACTGTGTTGGTCGTCCATAAGAGTGATAAGGTGATCTAACACAGCCTAGCCTAGAAATGTTCCAATTTCTTTCACTTTCAGAAAGGGGTTCTTCTGGTAGTGATCAGGGATTTTGTATCTTTCAAGGTTGGGCTCCTAATAGCGATTTGGGTAGGTGCCCAGGGGGGTGGGGGGCAGGGCGGGGGAGTCTCAGGGTAGCGTAAGGTTCGGCCAAAACAGGGTCCCAGGTAGTGATTGATACTGGTAGCGGGAACAAATCTCTGAACTGTTCCACACAAGGACACAGTGAGCATTGATTCCTTTTTGGGCTACTCGTAGCAGCTTCTAGGCAGCTCCCTTTCCTTGTCCTTTGGCCAAATCAAAAGCTAGCTAGTGTGTCTGAAAGCCCACATGACGTGCATTCCAATGCAGCTGAAAGCGTTTGACTTCATCCAGTGCCCGTCTAATGGAGCTGGCTGGAAGCTGCCATAAGACCCAAAAAGAAACAGTGACAAAGACAGGGTGAGCTATTCCAGTAGGCAACAGTGCCAAGCACACAATACTGCCACCTTTTAGTCGAGACCACTAAAATGTGCCCATTTCACAATCCATTTCACAATCCTAAAGCAAATCACATTGTAGTGTTAAATCAGACACTTCCCCCGGAAATAGCAGCCATCCAAGAGAATTGTTTCATTCCAGTTAGGACTGCAATAATCAAAGTAGCAGAAGTAAAGTAAGCAACGCCGAGCACAGTATCGGCAGGCAGCGGAACAGATGTTACCTGCCTGATGTACAGCTGTTACCTGTCTGATTTACAGAGGTTACCTGCCTGATGTACAGATGTTACCTGCCTGATGTACAGCTGTTGCCTGTCTGATGGACAGCTGTTGCCTGTCTGACGTACAGATGTTGCCTGTCTGACGTACAGATGTTACCTGCCTGATGTACAGCTGTTGCCTGTCTGATGTACATAGGTTACCTGCCTGATGTACAGAGGTTGCCTGCCCGATGTACAGATGTTACCTGCCTGATGTACAGCTGTTGCCTGTCTGATGTACATAGGTTACCTGCCTGATGTACAGATGTTGCCTGTCTGATGTACAGAGGTTACCTGCCTGATGTACAGCTGTTGCCTGTCTGATGTACATAGGTTACCTGCCTGATGTACAGATGTTGCCTGTCTGATGTACATAGGTTACCTGCCTGATGTATAGATGTTGCCTGTCTGATGTACAGATGTTACCTGCCTGATGTACAGACGTTGCCTGTCTGATGTACATAGGTTACCTGCCTGATGTACAGCTGTTACCTGCCTGATGTACAGCTGTTACCTGCCTGATGTGCAGCTGTTGCCTGTCTGATGTGCAGCTGTTACCTGCCTCATATACAGCTGTTACCAACGGCGAGCAACAGTTTCCAAATTGAGACAGACTAGGCACATGTGATGAGCTCATACAATGAAACCAATGAGGCCAAGCCAAGATCATACAATGAAACCAATGAGGCTAATTGACCATAGCGCAAATAATTCCAACAACTCGAAACGTTTTTTTGGGAGAAGAAACTTACGAGGATAAGTGTTAAGAGCAGTTCTCGACTGCTGCGTGAGTGGAGAAGTTGGCTCCATCAATCCACACCCCTAGATTCCATACAAAGCTTGATCCTGTCATCAATTCACTGCTCATCATCATCAAATCATCGCCGATGTCATGTCATGTCATGCCATGTCATCTGTCGTTAGAACGATTGTTTGGGGCTCAGTTCATCAGCGCTTTTTATTCAATATAAAGGAAAAAAAACAATATATATATATATATATATATATATATATATATATATATATATGTATAAAATATTATTTAAAGCCCTTCCTATTCACAGTTGGGCAAGTCCCTTTAGCCTATTTGGCCTACCCCTTGACTGTAACATACATACATCTGTATATATGTAGACATACATGGATTTCTATGAATAGTACGCGAACTTTTCGTTCGTTCGTTGGTGTATAGGGGGCCGGGGCCGGGCGCGGGGGACAAGGTGTTGGCGTGTTGCAGTACTGTACCACCAAGTTCAAAAATTCCTCATCCCGGCGGGGGAGAGGGGGTGGGGGGAGAGGGGTGGGTGGGAGGGGGGAGACATACAAGGGCCTGACCCCTTCTGTAACCCTGAGAAGACCAAAGGACCTGGGTGGTTGGGGGTGGCCACCGGCCACACGGGCAATGTACTAGTACATACATACATACATACATACATACATACATACATACATACACACACATACATACATACATACATACATACATACATACATACATACTGATTGGATGCTTCCTTGTTGCAGGATCTCTACGTGGGTCTACCCATCCCAGCCAAGCTCAAGGAAGGCGATTTTGCAGGTTTCACATTCCTTGAAAAGGAGGTCCGCTAATCTCAGAGGACACTACGGACTGTACACCGGCAGTGAGATTCAAACCCCCACGTTTTGGTGACCAGGCTCTAAAATCAGTGTGACGGAACTAGACCAATGGGACATCGAAAAGACATGCTTGAGATGCCAAGATAGACTAGTAGCAGGCTATCCTGCTATACTCCCCCCTCCTTTTTGAGAAAGGGAAGTGTCCTCGATTCCAGGCTCAGAACAGGATCCGGATCAGTGAGTGGATGGGTGGTGGTGTGTGTGTGTGTGTGGGGGGGGGGGGGGGGGGGGGGGGGGGGGGGGGGGATGGGTACCAGCGCTGGGGCATTGAGCGGCAGCCTGTACTGTGCAGGATACTCTCAACATGAGGTGAGTGGGGGGTGGGGGGTGTCTCAGAACAGGATCCGGATGGTAATCTCAGGTGCCCATGCACCCTACCGTGAACTATTTCCCTTAGGAACCGAGACTTCTTCGATTTTCTTGGTCGTATTTGCTGGACGATCTTCTTGATCGTACGTGCTTGACAGACTCCCGCCTATAACTGAACGTTGTACACACCAACTCTACGTTGATCCACCGGTGCGTGGTTGTTCTGGGAGTCTCATCCTTTCGACTCGAAACTCTACTGTCTCAACGCCAGCAGTGAGATTCAAACCCCCTCGTTTCGTTGACCAGGCTCCAAAAACAGTGACAGAACTAGACCCATGGGACATATCGAAAAGCAATATCGAAAAGGCATATCGAAAAGACATATCGAAAAGACAAATCGAAAAGATATATTGAAAAGACATATCGAAAAGACATACTCGAGATGTCAAGATAGATAGATAGATAGTAGCAGGCTACCCTGGTACACAATATGAGCAGGCGGAGAGTCAGGTTCGCAAGCTAGCTGCCTGGCAGCTTACTGCTGACGAGCAACAGTTACCTGCCTCGTTTTCAAATTCTAGGCATGTATGCAGGCTTGGAGCAGGCGGAGAGTCAGGTTCGCAAGCTAGCTACCTGGCAGCTAACCGCTGACGAGCAACAGTTACCTGCCTCGTTTTCAAATTCTAGGCATGTATGCAGGCTTGGAGCAGGCGGAGAGTCAGGTTCGCAAGCTAGCTACCTGGCAGCTAACCGCTGACAAGCAACAGTTACCTGCCTCGTTTTTAAATTCCAGGCATGTATGCACCTCCTGCTTCTCTTGTTTCTCGTCTCGCTAGTCGGAAACTCCGCGTAGGCAGCACATTCCCACCCCACCCCGTCTCACCCTTGAAAGGCTAGGCGCCCTACCCCACACATACATGTGTGGGCACACACATACAGGTGTGTGAAGTCAAACAAAAAAATTCTCAGACAACGGCGTAGGTAGCAGCCTCCCCACCTTTCAGGTGTATGGGGCTCAGCACCCTCACTCACTCGTTCTTATGGCAGATTAAATTAAATTAATAATATCACTTTAATCATGCAAAGGGTCAGGAAGTGAGGTAGCAGACAGTAACAGAGGTAGTAGGCACAAACATGTGTCATGTACCATACTAGCATGCAGGGTCGTTCGAAGCCCTCCGAGAGTTTACGTGACACACCCAAAATGTGCACGTCCCTGTCAAGATGTGCTTGAAAACCTGTGGAAAACAGGGGGAACGTGCACGTCTGACAATTTTGTCAAAGATGTGAGTGGAATCCAAGTTTTTCTTGTTCTTGTTGGGGGGGGGGGGGGGGGGGACTTCAAACCCGCGGTGATTCACCCCTGCTGACTTTATAGGGTGGGCCGGTATTGGGCGATGAGACCTGTCCAAACCCACGCCGCCCAAAGCTCTCGCCTGCAATCCAGGGTACTTCAAACGGACCCCAGGCGTTGCGTCTTAGGACGCACCCTAATTCGGTAGGTTGCGTCCTGGGATGCAACCAATTTCGTAAGTTGCGTCCTGGGACGCAGTCAAGTCCTTAGGCTGCGTCCCACAAATTCCCTATTTCTCTTCACACAGAAAATTCTGCACGTTGCGTCCCATGCGTCTGCAATCCCTGCCGCTTCTTTATTCAACGCAACACTTAATGCTCACCTGATTGAGCTTTACCCTTCAGCGTCCTGATTTCCGGTTGTCTTTTGCCCTTTTGGGTACATCTAAACCCTGAGCCAGTTTTTGATCTTGAGCTGAAGGAACTTCAAACAATGAAGATTAATTGTTTAGTATTAAGAGGAGGCGACTGGTGCTTACTACAGTACCCAGCCCAGATGGAATTTGAAAAATGAAAAACGGAAATTAGTACACCATGCCACAGGCGTGAGATTGAGGGAACCCTCCCGTTTACATGCATGTGTACATACTGGAGAATAGCTACCATGTTTGGTTTATTTGGTTTCGCAGACCATCTGCGCCTGAGCTTGGAGTACCGCGCCACAGCACGGAGGGAAGACCTCTGCCTCTTCCAAGGTGGCAAATGTAAGATTCTACAAGCCTGGCCAGGGCTCGAACCTCACACCTGTCTGTTCGTTGACTGGGTAAACCTATACCATACAGCCCAGACCTCGAAACTTGATAGATGACTGTAGCGACAAGTGTAGTTGGTGTACAGTACTCAGTCATGCCTGAAGTCTTTCAGACCTTGAGGCAACCTCCTTTGGGAGAATTTGGTAATATTTTTTCAGTATCAAAAATATAATCAAGAACCCGATACCCTAGGCTACCAAAAGCTTTTGCCATCAATCCAAGCGATTAAAGGCTCTGTTCACTTGATTGTGTAAATTCTGTGGTGTTTAATAGGGTTGTTCAAGAGGCTGCATTGGTTGAAATTAATTATGTTGCTACCAAAGGCGGTGAGCAGCCATAAGGAATGAGAGGGCCTGGTAGGGCGTGGTATTATGGGAGCCCCATGTTACGGCGGTGGATATCGGGCTGCTACAGTAGTACTGTACCAGGAGAAAGCTACCATGGCGGTTAACAGGGACCACAAATACGTAGGCGCACCGGAGGGATTCGAACCTCGCACCTACTTGTTTCGAAGAGCTCTATCATTGAGCTGTTCGACAAAACGGGGTGTGAGCAGCCATAAAGGATGGAGCCATGTAGACAACTTCAAACGGCTGTTTCTTGCCCAGTCTGGAGGGCGGTATGGTCCAGACCCGGTGGTTAAGGCTTCGGCCACCGGAGTTCGAGCCCCGCTGCCGGAAGACGGCGGGTGGTTTCTCGAGTCCAACTTTAGGGCGGTGTTGTTTCAGCTAGGACATGAGCCCCTTGTAATATTTCTTTTTGTTTCTTGCGTCTCAGACACAGATTTTGAAAGGTCCGTTGTACCCTGACATAGATTTGGGAGGCTCTGAAGACATGAAATCTCCCCTTCATTGAGTGTGATCCGCAGTGACACAGTGATCCTCAAAATGATGCGTGATTTGGGCCTGTGTAACGCACTCACGGACATTTTGATCTACCCTGATAATCAATCAGCTCCAAGCAACTACAGGGATTTTATTTCAACTTACAAATAATAAGAGAATAGAACTGCCCATGGCAATTTATACAACATAGCAGGAGTGGAGATCTAGGGTAAATACAGGAATACAGGAATAACTGCATGTTTTTTAATCCGCTTTGAATACCACTCACTGTATGTATGTTTTTTAATCCGCTTGCCACCGGATCCTGATGTAAAGTTATGGTGCAGTCCCCCTTCTGTTCATTACTTGCCACGCGGTCCTAGAACGGCAGAGAGTCGAACGTTTGGAGGTCGTTAGCTCGCAGCAGGAAACTCGAACGCGCTCGATTGCAAGCTCTGGACGTGCGACAGGTCCCCATACACTCAATAGCATATCGGTACCCCCCTCTCCATTAGGACCTACGTCCCCAGCATCATTTCGCACTTCGCATCAAGCAAACCTGGGTCTGTCCATGTAGCCTCCGCCTCCACGACCGCGACCACCCGTTGATGATCCTACTCCGTCCTACTCTCTCCCCTAGAACCAGGGCCAGGAGCCGGTCTGCCAACCAACAGTGATAGCTCCACGCCCGCCTACACCAGCGACCACACCTGGACGCCTGGACGAGCAGTAGCACCCGGTAGCACCCCCCTCTTCTAGCGGCAGGTCGACCAGGAGCGGAACCTGACGCAATGGTAGAACCGGACATAGGGACTCGGATAGCCGGAAGCACTGACGGTTCACGAGCAGGTTCGGGGGGAGGCGCAGATAAAGATAAATCAAAAATTGATGGCCGAGGCATCGAGATGAACTGTAGTACTGAAAACAGAAACTCGCGAATTACTCTTGTACTCGCAATTGCAATTTGGCCAAACAAAACCACGAAAAGGTTTGTCCAATGCGGTTAAATCGGGGACGATACCATCAGTGCCCTCTGCCCTAAATCATTCTGTCCACCTTGCAGTTCGATGTTGCAGTTCGAAGCCCTGGTTCGAAGTTGCGTAAAGCAGTACCAGGAGTACGGAGTATTCAGAGGCATAACTAGTTCACCAAGCTCACCCCGCGCTTTTCCCTCACGTTTGCCTTACCGCGGCTGCTTTGTTTCTCCTCCTTATACACCTGCTGGTCTGACGGAGTAGCGTTCCGAAAAAATTCCTCTCCTGTTCCTACGCATTTACCTCAAGTTTCCAAACTTGCTACAACCTCTACTGCCAGTTCTCTAGCTTTTCCACACTCTTGTCGCGTAGTCCGAATTGCTCATTTGCAGCACCCTACCGATGGACTAATTGCCCGGCACAATTATTCGCATCTGTAGCTAACCATTTGTTCAGCATCGCAAGATGGACGCAATCACAACGGTCTCCTACTACTTCCCGACTGCCTCGTTGACTTCTTTTTGGATTTTGACCAACCTCATCGTCAATAACAAATCAAACGTGAGCCAATTGCAAAAGCTGCATTTTCTGCTGACTCGCACGTACTCGCTGCTTGCTCGAAAACCTTAATTTAGGCCTCGACATATCCCCACTTGCTTGGATTGGTGCACACTCCAACATTGTCATCTGTCCCTGACCTCTCAGCACTCCCACCTTCCTACAATTTGGCTATTGAGAACCTCCCACGCTCCAGCATCACCCCCATTCACAAACCGTAGTGTTCAGAACAAAGCATCAGCCTGGGCGTGGCATGCCTCCATATCATGCTCCTCTGCCCTTGCCCTCTCAGCATTCCCACCTTCCCACCAGTTGGCCATGGAGGGGCTCCCTTGCTCTTCATATTCCATCACCCCCAGGCCCCAAACCCAACCAAACTGATCATTGAAAATCACCAGGGCTATGGAAACTCTGCCTTGCCCTTCATAGTTAGGGAACGGCAATATGATATCATATGATTTGCTGGTCCTTATTCTTTATACACCATATTTCTCATTGGAAAACATCAAGGCCATGGAATATTTTCCGTGCTTCTCACATTACCTCACCCCCATCCCCATGCCTACTTGCTCATGGCAGTACATCTGGGTGTGCATGGCAGTACACCTGCATGACAGTACACCAGGGTTTTCTTGAAGCCATACACCTGCAGTACACCTGGGTGTGCATGGGTGGAGCATGCTTCTGTAGTAGGGAGCATTAGGGAGGTTAAAGTGGTTCATACACTGCACTGCCCCTGTTGCATGCCTTACGCTGACCACACACAAACAGAAACAAAGAAAATAACTGATGCATGCCATACGCTGACCACACACAAACAGAAACAAAGAAAAAATAATTGATGCATGCCATACGCTGACCACACACAAACAGAAACAAAGAAAACTACTGTTGCATGCCATACGCTGACCACACAAAAACAGAAACAAAGAAAAAACAAGTGTTGCATGCCATACGCTAACCACACACAAACAGGAACAAAGAAAAACAAAAACAAAAACAAAAAAGCAGCTAGCTGACTTATGACTTCTCATCTCACATACCCCACACACCCACACACACAAACAAACAGAAACAATCACGCACACATACACACTGACACACACACCAACACACTCACTCTCATTCGCTCGTACGCACTCACACGCAAAAACACTCTCACACAAACTCACACACACTTCCCCCAACAAACCCACACACCACACACACACACACACACTGCCTCCCTCTCCCACCACCTGACAGTGTCAAGATGAAGACCGATCGCTCCTCATTGCGATTCTCGTTATTTTCAGTATTATGGTGGTGGTGATAGCGTTCACGGATACATACATTGCAAGCAATTCACAGGTGTGTTAGTGGGTGGGTGTGTGTGTGTGTGGATGTGAGTGAGGGTGTGGGTGTGTGTGTGGTGATAGCGTTCACAGATACGTACATTGCAAGCAATTCATAGGTGTGAAAGTGGGTGTTGGTGTGAGTGCGTGTGTGGATGTGAGTGTAAGTGTGGGGGTGTGAGTGTGGGTGTGGTGATAGCATTCACGGATACATACATTGCAAGCAATCCACATGTAGATATGTCTCCTGAGGGCCTTTTGGTGGTGGTTGTAGTATACGCGGGGTACTGGTGGTGATGGTAGTGGGGTAGTGGTGGCGGTGGGGTGATAGTGGCGGGGTGGTGATACTGGTGGTAGTGGTGGTAGCGCGGTGGCGGTGGTGGGGTGGTAGTGGTGATGGGCCGGTGATGCTGGTAGTGGTGGTGCTGCTGCTGGTAGTGTGTTTGTATGTACGAGGGAGGTGGTGTGTGTGTGAGGCGGTGGTGGTGGCGGTAGTGGGGTCACAAATGGGTCAGAAGGAAGAGGGGACAATGTGGTAAAAGGTTGGCCATGAAATTGGGTGAACATCAGTGAGAGGATAGTGATAGCTAGGGTTGGGCCAATGTATGCTCATAAACCTACACACACATATAAACCTTCGCACACACATAAATCTACACACATATATATATATATATATATATATATACAAATACGTCTTCTTTGCGACGCCGTCATCACAAACTGAAGGTGGCCATCCCAGGCCGCACGTGAAGCCTATGCTGCCATACCTGAGTAGGAACGCAAGGCTGCCAATTAGTCAACGCTGGTCTTACTGTGCGTTCTCGCCCTTGCACCACTCATTCCATGTCTGCAACCTGTGGTGGGGGGGAGCCACCCTCCAATGAGCTAGCATCCACAAGCCAGATCCTCCTCGTGTTTAGGGTTTAGGATATAGGGTTTAGGGTTTAGGTTATAGGAGATCTGGCGTGTGAATGCTAGCTCACTGGAGGGTAGCTTTCCCCCTCCGCAACCTGTTTCCGATGCATCGAGGAGCTTGTCACTACGCATTGTTCGATAGCAAGCGCGAGTTGAATGAATTAACCAATTTGTGTACCCAAGTGAAGTTCAAGTTGACTGGATTGTTTCCGTCAAACCCCAGCTTCTGTAAATGCTCGCGAAGAAGAAGCTTCGGGTATGAGCTTTGCAACTGGGCAAGTCCGGTTTTCGCAGCAGGGAAGCCGTGGGGAGAGGTAGATGGCATGTGTGATTTTGTTTATTTATGTGTGCGGCAGGCAAGCAGGGGGGGAATTGGCCAAGGGTTGTGGTGTTTGTGTGGGCGTGTGTGTGTGTGTGTGTGTGTGTGTGTGGGGGGGGGGGGGGGGTATGTGGAAATTCATTGTTTTTGTGTATTTGATGGGGAAGGGGTGGGTAGTGGTGTGTGTGTGTGGGGGGGGTCAATATTTTTGCTGGGAATATCCTGGCAGGTGTGGCCAACAACCACACGGGCAATGAACTAGTACATATACACATGCATATACTTATACATACATACATCGTTGCATATAAGTTGTTTTCTTGGTCTTCTGGAAACGTATGTCCATTCACTGATAGGCCCTCAGTGCTTTGATTTTACTCAAGGTCCTAGACACCTCAAGGTCCTAGACACCTCAAGGTCCTAGACACCTCAAGGTCCTAGACACCAAGGTCTAGACACCTCAAGGTCCTAGACACTCAAGGTCCTAGACACTCAAAGGGTCCTAGACAACTCAGGTTCCTCGACACCTCAAAGGTCCTAGGACACCTTTCAAGTCCTCGACACTCAAAGTTCTAGACACCTCAAGGTCCTAGACACCTCAAGGTCCTAGACACCTCAAGGTCCTAGACACCAAGGTCTATGACACCTCAAGGTCATAGACACCTCAAGGTCCCTAGACACCTCAAGGTCCTAGACACTCAAGGTCCTTAGAACCTCAAGGTCTAGACAACTCAAGGTCCTAGAAACCTCAAAGGGTAATAGACACCTCAAGGTCCTGACACTACGGTCCTACGCTCCTAGACACCTCAAGGTCCTAGAACCCTCAAGGTCCTAGACACCATAGGTCCTTAGCCCACCCAAGGTCCTAGACACCTCAAGGTCCTAGACACCTCAAGGTCCTAGACACCTCAAGGTCCTAGACACCTCAAGGTCCTAGACACCTCAAGGTCCTAGACACCTCAAGGTCCTAGACACCTCAAGGTCCTAGACACCTCAAGGTCCTAGACACCTCAAGGTCCTAGACACCTCAAGGTCCTAGACACCTCAGGTACTAGACACCTCAAGGTCTAGGACACTCTCAAAGTCCTAGACACCTCAAGGTCCAGACAACTCAAGGTCTAGACCACCTCAAGGGGTCCTAGAACAACTCAAGGTCCTAGAATAAGGTCCTAGACACTAAGGTCCTAGACCCTCACGGTCCTAGACACCTCCAGGTCCTAGACACCTCTCAAGGTCCTAGGAACTTCAAGGTCCTAGACACCTCAAGGTTCCTAGGACACCTCAAGTTCCTCGACACCTAAGGTCTAGACCCTCAGGTCCGAGACAACGCAAGGTCTAGACACTCAAGGTCCCTCGACACCTCAAGGTCTAGACCACCTCAAGGTCCTAGAACCTCAAGGTCCCTAGCACTTTCAAGGTCCTAGAACACCTCAAGGTCCTGCACCTCAAGGTCCTAGGGACACCCAAGGTCCTGACACCTCAAGGTCCTAGGCACCTCAGGTCTAGACACTCAAGGGTCAGAACACCCTCAAGGTCTAGACACTCACGGTCTAGGACACTCAAGGTCCTAGACACCTTCAAGGTCCTAGAACTCAAGGGTCCTAGAACCTCAAGGTCTAGACACCTCAAGGTCTAGACACCTCAAGGTCCTAGACCACCTCAAGGTCTAGACACCTCAAGGTCCAGGACACTCAAGGCCTAGACACTCAGGTCCTAGACACCTCAAGGCCTAGACACTCAAGGTCCTAGACACTCAAAGGTCCTAGACACCTAAGGCTCTCGACCCCTCCCGGTCTAGACACCTCAACCAACGTGTGTTACCTAGTACCACAAAAGTTAGCATCACCTCAGCGTCTCCCAAACACATTAATACTTATGTCGAAAAATAAATTTTCTTGTCTTTACGGTTAGATTTAGCCCTCAAGTACTCAGATCATCTCCCGATCTCTGTCACCCACTAAGCGTCTCTAGAAACCCTCAAGGCCCCCCAGGATATCTATAGACACTGCACTGGTCCCTAGGCAAACCTCATAGGTCTAGACAAAATCAAGGTCTAGACACCTCAAGGTCCTAGTAACTCAAGGTACTAGACACCTCCAATGGTCATAGACAACCTCACGGTCTAGACCACTCAGGTCTAGACCACCTCAGGTCCTAGACACTCAAAGGTCCTAGACACCTCAGGTCCTAGACACCTCAAGGTCCAGACACCTCAAGGTCCTAGGACACCCACAGGGCCTAAGACACCTCAAGGTTCCTAGGACCCCACTCAAGGTCCTAGACACCTCAACGGTCCATAGACACCTCAAGGTCCTAGACCCTCAAGGTCCTAGAAACTCAAGGGCCAGACACCTCAAAGGTCCTAGACACTCAAGGTCCTAGACACCTCAAGGTCCTAGACACCTCAGGCCTGACACCTCAAGGTCCTAGGACACCTCAAGGTCCTAGACACTCAAGGTCCTAGACACCTCAAGGCCTAGACACCTCAAGGCCTAGACCACCCAAGGTCTAGACCCTAAAGGTCCTAGACACCTCAAGGTCCTAGACACCTCAAGGTCCTTAGACACTCAAGGTCCTTAGACACTCAAGGTCCTAGAAACCTTCAAGGTCCTAGACACCTCAAATTGGGGTCCTAGACACCTCAAGGTCCTCGACACCTCAAGGTCCTAGACACTCAAGGTCCTTAGGACACCTCAAGAGTTCATAGACACTCCAGGGCCTAGACAACCGTCCAGGTCCGAGAACTCAAGGTCCCGAACACCTCAAGTCCAGACACCGCAAGGTCCTAGACACCTCAAGTCCTAGACCCTCAGGTCCCAGACACCTCAAGTCCCAACCCTCAAGGGCCTAGACAACTCTCAAGTCCTAGACCACCTCCACTGCCCGAGACACCTCAGTCGGACCCTATAGTCCTAGACCACCTAGTCCAGACACCCTCTGTCTAGAACCTCAAGGTCCTGACTCCCTCAAAGGTCCTAGACACCTCAAGGTCCAGCCCCCTCAAGGTCCTTAGAACCACCTCAACGTCCCGAAACACCTCAGGATCCTAGACACCTCAAGTCCAGCCACCCCCAAGTCCTAGACACTCAAGGGCCATAGACACCTCAGGTCCCTAGACACCTCAGGACCGACCCGCACGGGTCCAGACCCGTCAAGTCCTAGCAACCACAAGGCCGAGACCCCTCAGGTCCAACAGCACCTCAAGGTCCTGGACAACCTCAAGGTCCTAAACACCAGCAAGGTCCAGACCCTCCAAAGTCCCTAGCAACGCTGTCAAGGCTGACACCTCAAGGTGCCGAGACACCTTCGGGGCCTAGACAGCCTCAAGGTCCGCGACACCTCAGGTCCTAGACCCTAAGTCCTAGACCCTCAGTCCTAGACGACCTTCAGGTCCAGAGACACCTCAAGTCCGAACACCGCGGTCCCAGACCCCGACAAGGTCCATAAGACACCGCGAGGTCCGAGCCCTCAAGGTCTAGACACCTCAAGTCCTAACACCTCAGGTCCAGACACCGCAAGGGAGAATACCTAGACACCGCAAAGTCCTAGACCCCGCAAGGTCCTAGACACCTCAGTCCGAGACACAAATCAAGGTCCGAACAGCCACAAGGTTCCTAGACACCTCAAGGTTCCTAGACACCATCAGGGCCTAGACCCTACGTCCTAGACAACCTCAAGGTCCTAGACACCTCAATCCGAGACACCGTCAGGGCCCTAGACACCTAATCCTAAACACCGCACGTCCTAGACACCTCAGGTCCGAAGACCCCTAGGTCCTAGACACCTCAAGTCCCTAACCCCAACCTCAGTCCTCACACCTCATAGCCTAGGCACTCACGGTCCCTAAGACAACCTCAAGGGGCCAGACCGTCAAGGGCCTAGACACCTCAATGTCTAGACCCTCAAGGTCCTGACACTCAAGGTCCTAGACGACCTCAGTCCTAACACTCCAAGGGTCCTAGACACCTCGGTCCGACACCTCAAGGTCCTAGACAACCTCAGTCCAGACCCTCAGTTCCTAGACACCTCAAGTCCTTGACACCTCAAGGTCCTAGACCCTCAAAGTCCTAGACACCATCAAGGTCCTAGACACCTCAAGGTCCAGACCCTCAAGGTCCTCGACACGCAAGGTCCTAGAAGACACCTCAAGTCCTAGCACCTCAAGTCCCTAACACCTCAAGGTCCCATACACCACCTCGGTCCTAGACACCTCAAGGTCCTAGACACCTCAAGGTCCTAGACACCTCAAGGTCCTAGACACCTCAAGTCCTAGACACCTCAAGGTCCTAGACACCTTCAAGGTCTAGACACCTCAAGGTCCTAGACCCTCAGAGTCCCTAGACCCTCAAGGTCCTAGACACCTCAAGGTCCTAGACACCTCAAGGTCCTAGACACCTCCAGGTCCGAGACACCTCAAGTCCTAGCCCTCCGTCCTAACACCTCAAGGCGCGACACCTCAAGTCCTAGACACCTCAAGTCCTAGACCCTCAACGTCTAGACACCTCAAGTCCTGACCTCAAGGTCCTGACATACCTCAGGTCCAAGACACCTCAAGACCTAGACACCTCACGTCCTAGACACCTCCAAGGTGCCTAGACCCTCAAGGTCTAAGACACCTCAAGTTCCTAAACACCTCAGGTCCTAGAACACCTCACGTCCTAGAAACCTCAGGCCTAACCCCTCAAGGTCCTAGAACACCTCAATTCTAGCACCTCAAGGTCCTAGACACCTCAATGGTCCCAGACACCTCAAGGTCCCAGACACCTCAAGGTCTAGACACCTCAAGGTCCCTAGAACACCTCAAGGTCCTAGACCCTCAAGTCCTATACCCTCACGGGCCGAGACCCCCTCAGGGCCTAGACAACCCAATGTCCAGACACCTCAAGTCCTAGACACCTCAGTCCTATACACCTCAAGGTCCGATACACCGTCAATGTCCTAGACCCATGCAGGTCTAGACCATAACCTCAATTGGGGTTTTTCCCCCCCCCCCCCCCCCCCCTAACCCCTTCAGGTCCTATACACCTCAAGGTCCTAGACCCACTCAAGGTCCTAGACACCTCAGGTCCTAGACACCTCAAGGTCCTAACACCTCAATGGTCCTAGAGACACCTCAAGTCCTAGGCCACCTCATGGTCCCTAGACACCTCAAGGTCCCCTGGACCCTCAAGGTCCTAGACACCCACCCTCACGGTCCTGGACCCCGCAAGGTCCTAACAACCTCGGTCCTAGACCCATTCAAGGTCGTGTATCTCCCTCAAGTCCCCGTAGACTCCTCAAGGTCCTAGCCACCTCTAAGGTCCCTAACGCCTCAAGGGCCTAGACACCTCAAGGTCCTCGACACCCCTCAATCCGCAGGTCCTAGCGGCTCAATGTCCTAGACACGCCGGTCCTAACCCCTTCAAGGTCCTAGAACTCAAGGTCCTAGACCCTCAAGTCCTAGACACCTCAAGTCCTAGACACCCTCACAAGGGCCTAGGCACCTCAGTCCCTAACACCTCAAGGTCCTAGACACTCAAGGTCCTGACACATCAAGGTCCTAGACACCTCAAGGTCCTAGACCCTCAAGGTCCTAGACAACCTCAAGGCCTAGACACCTCAAGGGTCCTAGACTCCTCAAGGTCCTAAGACACCTCAAGGTCCTAGACACCTCAGGTCCTAACACCTCAAGGTCCTAGACACCCTCAAGGTCTAGACACCTCAAGGTCCCTAACACCCAAAGTACGAGACACCCAAGGGCCGACCCTCAAGTCATAGACACCTCAAGGTGCCTACACCACAAGGTCTAGACACCTCAGGTCCTAACACCCTTCAAGGTCCGAGACACGCTCCATGCTCCTAGACACCTCAAGGTCCGAGACACTCAAGGGTCCTAGACACCTCAATGTCCTAGACACCTCAAGGTCCTAACACCTCAATTCCCTGAGACAACTCAAGGTCCTAGACACCTCAAAGGTCTATGACCCTCAAGGTCCTAGACCCCTCAAGGTCCTAGACACCTCAAGGTTCCTAGACACCTCAATGTCCTAGACACCTCAGGTCCTAGACACCTCAAGGGTCCTAGACCCTCAAGGTCCTAGACACCTCAAGTTCCTAGACACCTTCAAGGTCCTCAGACACCATCAATGTCCTAGACACCTCAAGTCCTAGACACCGCAGGTCCTAACACCTCAAGGTCCAGACCCTCAGGTTCCTAGACACCCCAATGTCCAGCACACCTCAGGTCTAGACACCTCAAGGTCCTAGACCCTCAAGGTCTAGACACCTCAAGGTTCCTAGACACCGCAAGGTCTAGACACCTCAATCTCCTAGACCACCGCAAGGTCCTAGACAACCCTCACGGTCCTAGAAACACTCAAGGGTCCTAGACACCGCAGTCCGGACACCTCAAGTCTAGACCGCACACGGGCCTAGACACCTCAAGCCCTAGACACCTCAAGGGCCTAGACAACCCTCAGGTCTAACACCTCAAGGTCCTAACACCGCAAGGTCCTAGACCACCTTCAAGGTCCTAGACACCTCAAGGTCCTAGACCCCTCAATGGCCCAGACACATCAAGTCCGCACAACCTCAAGGTCCAGACACCTCAGGTCCTAGACACCTCAAGGGTCCTAGACACCTCAATCCTAGACCCTCAAGTTCCTAGACACCCTCAAGGTCCGTGCCCCGCAAGGTCCTAGACAACCGCAAGGTCCTAGTACAACCTCAAGATCCATCACCGCAAGGCGAGACACTCAAGGGCTAGACACCCTCATGTCTAGACACCCTCAATGCCTAACACCTCAAGGTCCGAGACACCTCAAGTCGCTAGACACCTCAAGCTAGACACCGTCAAGTCCTAGACCCGCAAGGGCCGAGACACCTCAGGTCCCCTGACAGCCCAAGGGTCCTAGACCCTCAATGTCCGAGACACCCCTGCAATCGAGACACCTCGCCCACCGTCGTCAACCTTACACCGTCTCACCTTGTGTAGGCCGAGCCACCCGGCCAGCGCTGCATGCGTCCATCCTGAGGCCGGGCGATCCATTGTTATCAATACCCCGTGTAGGGGTTCCTGGCTGCTGGTTCAACTTCCCCCCCGCCGTTCCTGTCCCCCCGTCCCCAACCGCTGCAAACTCGGACCCGGCTCTTACACACGCCCGCACACTGTTCATGCCTACCCACCGTGCCAGCGATGGCAGAGCTAGCAGTGCTGGGCATCCCCATGTATGGTCCTGTCTGCTTCTCACTTCCGACGGTCGAGGACAAGGTAAGCACGGCTCTTGCGCACCCTCAGCACCACCCACCCACATCAAACCAACCACCACCAACCTGCACCACCACCCCCACCCCACCCCAGCTTTCCACCCACGTCCCCCCAGCCTTGGAATGCAATGGCTCCCCTGCCACACTCAGCACGGCACACTACTCTCCTGTCTTTCGGACCTAAAACTGCATTATACATTTTAACGTGTTTGAAAAAAGATCCCTCGCGGGGTGCCTCGCACAGCTCCTGCACACGCTCAGCACATGGCGCACTACTTCTTTAGCACCCTGAAATAGCCCTTCAACTGCATTATACCACGTTTCCTATACCCATCGGACCGCGTGTGTGGCAACTTATACCTCATCAGCACACCTACTTCATAAGAATCCCACCCCAAGCAGCATGCACACCCTCAAAGAACTTGAACTTGAACTTGAATTTGAACTTGAACTTGGTTACATAGCTCCAGCCAGCAATTTGGCTGCTCGCCGTCTTCGACAGTAAAAAAACAAATTGTTACCAGGAAAACCCTAAATGAAGCCTGCCATGTTTCCTCTATCCATCAGACCGCGTGTGTGACTTATACCTCATCAGCACACCTACTTCATAAGAATCCCACCCCAATCACCATGCACACCCTCAAAGAACTTGAACTTGAACTTAGTTACATAGCTCCAGCCAGCAATTTGGCTGCTCGCTGTCTTCGACAGTAAAAAAACAAATTATTACCAGGAAAACCCTAAATGTTTCCTCTACCCATCAGACCGCGTGTGTGACAACTTACACCTCATCAGCACACCTGTTTCTGTACAGGGACCACCACAGAAAAACAAGAATCCAACCCCAATCACCATGCACACCCTCTAAGAACTTTAACTTCAGTCTTTGCTACAAAGCTTTAGCCAGCAATTTGGCTGCTCCCTGTCTTCAGCAGTAAACAAAAAGAGTACCAGGAAAACCTGGGAAAACCTTCAAAGAAGCCCGCCATGCCCTGCCAGGCGTTATCATTACAATATTATTATTAAATAAAGCCTGCCATGCCCTACCAGGCATTATCAATACAGTATCATAATTAGACAAAGCCCGCCATGCCCTACCCGGGGTTATCATTACAGTCTCATGATTAAAAGACGCCCACCATGTTTCCTTTGCCCTTAGGACTGCGGGTGCGCCAACTTCTACAAACTCATCAGAACACCCACTTGATAACAATCCCACCCCAATCACCACACATACCCTCAAAGAACTTGAACTTGAATTTAGTTAAATAGCTTCAGCCAGCAATTTAGCTGCTCGCCGTCTTCAGCAGTAAAAAACAAATTATTACCATGCTCACTCTAAACAAGTCCTATGCAGCAAGCGACGCGGAAAAGTGGCGGAGTTTGTTGGCAGCGGAACGAAAGGTGGCAACGATGGAGCTGACCGAAGCGAATTAGTTACGCGACCGTTGGCTGACGTGTCAGGCTTTAATTTTCATTTTTTCCCCGGTCGGACGGACAAATGGGTAAACATGGGGGCTCCCGCCCCCTTGAAGAGGGGGCTCCGGTAAAAAGCCCGCCATGTTTCCTCTGCCCATAGAACCACGCCCCACCAGGCGTTATCATTACAGAATCCTTATTAAAAAAGGCCGCCATGTTTCCTCTGCCCATAGAACCACGCCCCACCAGGCGTTATCATTACAGAATCATTATTAAAAAAGGCCGCCATGTTTCCTCTGCCCAACCCCTGAACCACGCCCCACCAGGCGTTATCATTACAGAATCATTATTAAAAAAGGCCGCCATGTTTCCTCTGCCCAACCCCTGAACCACGCCCCACCAGGCGTTATCATTACAGAATCATTATTAAAAAAGGCCGCCATGTTTCCTCTGCCCAACCCCTGAACCACGCCCCACCAGGCGTTATCATTACAATCATTATTGAAAAAGGCCCCATGTTTCCCCCTCTGCCCAACCCCTGACCACACCCCACCAGCGTTATCATTTCCAGATCATATTAAAAGGGCGCCATGTTTCCGCTCTGCCCACCCCTGAACCCAACGCCCCACCAGCGTTATCATTAAGGTCCTTATTAAAAAGGCCCGCCGGTTTTTCCTCCTGCCATAGACCCCCCCCCCCCCCTACCTGGCGTCATCATTACAGAATCATCAATTCAACCCCCGCGGTTTCCCTTGGCCCGTGAACTCCAAATACGTGTGACAACTAATACATCATCAGCACACCTACTTTATATGAATCCCACCTCAATCACCATGCCCACCGTAAGAGAAGCCCACCATGTTTCCTTTGCCCATTGGACCGCGTGTATGACAACTTCTACCTGATCAGCACACCTACGTTATTAGAATCCCACCTCAATCACCATGCCCACCGTAAGAGAAGCCCGCCATGTTTCCTTTGCCCATTGGGAGCCGCTGTATGACACTTCTACAACCCTATCAGCACACCTCGATTAGAATCCCACCTCAATCACCATGCACACCCTCAAAGAAGCCCACCATGTTTCCTTTGCCCATAGGACCGCGTGTATGACAATTTCTACAAACTCATCAGCACACCCACTTGATAAGAATCCCACCCCAATCACCATACATACCCTAAAAAAACTTGAACTTGAACTTGAACCTGGTTACATAGCTTCAGCCAGCAATTTGGCTGCTCGCCGTCCTCAGCAGTAAAAAACACGATTACCAGGAAACATTGGGAAAACCCTCAAAGAAGCCTGCCATGGGGTGTTAAAGTAAAGACAGCCCGCCATATTTTCCTTTGGCCCCAGAGACCCCGGCTGTAAAATGAAAAAAACCCTAAACAAAAAAAACTTTCTCCTGATCAGCAACTACGGTAAGATCCCTCAATCCCCATGCACACCCCTAAGAAGCCCCCATGTTTCCTTTGGGCCCATAGACCGCGGTATGACACCTCTACCTAAGGTGCGCCGACCTACTGCACCGCACCTCGCCCTCTCCCCTTTCCTCCACCCGTCATGTTCCGAGCCCTGTGGTCCAACGCTTGTTCCCCAGTGGTGATATCTTATTCTGTGGCAAACCACCGCATGTCCCTCATTACCTACCAACCTACACCCCACACCACCAACACCATCATGCAAGTTTGCTGATTCCGTGGTCAGAACCATCCTCATTCTCATGGCCATCATAGCAACCAACCAACCTACACCACCCCCACCACCCCACCACAGCTTCACCCCTAACCAACACCCCCACCACCAACACCACCACGCAGGTTTGCTGATTCCCTGGTCAGAACAATTCCCATCCTCATTGCCATTATACCAACCAATCACACCAGCCCCCACCCCACCCCACCCCACCCCACCACCCCACCCCCACCCTACCACTCACACCACACAAACCCCCCCACCCACAGCTTCCACCCCTAACCAACACCCCCACTTCCAACACCACCACGCAGGTTTGCTGATTCCCTGGTCAGGACCATTCCTATCCTCATGGCTAGCATACCAACCAACCTATGCCACTCCCACCAACCCACCACAGCTTCAACCAGCTTCACCCCTCACCCCCCCCCCACCACCAACACCACCAACACCACCTTGCAGGTTTGCTGATTCCGTGGTTAGAACCATTCCCATCCTCATGGCCCTCATGTGTGGCCTGGTCATGACTTGCCTTGGCCCGCCTCGTCAGATGCTGGGTCTATCGGTAAGTCATCATGGCTGTCCTCTTGGACACTCTAGTTTCTATCCTATGCCGTAGCGCTTCTAAAACAGTCAACCTGATCTCTCTCTGGAAGCATACTGTCCTCGGTTTGATCACGTAGCTCCTACGCGTATGCGGAGCAGCTGTCTAGCAGCTACCAGGATCTCTCTATGAAGACCATAGCTTCCTCGTTTGACACTGTTTGCTCCTATGCGACTATGCTTCATCTTCTAGGCCGCACCTGGATCTCTCTAGTGAGCCATAGCTTCCTCTTTGACACGTTTTGCTCCTATCCGTCTATCGTAGCACCTTCTGACAGCTCCCAGATCTCCTATGCACCATGATTGTCCTCTTTGACACTGTTCTCCTTCGGCTATGCGTACATCGTCGAGGCACAACCTTGATCTCTCTATGGAGCCATACCTGTCCTCTTTGACACTGTTGCTCCTATCGGCTATGCGTAGCAGCTTCTAGACAGCTACCAGGATCTCTCTATGAAGCCATAGCTGTCCTCTTTGACACTGTTGCTCCTATCGGCTATGCGTAGCAGCTTCTAGGCAGCAACCTGGATCTCTCTATGGAGCCATAGCTGTCCTCTTTGACACTGTTGCTCCTATCGGCTATGCGTAGCAGCTTCTAGACAGCTACCAGGATCTCTCTATGAAGCCATAGCTGTCCTCTTTGACACTGTTGCTCCTATCGGCTATGCGTAGCAGCTTCTAGGCAGCAACCTGGATCTCTCTATGGAGCCATAGCTGTCCTCTTTGACACTGTTGCTCCTATCGGCTATGCGTAGCAGCTTCTAGGCAGCAACCTGGATCTCTCTATGAAGCCATAGCTGTCCTCTTTGACACTGGTGCTCCTATCGGCTTTGCGTAGCAGCTTCTAGGTAGCTCCCTGTGTCTCTCCATGAGTCATGGCTATCCGCTTGGATGCTCTTGCCACTACCAGCTATGTTTAGCAGCTTCTAGGCAGCTCCCCGGGTCTCTACGTAAGTAATGGCTGTCCTCTGAACGCTCAAGTTTCTATTGTCTATACATAGTAGCTTCTAGGAAGCTCCCTGTGTCTACGTAAGCCATCATGGCTGTCATGACTTGCCAGGGTGCACCTTGTTAGATTCTGTGTCTCTCGGTAAGTCATCATAGCTGTCCTCTTGTACACTATTTTGCTACTATCGGCTCATTGTGTCTGTCAGGAAGTCATGGCTGTCATCACTTACCTTGGTCCGCCCCGTTAGATGTTGGGTCTCTGGGTAAGTCATCATGGCTGTCCTCTTGTACACTGTTGCTACTATCAGCTCCCTGTGCCTGTCGGGAAGTCATGGCTGTCATCACTTGCCTTGGTCCGCCTCGTCAGATGTTGGGTCTCTGGGTAAGTCATCATAGCTGTCCTCATGGACACTGTTGCTGCTATTGGCTATGCGTAGCAGCTTCTAGGCAGCTCCCTGTGTCTCTCTGTAAGTCCTGGCTGTCATCCCTGGGTCGTGGCCAACCACCATGACCATTCCTTGTTGTAACCTGACGGGTACGTATGTATGTTACCGTCCAGGTCTCATTGATACAAGCACCTTGGGTGCATACTTGCTTTGTTCATTATGCTTGTTGCACTGCCTGATCTTGCTTGCAACTTGATACCTAAATGTATGTTTCATTCCAGGGGTAGGCCAAATAGGCTAAAGGGACTTCACCAACCGTGACAGGAATGGCTGAAAAGACAAGTTCTAAGATCGTGTCGCGAGCGACACGGAAAATCGCTTTAGCAGTCACCGGCAGGGAGTTTCGAAAGTAGTGGAGGAAGTAGCTACTCGTAGCCGAATAGAGCTACAAACATTGAACAACTTTTGTGAAGGATCTTGACCGCTGCGATGCTGATAACTCTAGTCATGCGCACTCCAACTACGAGCAAAAAATGTGGGTGCGGAGGTGGTCTGAATCGTTCAAATGCCTGGACATCTGTCAGACAGACGGACAGCGGACAGACAGACGGTGTAGAGAGACACGGGGGGAACTTGGGGGCTGAATGCCCCGGGACCCTGGGGCTTCCAGAGAGGGCTAAAGCGAAAAAGCTTTGACTTGATAGTTGTTGTATCTTGGTGCTAACCTGACGGGTATGTCACTACGGCAGCTTGTAACCTGTTTATGTTGCTAAGCAGGTGTTCAGGGTGTAAAAAACCTGTTCAGGGTGTTGAACAGGTGTTCAGGGTGTTAAATACCTATTCAGGGTGTTCAACACCTGTTTATATATATCATTGGTTAAACTTGTATTTGTTGAACAAGTGTTTTAGACCCTGAACACCTGTTTAACAACCCGAACAGGTGCTGCCTAACCTATGCTGCCGTAGGTTGTACCTCGTTGCAAACGTCGCAACGCAAGGCCCATTTCCAGCGAGACTTTCACGCCCAACCCAAAACTTTCGCACCAAGACGCTTAATTTGACGCGTCGCACACACAAAACTTTTGCACCCAGACGCTTAATTTGCGATGCGTCGCACACACGAAACTGCTTGTGGGGAGTGCCCCTTGGAATCAAACCGAGCGCCAAATGGTTTTCCATTTGTTGTTTAAGTTTAGGTTGATGGTCCAAATCCTCCCTTTACTGCTTACACTGGGTGGCGACATATTCTTGCATTTAACCCCCCCACCCCACCCCCCCCCACAACACACCCACAACCCACCACACACACACAACCAGCCTCAACCACCCTCACCACAACCACCTCAACCACACCCCAATCCACCTCACAGGCCATCACCTCACACTCCATCACTCACACCTCACTATCACACCCATCACCCCATCACTCACCCCACCTCACACCCCATCACCTCAAAACCCATTCACCACCATCACACCCGACCCCAAATCCCCAATCACCCTCACACCCATCACCGCCCTCACCGGTCCCCCCACCCCACCCCACCGTCCTGCACCTCACCCCATCACCTCACACCATCACCTCACCCACCTCACCCCCTCCACCTCACAGCCCCATCCCCTCACCCCTCACTCTCACAACATCAGATCAACCCCCCCATCAACCTCACCGCCCCCCTCCCCCCATCACCTCACCCCCATCACCCCATCCCCCTCCGTCCCCTTCACCATGCCCCTCACCCCACCTCACCCCCATCAACCCCCTCGATCCTCACACCCATCACCCCTCGAACCATCAGCCCGCAACCTCACCCCATCACCTCACACCCCTACTCCCACGTGTGACACCGTTGAGAAGAACAGCACCAACCCCGTAATATGACTGCACCCTTCCCCCAAACACACACACAACACCCTCCACACACACCACCATACCACACTCACATACCGCCAACACACACACACCCATCACCTCACACCCCTACTCCCATGATTTGGACCACCCAGTGTTTGAGAAGAACATGCTCACAAGCTCCCGAGAGAGATGAGCTGCACCCTTCCCCCAAACACAAACGCCACCCCCACCACACACAGAACCCATACCACACTCACACCCCACACCACACACCACACCAACCCCACATCCCATCACCTCACCCCCCCTACTTCCCATTATTTGGACCCACACAGTTTTGCAATAACATGCCACACACCCCTTTTTCCGTGAGAGATGACTGCTACCACCTTTCCCCCCAACCCCTCCAGCACCCTCCACACACATCCCACGCAATACCACAAACAAATACTATCCCCCCCACACACACACACACATACACACACAATGCCCCCCTCTCTTTCAGAACGTTCCGGAGAATGCACCAACATCCGCACAATACCATCCGCATAACTCATACACACAAATACCATACCCACACATACACACACAATGCCTTCCCCCATACACACACTCACACACGTACACATACACACACAATGCTCCCCTCTCCTTCAGAACTTTCTAGCTCCACACAAACATCCACACAATATCCTCTGCATACACACATGCAAACAAATACCATACTCACACATACACACACACTGCCTTCCCCCCCCAACACACACACACTCACACACACACCGCTCCCCTCTCCTTCAGAATGTTCCGGAGACCTGCCTGCCAGTGGTACATGAGATTGACAACCCAATGTTTGAGAAGGATATGTACACTGGCTCCCGGGGGGGGGCTGCGCCCTCCATCCCTGAGGGGGAGGAGTACGAGATGGGGCCCCCACCCCAGATGGCCCCCGCGCCTGCTCCCAACCCCGCGCTCTCGCGTCGGCAGACAGCCGAGGTAGAGAGCGATGGAGGGGACGAGTTCCGGCGCTCTCCCAGGGATGATTTCCGTCAACAGGTGGGTTGGCTGGTTGAAGGGGGATTAGGGGGGGGGGGGGGGGGGGGGCAGGTTGGCTGGCTGGTTGGGTATGTTATGGGGTTGGATGGGAGGGGGCGATGAGTGTGCATGGGTGTAGGTGTGGGTGTATCGGAGTTTAAGGTGGGAAGGCGTCGGCAGACAGCCAAGGTAGAGAGCGATGGAAGGGACGAGTTTCGGCGCTCACCCAGGGATGATTTCCTTCAACAGGTGGGTCGGCTGGTTGGGGTTGGCTGGCTGGCTGCTTGGGTATGTTAAGGGGTTGGCAGGTGGTTGGATGGGAAGGGCAGATGAGTGTGCGTGGGTGTATGTGTGGGTGTAAGGGAGTTTAAGGTGGGAATGTGTCGGACAGCCGAGGTAGAGAGCGATGGAGGGGACGAGTTCCAGCGCTCACCCAGAGATGACATCCGTCAACCAGTGGGTTGGCTGGCTGGTTGGGTTGGTTGGCAGGGGGGCTGGTTGGTTGGCGGGGGGGGGGGGGGGGGGGCTTGAGATGAGAGGGGTGGATGAGTGTGCATGGGTGTATAAAGTGGGAAGGCGACGGGCCAGCTTAGGTTATGAGAGCGATGGAGAGGACGAGTTCCGGCACTCACCCACGGATGATTGCCCGTCAAATGGGGGGGGGGGGGGGGGGGGGGGGGGGGGGGAGTGGGGGGGGGGGGGGTGGGAGGTGAGTGGTGAGTAGGGTTGCGTGGGGGGGGGGGGGGGGGGGGACGAGATGGGCCCCAGTCCGCTCTCAACCCCATGCCCTCTCAACGGGCAGCTGAGGTAGAGAACAATTGAGGGGACGAGTTTGAGCGCTCACCTCGCGATGACTTCCGTCAACAGGTGGGTTGGCTGGTTGGGTTGGCGAGGTTGGCTGGCTGGGTATGTTAGTGGGTTGGGTGGGCTGTGTGAGTAAGTAGGGTAGGCTGAGTGGGTCGGGTGCGCAGTGTGGGAGTGGGGGGGGTACGAGATGGGCCCCAGTCCGCTCTCAACCCCATGCCCTCTTAACAGGCAGCTGAGGTAGAGAACAATTGAGGGGACGAGTTTGGGTCAGGGTACTACTAAGCGCTCGCAGTTTTTTCAACCCCCTGTGGACGCAGCATGCAGTTTTTGCGCTTTTTGCACTAAAAAGCGCTGGCCAATTTGGCAAGAAGTAGTACCCTGGTTTGGGTGCTCACCTCGCGCAGACTTCATTTGGCCATGTGTGTGTGGGGTGTGCATTTGGGCTTGGCTTGGTGGGTGGGGGACCATCCCCTCCCCCTTTTCTCTGCATATATATTTGCACTTACAGGGCAGCAATGCCAGACCTTCACTTTGAACTAGACATCATTTGTTAACAACCCTGTACAAAACCCATCCCCTCCACACTGTAACTACACAAAGCACATTTCTGCAACCTGAAACAGGAACTTGACCCATCCCCTTTGCTCTGCCTTTGTCGCCATGGGTTGCGGCAGCAATGCCAGACCTTCACTTTGAACTAGACGTGGGCATTGGAATAGTCCCAATTTCATTTGTTAACAACCCTATACAAAACCCATCCCCTTCACACTGTAACTCCACAAAGCACACTTGTACAACCCGAAACAGGAACCGTCCCCGTCCCCTTGGCTCTGCCTTTGTATTCCAAGGGTTGTGGCAGCAATGCCAGACCTTCACTCTGAACTTGCTATGGGCATCGTAAAAGTCCCAACTTCATTTGTTAACGACCCTGTACAAAACCCATCCCCTCCACACTGTAACTGCACAAAGCACATTTCTACTTCCCAAAACAGGCACTGCCCCCATCCCCTTTGCTCTGCCTTTGTATTCCATGGGTTGTGGCAGCAATGTCACACATTCACTCTAAACTTGCTATGGGCATCGCAAAAGTCCCAACTTCATTTGTTAACAAATATATACAATATTACACAATACCCATTTCCTCCACACTGTAACTGCACGAAGCACATTTTTGCAACCTGAAACAGGAACTTAACCATCCCCTTTGCTCTGCCTTTGTACTCCATGGGTTGCAGCAGCAATGCCAGACCTTCACTTTGAACTTGCCGTGGGCATCGTATGAGTCAAAATTCCACTTTGATAACACCCTAAATATGAACTCTCCCCCTCACCTGACCTCACCTCTCCTCACTTCACCTCACCTCTCCTCACCTCTCCTCACCTCTCCTCACCTCTCCTCACCTCTCCTCACCTCCCTCTACCATGCCGTGCCTATTTAGTCACATGGTTTGGGCAACAATGCCGGCAGCAGTGGGCAGTACTCTCAAGACTTCGGGCAGCACAACAACTTTGTAGTCGATGGGTTGTGGCAGCAATGCCAGGCCTTCACTTTGAACTTGCTATGGGCATCGTATTAGTCAAAATTCCACTTTTATAACACCCTAAATATGAACTATCCCCCTCACCTGACCTCACCTCTCCCCACCTCACCTCTCCTCACCTCTCCCCACCTCTCCTCACCTCTCCTCACCTCTCCTCACCTCCCTCTACCATGCCGTGCCTATTTAGTCACATTGTTTCGGCAACAATGCTGGCGGCAGTGGGCAGTACTCTCAAGACTTCGGGCAGCACAACAACTTTGTAGTCGATGGGTTGTGGCAGCAATGCCAGACCTTCACTTTGAACTTGCCGTGGGCATCGTATGAGTCAAAATTCCACTTTTATAACACCCTAAATATGAACTCTCCCCCTCACCTGACCTCACCTCTCCTCACTTCACCTCACCTCTCCTCACCTCTCCTCACCTCTCCTCACCTCTCCTCACCTCCCTCTACCATGCCGTGCCTATTTAGTCACATGGTTTGGGCAACAATGCCGGCAGCAGTGGGCAGTACTCTCAAGACTTCGGGCAGCACAACAACTTTGTAGTCGATGGGTTGTGGCAGCAATGCCAGACCTTCACTTTGAACTTGCTATGGGCATCGTATTAGTCAAAATTCCACTTTTATAACACCCTAAATATGAACTATCCCCCTCACCTGACCTCACCTCTCCCCACCTCACCTCTCCCCACCTCTCCCCACCTCACCTCCCTCTGCTGTGCCTTGCCTATTTAGTCACATGGTTTCGGCAACAATGCCGGCAGTAGTAGGCAGTACTCCCAGGAATTCGGGCAACACAACAACTTCAACTCAGGGCGCGCCCCGGCACAGAATCGGCCCGTATCCCCTAGTAGCAGGAGCAGAGACCCGTCACAGAGTCGTCCCATCTCTCCTGTTGGCAGGGGCAGGAAGCCAGGGCGCCAACCCAGCCAACAGAGAAGAGATCCCAGTCGGGAACCCAGCCCTGGCCCAAGATATTCAGGGGATGAGTATTAGATCCCCGGCTTGGCAAGTTCCTTTAGCCTATTTGGCCTACCGCGTGGACTGTAACAACAGACATTTAGATAGCAGGTTGCAAGCAAGCTAAGGCAGTGCAACAGGCGGAATGAACAAAGCAGGTATGCGCCCAAGGTGCTTGTATCAATAAGACCTGGTAGTGTTGTCTGCAGACATAGGGTACCGGTTCAGCAACAGACAACGGCCTTAAGGATACTGCCAATAACATCCACACAGGCACTAAAATGGTCAAGATAATGCCAATAACAACACACATACATTTAAATGATCAAGGTAATACCTATAACAAAATACACACATGCATGTTAATTGTCAAATTACAGGAAGACAGGAAAAGGGTAACAAAAACAGACAGGATGCAAATGCTTAGGCATGTGCAAAGATGCATGCATGCATACAGATCCCTGATATGGATAATCCAGGACCAAGGGATGCGCAGTATGCCTCTCAGGACTCAGGGGCTAACCCTGACTTGGGTAATCCAGGACCAAGAGATGCGCAGTATGCCTGTCAGGACTCTGGGGCTAACCCTGACTTGGGTAATCCAGGACCAAGAGATGCGCAGTATGCCTGTCAGGACTCTGGGGCTAACCCTGACTTGGGTAATCCAGGACCAAGAGATGCGCAGCATGCCTCTCAGGACTCTGGGGCTAACCCTGACTTAGGCAATCCAGGACCAAGAGATGCGCAGGTATACCTCTCAGGACTCTGGGGCAAAGACGGAAAGCAGCCTCTCTACATCTCGTGATTGGCCCATCGTATATCTTACCCACATATACAGCCACCTACACACCCACATACCCACATACACAGCCACCTACACACCCACATACGCACCTACACAGCCACCTGCACACCCACATACCCACATACATCGTCAGGATATTCTCCATTGTCTCCATCTCGTGATTGGTCCGTCTCTCCTTGTAGCCATACAGCATCATGCACCCTATTCAGGTTGTTAAACAGGTGTTTAGGGTGTAAAACACCTGTTTATGTACATCATTGGTTAAACATGTAGTTGTTGAACGCCTCTTTAACAACCTGAACAGGCGCAGGCTTCAGTAGGGTAGGTATCCTGGGCCAAGGGATGACTGCCAAGTTACTGTGCACAGTAAAAAGTGACAGGGTTTTCTCTTTTTGTCAAAAAGGAGTACGGTAGACAGTTTGGCGGACGCAACAAGAAGTGTGGTGAATGCTAGGGTAGTAACTTGGACTTAGTTGCATGGCTCCACTAAAGAGAGATTTAATTCTCGGTTGTCCTGGGCCAAGGGATGGCTACCAAGTTCCTGTGCACAGTCAAATGTGACAGGGTTTGCTCATCCTGTCAACAAGGAGTAGACAGGTTGGCGGACGCGACAAGTATGGGATACGCTATGGTAGCAACGTGATCTTGAACTTGCTTGCATGTGATGGATTCACTAAAGAGGGAGTCAATCCTAGGTGATCCTGGGCCAGGAGATGACTGCCAAGTCCCTATGGATAGTCCAAATGAGTAGACAGTTTGGTGGACGCAACATGTGTGTGATACGCCATGGTAGTTCCGTGATATTGAACTTGCTTGAATGGCTCCACTCAAGAGAGAGCCGATTCTAGGTGATCCTGGGCCAGGATATGTCTGCCAAGTCCCTATGGATAGTCGAAATGAGTAGACAGTTTGGTGGACGCAACATGTGTGTGATACGCCATGGTAGTTCCGTGATATTGAACTTGCTTGCATGGCTCCACTCAAGAGAGAGCCGATTCTAGGTGATCCTGGGCCAGGAGATGACTGCCAAGTCCCTATGGATAGTCCAAATGAGTTGACAGTTTGGCGGACGCAACATGTGTGGAACACGCTGTGGTAGTAACGTGATCTTGAACTTGCTTGCATGGCTCCACTAATGAGAGAGCCAATTCTAGGTGATCCTTTGCCGGGGGACGATTGCAAAATCCCTGCGGATAGTCCAAAGAATGGACAGTTTGGTGGACGCAACATGTGTGGGATATGCTATGGTAGTAACGGGATATTGAATCGGTTGCTGGCTCCACTAAAGAGAGATCAAACTCCGGCTGATCCTAGGCCATATGTGTGATACACAGTATGGTAGTAAACCCCACCACCCCACACTCTGTATTGCTGAAAGCAGTCACAACTGAGTCACGACCAAGTCTCTGTTGACACTTGAAAGGAGAAGACAGTTTGGTAGATTCAATATGTGTATATTATCCTTACACAGTACACAGTACGGTAGTAACCCCACCACCCCACACGCTGTAGTACTGAACGCATTCACTATGGTAGTCACGATCAAGTCCCTGTTGACAGACCAAAGTTTAGCAGATTCAATAGGTGCCATACACTGTAGGGCATAACACCCCACCGCCCCACATGCTGTAGCGCTGAAAGCATTCACAACGGTAGTCATATCTAAGTCCCTCTTGACAGTCAAAAGGAAAAGACAGTTTGGTAGACTCAATATTTGCGATACACTGTGTGGTAGTACACCCCACCACCCCACACGCTGTAGTGCTGAAAGCATACAATGTGGTAGTACACCCCACCACCCCACACGCTGTAGTGCTGAAAGCATACAATGTGGTAGTACACCCCACCACCCCACACGCTGTAGTGCTGAAAGCATACAATGAGGTAGTACACCCCACCACCCCACACGCTGTAGTGCTGAAAGCATACAATGTGGAAGTACACCCCACCACCCTTCACGCTGTAGTGCTGAAAGCATACAATGTGGTAGTAACTCAAACTTGGTTACATGGCTCCAGCCAGCAATTTGGCTGCTGCTCGTCTTAGGCAATAACATAAACAATCAAAATCAAAGTTTGGTAGTAAACAACACTTCCCCACTCTAAGTAGGTCTGAGTGCAATCACAAGGGTGGTGCGTACTTGAACTTGAATTTGCTTACTTGAAATTGGTTTCATACCTTGAATTTGCATGGGCTCCAGCCAGCAATTTGGCTGCTCGCCGTCTTAGGCAGTAACATTGACAATTCAAATCATCAAATAGTGCCTAGCCTGATTCTGCAAACCTTCTGATACATTTAATTTCGTATGCGGTATGATCCTCGCATCATTCCTACTTATTCTGATCTTGAACTTAGTTATATAGCTTCTGCCAGCAATCCGCGATCTGAAGCCAGCAATCCTAACTTTTGCCGCAAACATTAAAGCGCACCTGTGGGGATTCGAACCCGGCACCTGCTTCGGTCAAGGAGCTCTGCCATTGAGCCAGTAGTCGAAACGGGGGTAGCAGCCAGCAATCTAAATTGTTAGGATGCAAGCTGTCACACCATTGTTGAGGCGTTCTGTGATGTTCTAATCCGGTGGTGCTTGTCTAATCCATTTGATTTTTGCTCTATGTTGGCACCTGGCCAATAGCTTCTTAACTGACGAACTGAAACCTTTTATTTGTAAGGTATATATTTATCAGATATTCCCACCAGGGTTGTTCAGGGGAACCCCCAAATATGCTTCTCGAGACGCAGTATGTTTCAAAAACTGCTTCTTGCGACGCGACTGGTTCCGAAATCTGTGTCTGCGACGCACCCAAACCCTCTGAGATGGACTCTCCCAAATCTGCTTCTACGAAGCACCTGACCCACTGGATCTGCGTCTGCGATGCGACAGGCCCTCCTCACGTTCTGCCCTCAGCCCCTCACCCATCCTCACGAGGGGGGGGGGGGGGGGGGGGGGGACAACGCAGGAAGCAGCGTCATGCACCAAGGCAGGGTACTTCAGGAGGCATTTTTGCATAGACACTACTAAAATTCACTAAGCTGAAGTTGGGTGTTGTTCCTTCCGAAGACAGCGAGCAGCCATAATGCTGAAGCCATGTAATAACATACTACTTCCTCTACTAAATAGGACCAATTAACATGATTTGCCCAGGCTGTGGTCACCAGGGTACTTAAGGAGGACCAACAGCTCTGCTGCCTGAGACGCAAACAATTGTATACCGGTAGCTTGCATCCTGAGACGCAAAGACCCTTCCTTCTGGTACGCGGACTCTTCGACGTTGCGTCAGCGACGCAGGACGCAGCGTCCTGAACAACCATGCCATGAATTACCATGATTCTCATCCTTCAAAGGGCTCATGACCGGCCTCATGCTGGATTCTTTCTCAACCAAATCAGGTTCAGTTCTCAATTTCTCGAAAAGCAATTTCCTACTCCCAGAACTTGAACTTGAGCTTGAGCTTCAGCCAGCAATTTGGCTGCTTGCCGACTTCGGCAGTTCCTGCCCTCAGAGTAAACCGTTCAGGACATTAAAATATGAAATGAATTTCATCTTCTGCCACTCATCTACCATTAATAGGGGTCGGCAATACGATATCATATGATATCATGTCATCATATGATATCATATGATACCGGCAGTCTGACTAAGTAACTTTGGCCTTGGCCATCATATCATATGATATTAAATCATATGATGTGTGTGTGATATCATATGATATCATACTCGTCTTTGGTCAACATCCTATGATTTGCCGTTCCCTAACCATTAACCACCGTATCACAGCACTTGCAAGTTCTATTGGAACGAGGTACTCAACTACTCACATCAGATTCAACATTCAAATTGTGAGCTTGACGACGTAGCCTTGCAACGGTATGCAGTTAATATCATCCTTATGAGTAAACAAGTTAATCAGTGTGGGCTACGCCATAGTTTCAGTAAGTGTAAGAGGAACTGGAGTTGCTATCATTTGACATCATCCAAGTCGCACGAGTAAGACATTTAATACCGTCTCCTTCTTTTTCTCCAAGTTTCATGGGATTCACTGTACATACTTCAGAGATTGCCTGTCAATGTCTGTTATTTTAAAATCTCAAGAAGACAGGATCATCGCTGGGGACAGGAACATCGCAAAAGTAAATTTAGGATAACTTCTATGCAGCGTCGCATGCGACGCTGCAAATTGGCGGAGAGTGTTCGCGACGGAGCGACAGCTGGCAACGGAAGCGAGTTAGTCACGAGGCCGTTGGCTGACGTGTCAGGCTTCGTCTCGTTCAGACCAGAGAGGTTCAGACGGTCATACGCACAGACGGGCATCGGGCATCGGGCAACGGGGTAACCCTTAGGGCTCCCACCCCACCCCCTCGAAGAGGGGGCTCCGCAAAAAAAAGTGCATCCTGTCAGTCTCACTCACGTCACGGGCTTGTACACCCCCTAAGCGCCTTTATTGATTGAATCCTGCTTATTCGATTAAACATTTTTCACTGGACGTTCACAGAACCGACGCCTGTAAAAACAGCTCTCCAGGGAGCGCAGCTACTGGTTCCAAAGGGCTCGATATTGTCCTAGCATGTTATGCTAATCGATTTGGATCGCCGTGCATCGACCGGAGACGAAGGTCAGAGGGTTGCGAAAGGCCACGGAAATCTTTCGATCCCCGTGCACAGGGAGCCGAAGATGCTTGGAGCTCAAAATGGCGCTGCATATCTTCAATAGGACACTAGCGAAGGTTGTGTTGTGTATCTAGCTCCAGCCGTGCAGAGTTAGAATTGGGGTTGTATGCTGGTGCATGTCGAGTAAGTCGTATGCTGCTCCACTAGTGCTCCTGTAGCTCCTGGTGGAGTAGCAGTTAGCTTTGCATGCATGTTATGCTTTAAAACTATGCAGTGAACGTTGTTGGGTATTAATATACCTGTACCCATGTCAGCCCTAAGGATATCAGCCACCATGGGGGAGACAAGTGTTGCATACGTGGGGTGGCCCATCCCAGGGCAGGCGAACACAGCGTCATGGGTAGATGGGTGAATGTGTGGTAGGATGTATGGGTGGTTGGATTGGTGGTTGAGTGGATGGATGGATGGAAGGATGGATGGATGGGTAGATGGGTAGGTGGGTGGATTTGTGGGTGGATTGATGGATGGATGTGTGGTTGAATGGATGGATTGGTGTGTGGTGGATGGGCAGGGGGGTGGATGTGTGGTTGAATGGATGGATTTGTGGCTGGGTAGGTGGATGGATGGGTGGGTGGTTGGGTGGGTAGATGGGTGGACCGCTTGGGTGGGTGGGTGGCGGTAGAGGGGTGTTATGGCTTGGGTGGGTGGTGGATGGTTGGGGGATGGGGGGGGATGGGGGGGATAGAGGGGTGGGTGGCATGTGGGGGAGGGGGGAGTATGGGGGTGGGTGGGTGGGTAGGTGGATGGATGGATGGGTGGGTGGTTGGTGGGTAGAGGGGTGGACGGATTGGGTGGGTGGGTGGGTGTGGGTAGAGTTAGATGGGTTGTATGGTGTTGGGTGGGTTGGTGGATGTTTGGGTGTATGGTGGGTGTAGGTAGGTGGAAGATGGGTGGGGGGGATGTGGTGTGAGTGGGTGGGTAGTGGATGATAATGGGGGTGATTTTTGTGGTGTGTGGGTGGGGGGGGGGGTGGGGCGGTGGGGTGGGGGGGGTGGGGGGTGGGGGGGGGTGGGGGGGGGGGGGGGATTGGTGTTGGGATGGGTAGGTGGGTGGATTGCTGGGTGGGTGGGTAAGTTGTAAATGGATGGATGGATGGGATTTAGGGGGTTTAGTTAAACATATCATGTGCAGGGCTTGCTGAAGCTGATGGAGGCACAGTTGAGGAACACCCTGGCTGCATGTAGATAGGGGGTGCAAGGTGATAATTTGATGGGTGGATGGATGGGCAAGTGGGTCACCAAGCTACTTGAAGCACCTAGGATTGGATTGTTACATGTTTTTGGCGGAGCCCGCCCTTCTGGGGGGCGGGAGCCCCCAGTGTTGCCCATTTGTCCGTCCGTCCGACCATCCATCCATCCATCCGTCTGACCGTGATGAAGCCCGACACGTCAGCCAACGGCCTCGTAACTAACTCGCTTCCGTTGCCACCTGTCGCTCCCAAGTCTTTGTCACTGGGCTGGGCAGCCTCCTTCACGAAAAGTTTCTGTTTGCTACCAAGGATATACCGGTATAGATCGTTTGGTCCAGGGTCGGCATCTCCTCAGCGCGCCTACTATTTTGTAGGAGTGGCAACGCCATTCGAACTGAATCCTCGATGTCGCTGGTTTGTACTAAACCCACCTCCTGGAGTGAAAATCTTTTCACACAAGAAAGGATTGAGCAATGAGCGTACTAGGAATTAAGAGGGCTCCTGAAATCCGCTCTTACTTAAAGTGATTGAAGTTGCATTCATGTAGAGATACATCTACTTAATTCATGTACTCCAGTAGTAGTAGTGCATTGTTGCTGTCTAATTGGCACAAGTGACTCATGTGTCATTGCCGTCTTTGATTTTGATGCAGCTTATAAGCTAACATGAGCCATGAATGTGCGTACCAATACTATTGGGGGGTGTTTCAAAGTTACCAAGGGGGCCCTTTTTGCATTTACCTCCCCACGATAATATAAAACTAAATAATAATATATAATAATAATAATAATAATAATAATAATAATAATAATAATAATAATAATAATAATAATAATAATAATAATAATAATAATAATACTAATAATAATAATACTAATAATATAACTAATAATAATAATATAATAATAATGATATAATAATGATAATTAATAATAATATAAATAATAATAATAATGAAAATAATAATAATAATAATAATAATAATAAGAAGAAGAAGGAACTATATCTAGTGTGTAGCTCTTAAATTCGTATTACATAACTATGTTTTTAATAAAATACAAATGTTTTAAAGTCAAAAACTCCGTGTTGGCTAAACAAATACCGGTAAGTGCACTTCTGGAGTTTCGGGACGAAAATAGAAGAAGCAGAAAACATGTATATGTGGAAAAGTCAGCACCCACCAAAAAGTCAAGTTTCGGTAATTGTCGATTTTCATTTTTTGAGTGCACTACCGGTACTCGAATTTTCAAAAAAAAGGCAGGAAAGGAAAACGCGGTGCCGGTTCTCAAATAAATGTACTGCTCACGGGTTCGCCTTTTGTGGGCCAATGACAACGAGTAGGAGTATGGCACTTCAGGGATGTATGAATTACATATTTGGGAGGTACGCCCCCCCCTCCTCCCCCCCCCCCCCCCCCCCCCCCCCCCTCCCCCCGATAAACCAAATTGTCGACCATGCAACAGGTAGCACTACTACCAGTAACTGCCACCGTTTAAAGACCTGTCCAGGTCCAACCAGATTGCACCGCAAATAATGAAGACCCCTCTTGAGACCACAATGCAATCACATTCCTTCAATTTAAAAAAACAAAATTGTGTACGGACTTCTCAACTCTCAAGCACACATGGGAATGGAAAAGCATTCAAGCTGCATCGCACTCCTGAATCCAGGTGAGGGATGAACTTATGCCCTCTTTAGAATTCAATTATAAAATAAATAGATTTCTTATCAACCTTGTTATAAAACCCAGAGTGTCCAGAACCAGCTGAGGCGGCTTGCCCAGGCTGTCGGGTTCAGCCGAATTGAGCCCCAGCTACTGCCGTCCAGGTTGTCGAGTCTAATACGATGAAACGGCTGCCACCTACGCGAGCGTGAGTCCAACGTCGCTACCGTACGAGTTTCACTTATCACAAACCTTTCCATTGCGGCACGCACACTCGCGTCCCGTCCGTATAGCCAAGCTGCTGTGCGCTCCTTCTCTTTTCCTTCCCACGTAATGATGCTTCACAAAGTATCTCCCTCTCGGGCACCATCTAACCGCCATAGCCCATTGCAAAGTTCTGTCCGACCCGCGCTGCAAATTCGGCCAGAACTCTCCAGCTCGCACAACTGCTCCATAAAAGGTGAGCTCGAGCCGAATAGTAATCAATTGAATCCAATTGCGAACATACAGGACGGGGGAAGCTTAACCCAGGTTCACCTGCTGTCGAACGCATGCTAGTAATTGGGAGCAGTATCCCCAGCGCTCAGGCTATTTGTTCGTGGTTATCTGCGTGCTCAATATCATAGCTATGGGAGCTCAAAGCGATAGGAGCATTTGGGTGCATGGCAAGAGCTGTCGTGCTAAAGCCGCAAGCACGTGGCTGTCGCTGAAGGCAAGAAACCTCATCCCCACACCCACACCCACACCCACACCCACACCCACACCCACACCCACACCCACACCCACACCCACACCACCCACACCCACCACCCACACCACACACACCCACCACCCACCACCACCACCACCACCTCCCACCCACCACCATCACCCACCACCCCTCCCCTCCCCTCCCACCCTGCCTCAGAAAACACACACACACACAAATGACTATCTCTGGCAATTTAATTGATTCGCATGCAAAGCTCTGACAATTGAATTATTTCAAATTCATATTTCTGACAATGCAATGGATATGTTGTCATATCTCTGACAATTCAATGGATATCTTTTCATATCTCTGACAATTCAATGGATATCTTTTCATATCTCTGGCAATCCAAATGCTTCGCCTTCTTATGTCCAACCATTAGATGCAATGTTATCACTGGTTTTCTTTTGGGCGACTATCTGTAGCTTCTAGGCAGCTCCCTGCGCCAGACACTGGGCTAAGCCATAAAATGTCAGAAGCGCTAGAAAGCTGATTACGTCAGCTTCAAGGTGAACTAGGTTGCTTTATGTTTGGCTAATTATCCATCTAGGGGAGCTGCCTAGAAACTGCAGCTCGTAGCCAAAAAGATAAACAGTGAATGTTATGGATTGAAGCATCTCCTCTTCACCACCACAACTGTGCAAGATCCCCCGCCCCTCACACAAATAATTTATTCAGATTCTTATCTCTGACCAAGCCGTATAGTATCAAGCTTTTACCACCATTGCGCTGCAGGACTCCCCCCTTCACATTCTTATCTCTGAGTCTTCCATAGTGAAACAAACTCATTCAGATGACTCAAACCTTTACCACCATCGCTGTGCAGGACCCCCCCCCCCCCCCCCCCCCCCCCCCCTCATATAAATAATGTATTCCGATTCTTATCTCTTATGAGTCTTCCATGGTGAAACAAACTCATTCAGATGACTCTTACCCTTTACCACCTCTGGTAGAGGCACGAACCCCCCCCCCCCCCCCCCCCCCCCACCCCCCCCCCCTCCCCTCTGCCCCCCTTGCCCCAGGAAACACACACACATCCACACACGAATCCTCATCACTGGTAATTCAATAGATTCACATGCAAAGCTCTGGCAATTGAATTATTTCGCATACTTCTCTCTGGCAATGACACTCGCAGCACAAGGGCACAGAGGAGCAGTGGTGGTTGGATCAACCACGGAGGGTACCCAAGCGCCCGTGGTGGCAGAGAGAGAGCAGACAGGAGAGGGAAACAACATCGGGGGGCAGCAAGGCAGAGCTCCAAGGGCGCAGGGCAGTGAATTGGCGGGGCAAGGGGGTGAAGCGAGGATGGGGGACAGTGACTCGAACAGGCAGGGCGGTGACTCAAACGGGAAAGGTGATGAAGCGAGGGGGGGAGGCAGTGACTTGAATAGGCAGGGCGGTGGCTCGAAGGGGAAGGGTAGTGAAGCGAAGGAGAGAGACAGTGATTACAAATCTCTTCTGGTTGGGTCTGTCTCTGTGAAGGATGAGTTCATCGAGATCTCCCTTCGCTGCAACAAGCCACCTAGCGCCAACATGCCGTGGAAGATGGTGACTGTGAGGCCTGTGCTTTTGAAGGGACAGCGTGTAGTGCAGGTGTGATGTACTGCAGGGGGTTATTAGTGTTTGGGGGTGGAGATGAGGATGGGTGTACTGCAGGTGTGGTATGTTCTTGTTCTTTGCAATTATTCTTGTTCTTTGCAGACATTTCAACTATTTCATAGTGTTCTTGTTCTATGCAAATATTATAGTTCTTTGCTAACATTTCAAATATTTCATAGTGTTCTTGTTCTATGCATATATTCTTGTATTTTGCTAACATTTCAAATATTTCATAGTGTTCTTGTTCTATGCAAATATTCTTGTATTTTGCTAACATTTCAAATATTTTGAAGTGTTCTTGTTCTTTGCAGTACAGTACCTTCTTACCCTGGTGGTTCACAATTTCACATCCTTTTCAGTTCTCTAGCTTCGGCGAGCGTCAAAACATTGTGAAGAACTACAGCAGTGGTGCGAGTGAGGGTATGAGCATCTCTGCCATGACCAAAGCTGGAGCTGGGGCAAACGGTAGTGCCGAGGATGTACTGCTTGATTTGTTGCTGCTGCCGTGGACAAGCATACAACTCAAAACACTGAACCAGGTGGGAAAGAGGAGAAGTGGCTAGGCGTTGGATGGGGGTTGGGAGTGGGGGTGGTGGTGTGTGTGGTGTGGTGAGGGTATGAGCAGCTCTGCCATGCACAAAGCTGGAGCTGGGGTACACGACAGTGGTGAGGATGTATCGCTTGATTTGTTGCTTCTGCCGTGGACAAGCATACAACTCAAAACACTGAACCAGGTGGGGAAGAGGAGAAGTGGCTAAGTGTTGGATGGGGGGGGGGGGGGGGGGGGGTATGAGCAGCTCTGCCATGCGCACAGCTGGAGCTGGGGCAAACGGTAGTGCCGAGGATGTACTGCTTGATTTGTTGCTGCTGCCATGGACAAGCATTCAACTCAAAAACACTGAACCAGGCGGGGAATAGGAGAAGTGGCTAAACGTTGGATGGGCGGGAGTGGGGGGAGGGAGGGGACAAGTGGGAAAGAAGGGGGGGAGGGCGGGGGGAAGGGGGAAAGGGAGGGGGGGGGGGGAAGGGGGGGGGGGGGGGGGGTTAGGTAGAGGAGACGTGGCTAAACGTTGGATGGGGCAAGAGGGAAAGGAAGGGGGGGAGGGGGAAAGGGAGGGGGGGTAGAGGAGAAGAGGCCAAGTGTTGGATGGGGGGGAGTGGGGGGAGGGAGGGGACAAGTGGGAAAGGAAGGGGGGGGGGGAGGGGGGGAGGAGGAAATGGGGAAGGGAGGGGGCGGAGTAGGAGAAGTGGCTAAGCGTTATATGGGGGGGAGGGAGAGGACAAGTGGGAAAGGAAAGATGGGGGGAGGGGGAAAGGGATGGTAGGAGGTAAGGGGGAAAGGGGGAAAGGGGGAGAGAGAGAGAGAGAGAGAGAGAGAGAGAGAGAGAGAGAGAGAGAGAGAGAGAGAGAGAGAGAGAGAGAGAGGGGGAGAGAGAGAGGGGGAGAGGGGGGGAGAGAGAGAGGGAGGGCGAGAGGGGGAGGGAGGGAGGAGGGGGGGTCTACTCCCTTATATACTGGTGAGGGTAAGGAGCAAATGATGTTTGATGTATGTTACTACAGTCCAGGAGTAGACCAAATAGGCTAAAGGATCTTGCCCAACCATGACATGAGGGGCTGTAACAAAACAAAGCTGATGAACTGAACCCCAAACAATCATTTTACCGATGGGCCCTGAGTTCGTACGACAGTGATCATTTAGGTATATGATTGATATGAACATCCTATTACAAATGACACCTCCTCACCCCGTCACCCAACCCCAACCCTACTCCCACCCAAAGCCCTAAACCCAAACCCAAACCTAAACCTAAACCCAAACCCCTCACTCCCTCACCCAACCCACCCCCTCACCCCATCAGCCCTTACCCCACCCAACCCCCCGCCCCACCCCAAACCTCAACCCCTCACACCCTCAAACCCCCCACCCCACCCCACCCCACCCCCAACACACCTCCCCCGCTTGCCGTCAGGAGTATAACATCCAAGTAACCAAGAAGGGCAAATTGTCCACCGCAGCACCCCGTCCTTGTCGACCGTTGAGGGCAAAGGGCGGCGGCGCTTAAAGTGAATCCGTCACAATCCCCACAATCACTTCCTCACATCACCCTTCACAGCCTCATCCCTCCCACCCCCCCCCCCCCCCACCCCCCCCCCCCCTTCACCCTCAACCACCCCTCACACCCCCCAACACATCCCAACACCCTCACACCACTGACTCCCTCACCCGCTCACTCCCCAACCCCTCAACCCCTCACACACTCACCCCAACCCCAACCCCAACCCCCTCACCCCCCCCACCCGCACCCACACCCACACACCCCGCTTGCCTGTCTAGGAGTATAAATCCAAGTAACCAAGAAGGGCAAAGTTATTGTTCACCGCGCACCCCGGTCCCCTCGTCGACCGTTGAGGGCAAAGGGGGCGTCTGATTGACATGAACGTGTTGTCTCACGATAGATCAAAGGACCTCCCTATTGTTGCCGACATCCCACATCCCTTCTTGAAGCGAATCGGCTTTCAGACTTCCGAGGGCAAGGTCAAGTGAGTCTGTAGTCGTTAGGGAGGGGTGGGAGAGGGGGTGGGGGGGGGGAATGTAGGTCAGGATTGGGGGGGGAATGGTGGTGGTGGGGGGGGCCCAAGGTGGGGGAGGAGGGTAGGAGAGGGTTGGGTGGGGGAGGGGATATGATCGTGTTGTCACAAGACAGATCAAAGGACCTCCCTATTGTTGCCGACATCCCACATCCCTTCTTGAAGCGAATCGGCTTTCAGACTTCCGAGGGCAAGGTCAAGTGAGACTATATTTGTTGGCTTGGCGTAAGGTGGAGGTGGGGGTGTGTGGGGGGGAAGGGCATGGGTGGTGACTGTGTGGGTTTGGGTGTGGGTGGGTGGGTGGGTGGGTGTGAGTTGGTGAGTGTCTGTGTGGGTGGGTGGATGGGTGTCTTTGTGGTTGTGGGTGGGGGGTGAGTTCTGAGATAGAGACCAACACTCGAACCCTTCACAGAGCGGTTGACCTCATGCTGTAAACAATATGTCCCACATATTGTAAAAGACACGGACTAGTTAGCCAAAGAGGGATCAAGGGACTTGCTAAACGCAATATAACGATAGCGTAGAGATCACCACCACCACCACTACCCCCCCCCCCCCCCACACACACACACAACACACACACACACATGCACACACATTTCTGAACACACGCACACACATTCCTGCACGCATACACACGCATTCCTGCACACATACACACACGCATGCACACATTCCTCCACACATAAATACACACGCACACACATTCCTGCACACACACACACACACATACACACACACACACACACACACACATATACACACATGCACACATGCACGCACACATTCCTGCACGCATACACTCACACATTCCTGCACGCATACACACGCATTCCTGCACACATACACACGCATGCACACATTCCTCCACACATAAATACACACGCACACACATTCCTGCAACACACACACACACACACATACACACACACACACATATACACACATGCACACATGCACGCACACATTCCTGCACGCATACACTCACACATTCCTGCACGCATACACACGCATTCCTGCACACATACACACGCATGCACACATTCCTCCACACATAAATACACACGCACACACATTCCTGCACACACACACACCACACACATACACACACACACACATATACACACATGCACACATGCACGCACACATTCCTGCACGCATACACTCACACATTCCTGCACGCATACACACGCATTCCTGCACACATACACACGCATGCACACATTCCTCCACACATAAATACACACGCACACACATTCCTGCACACACACACACACACACATACACACACACACACATATACACACATGCACACATGCACGCACACATTCCTGCACGCATACACTCACACATTCCTGCACGCATACACACGCATTCCTGCACACATACACACGCATGCACACATTCCTCCACACATAAATACACACGCACACACATTCCTGCACACACACACACACACATACATACACACACATATACACACATGCACACATGCACGCACACATTCCTGCACGCATACACTCACACATTCCTGCACGCATACACACGCATTCCTGCACACATACACACGCATGCACACATTCCTCCACACATAAATACACACGCACACACATTCCTGCACACACACACACACACACATACACACACACACACATATACACACATGCACACATGCACGCACACATTCCTGCACGCATACACTCACACATTCCTGCACGCATACACACGCATTCCTGCACACATACACACGCATGCACACATTCCTCCACACATAAATACACACGCACACACATTCCTGCACACACACACATATACACACATGCACACATGCACGCACACATTCCTGCACGCATACACTCACACATTCCTGCACGCATACACACGCATTCCTGCACACATACACACGCATGCACACATTCCTCCACACATAAATACACACGCACACACATTCCTGCACACACACACACACACACACATACACACACACACATATACACACATGCACACATACACGCACACATTCCTGCACGCATACACTCACACATTCCTGCACGCATACACACGCATTCCTGCACACATACACACGCATGCACACATTCCTCCACACATAAATACACACGCACACACATTCCTGCACACACACACACACACACATACACACACACACACACATATACACACATGCACACATGCACGCACACATTCCTGCACGCATACACTCACACATTCCTGCACGCATACACACGCATTCCTGCACACATACACACGCATGCACACATTCCTCCACACATAAATACACACGCACACACATTCCTGCACACACACACACACACATACACACACACACATATACACACATGCATACATGCACGCACACATTCCTGCACGCATACACTCACACATTCCTGCACGCATACACACGCATTCCTGCACACATACACACGCATGCACACATTCCTCCACACATAAATACACACGCACACACATTCCTGCACACACACACACACACATACACACACACACACATATACACACATGCACACATGCACGCACACATTCCTGCACGCATACACTCACACATTCCTGCACGCATACACACGCATTCCTGCACACATACACACGCATGCACACATTCCTCCACACATAAATACACACGCACACACATTCCTGCACACACACACATATACACACATGCACACATGCACGCACACATTCTTGCACGCATACACTCACACATTCCTGCACGCATACACACGCATTCCTGCACACATACACACGCATGCACACATTCCTCCACACATAAATACACACGCACACACATTCCTGCACACACACACACACACACACATACACACACACACATATACACACATGCACACATGCACGCACACATTCCTGCACGCATACACTCACACATTCCTGCACGCATACACACGCATTCCTGCACACATACACACGCATGCACACATTCCTCCACACATAAATACACACGCACACACATTCCTGCACACACACACACACACACATACACACACACACACACATATACACACATGCACACATGCACGCACACATTCCTGCACGCATACACTCACACATTCCCAACCCAACTCAAACCAAACCCACCCACGGCTCCTTTCCTGCACCCAGGGCTGACATGCGAGACAAGTTATCACAAGTGAACGACTTCCTAAAGCTCCTGGGTCACACAGGAGCACTCGAGCAATTAAGGGGGCCCAGCAATACATCCGCTACAGAAGCTTCTGGAACATCGGCATCAACTGCCGACTCCCCTAGCAGCAGTACAAGCACTGACAGCCTGGCATCCAGCAGTACTGCCCCAATCCGGATCCTGGACGCTGGGTGTGGGAGCAGCCACTTGACTCTGTGCACATACCACTACCTGAACAATGTGAAAAATATGAAGACATGTATAATGGGTGTGGACAGCAACAAAGAACTTATGGCACGTAGCAACTCGTACTGGTGAGCAGTGGTGGTTGTTGTGTGTGTGTGTGGTGCTGGTGGTGGTGGTGGTGGGGTGGGGTGGGGGGGGGGGCTTGGCCCGGAAACTTGTGCACATACCACCACATGAACAATGTGAAAAACATGAAGACCTGTAATTGGGTGTGGACAGCAACAAAGATCTTATGGAACGAAGCAACTCGTATTGGTGAGTACTGGTGGTTGTGTGTATGTGTGTGTGTGTGTGTGTGTGTGGGGGGGGGGGGGATTTCTTGGGGGGACAACTTCACTCCCCCTGCCACTCCAGATCACTATTGCATTGTCATCGACAGGCCATTGTTGGCCCAAGACAAGCCAGCACAGACCAGATATTGTGCTTTCTCTGCATGCGTGCAATGGCGCCACTAAATCCTGAACACCTGGACACCTGGACACCTGAACACCCAAGCACCTAAACACCTAAGCACCTAAACACCTAAGCACCTACACATCTAAACATCTGAACACATGCAGTCGTGGGATGGGAATGTCAGAAGAGGAAGGCGTTTGTTTCTGCCATACGCCTCTCCCATTGTCAACTTCACTTCCCCAGCCACTCCAGATATCGTGCTTTCTCCGCATGCGTGCGACACCGCCACTGACTCCTTAACACCTGAACACCTGAACACCCAAGCACCTACACATCTAATCATCTGAACACATGCAGTCGTGGGATGGGAATGTCCGAAGAGGAGGCCATTTGATTCTGCCATACGCCTCTCCCATTGTCAACTTCACTTCCCCAGCCACTCCAGATATCGTGCTTTCTCCGCATGCGTGCGACACCGCCACTGACTCCTTAACACCTAAACACCTAAACACTTGCAGTCGTGAGATGGGATTGTCAGAAGAGGAAGCCCAGTTCTATGCTTCGCCTATCGTCAACTTCATTCCCGCGGCCACTCCAGATATCGTGCTCGCCCTGCATGCGTGCGACACCGCAACTGACGAGGCTCTTGCTCTTGGGGTCAAGCAGGTGATTCAAATGCTTCTCGTGTGTTAGCATGTGTGTATGTGTATACAGGTTTGTGTTTATGCGTGTGTGCGTGTTAGTAGGTTAGTGTTTGTGTGTGAATGTGTCTGCAGGTTTGTGTTTGTGTATTTGTCTGCAGGTTTGTGTTTATGTTTGTGTGTGAATTAGTAGGTTTGTTTTAGCATGTTTGTATGTGTATGCAGGTTTGTGTTTATGTTCATATTTGTGTGTGTATTTGTCTGCAGGTTTGTGTTTATGTTTATGTTTGTGTGTGTTTTAGTAGGTTTGTCTTAGCATGTGTGTATGTGTATGCAGGTTTGTGTTTGTGTTTATGTTTGTGTGTGTGTTTTAGTAGGTTTGTGTTTGGGTGTGTGTGTATGCAGGCTTGTGTTTGTGTGTGTGTGTTAGTAGGTTTGTGTTTATGTTTCTTTGTGTGTGTGCATGTGTGTGGTTTTTTTTTGCATGCAGGTGTGTACATGCACATGTTTTATCGGTTCATGTGTGGGTGTGGGTGTGACTGTTTAAATAATCCTCCATCCAAATGACAAATCTGCCGACGAGGCATGCCCCACCCCCCGACCCTCTTCTCCCCCTCTTTTGTATGGCGCCTCAATCATCATGGCCGTTCCCTGCTCCCATCAACCCCCCCTCCTACACCCTACCCGACCCCCACACCCACTCCCACACCCACTCACTCCACCCACCCCCACCCCCACCCACTCCACACACACACACACACTCCACCCACCCACCCACACACACACACACACTCCCACTCCACACTTCCCCCCTTTTTGTATGGCGCCTCAATCATCAAGGCCGCTCCCAGCCGCCACAAGAACCCCCATCCAAATGGCAAACCGCCGTCAAGGCACTCCTCCCCATCCCCCCCCCCCCCCCCCCCCCCCCCCCCCCACACACACACACACACACGCACAGAAAGTTGTAACACCCCACCAAACTACCCCTACCCCTAACCCCTACCCTTAGCCCTCCCCCCCACCCCCCACCCCCCACACACACACTCCACACCTCCCCCCCTTTTGCAGGGTGCCTCCATCATCATGGCCGTCCCCTGCTGCCACAAGAACCTGCACAAACAGATGCAGGGCAGCCCCGCCCCCGCCCCTTTTGGCCCCCTCATGCACCACGGTATCATGAAACAGAGGACGGTGGACCTCCTCACCGACACCTTCCGTGCCCAGATCCTTCGCATCCTGGGCTACAAGACGGACGTGGTTGAGTTTGTGTCAAGCGAACACACACCGAGGAATCTGCTCATCCGGGCGGTGCGTGTGGCCCGCGAGGAGGGTGCAGGTGTGTGGTACTGGTGAACTTTGTCTATCTATCGGTCTGTCGCAGACACACACACACACACACACACACACACACGCACACGCACTACAAGATGGACGTGGTTGAGTTTGTCTCAAGCGAACATACCCCAAGGAATCTGCTCATCCGGGCAGTGTGCGTGGCCCGCAAGGAGGGTGCAGGTGCGTGTTGTTGGTGATCTTTGACTATCTATCCATCTGTCACACTCACACAAACACACATACACACACATACATGCACGCACATACACATGCACACACACAACTGCAAACACACATGCACTGCACACACACACACACAACTGCGCACGCAAACACACAAACACACGCACACATACACACACACACATACAAACACACATACATAAATATACACACATACACATACACACACACACAAAACTGCACACACACACATACACACACACAACTGCAGGTGTGGCAACGGAGGGCAGTGTGCAATCTGGGCGGGTTCAACAGCTTGTGTCAGGAAAACCACCTCCTGGTGTGAAAAGCAAAAACAAAAAACAAAACAAAAAACAAAACAAAACAAAAAACAAAACAAAAACAAAAAACAAAAAAAGCACTGATAGTGATTACCATCAATAAACTGATTTCAGGGATCAGAAGGGGCCATGCTACCCCCCCCCACACACACCCACACCCACACACACACACTGCAGGTGTGACAACGGAGGGCAGTGTGCAAGCTGGGCGGGTTCAACAGCTTGTGGAGGAGTATGCCTCGTTGAAGCAGTTTTGGGGAGGGTTGACTCCACACTTGGAGAAGCTGCTGGCTGAGGAGCTGTCGCCCTTATTGGGGGATAGCCTAGATGGTTCTGATTGATGGTGTTAACGAAAAACAATTTAAATTTAAAAATACAATAAAATCCTTATTGGGGGATAGCAGCCTAGATGGTTCTGATTGATGGTGTTAACAAATAACAAATTAAATTTAAAAATACAATAAAATCCTTATTGGGGGATAGCAGCCTAGATGGTTCTGATTGATGGTGTTAACAAATAACAATTTAAATTTAAAAATAAAATAAAATCCTTATTGGGGGATAGCAGCCTAGATGGTTCTGATTGATGGTGTTAACAAATAACAATTTAAATTTAAAAATACAATAAAATCCTTATTGGGGGATAGGAGCCTAGATGGTTCTGATTGATGGTGTTAACAAATAACAATTTACATCTAAAAATAAAATAAAATCCTTATTGGGGGATAGCAGCCTAGATGGTTCTGATTGATGGTGTTAACAAATAACAATTTAAATTTAAAAATAAAATAAAATCCTTATTGGGGGATAGCAGCCTAGATGGTTCTGATTGATGGTGTTAACAAATAACAATTTAAATTTTAAAGTACAATAAAATCCTTATTGGGGGCTAGCAGCCTAGATGGTTCTGATTGATTGCGAGAAAAACAAATCGGCCAAAGAAGCATACCTGATGATATAATGATGTTCGACTGTCCGCACACTTGTTCATGTGTTGGTATGCTATCTGCCGCCCTTCATGGGGGCTAGCAGCCTAGATGGTTCTGATTGATTGCGTGAAAAACGAATCGGCCAAAGAAGCATACCTGATGATAGAGTGACGTTTGTCTGTCTACACACTTGTTCATGTGTGTGTAGGCTAGCTGTTGCCCTTATAACCTTATAGGGGGGCAGTCAACTTGGTTCTGATTGATGTTGATAAATAACAAATCAGCCAAAGAAGCATGTCTGGTGTAGGCATACTGTTTATCTGTCAACTCTCTTGCTCATGCATAGGTTTGGGGTCCAATTCGTCAGTGCTTTTTCTTTTTAAGCCCTTCCTATACGGTTGGGCAAGCCCCTATAGCCTATTTGGCCTACCCCTGGACTGTAACATACATACATAGGTTAGCTGCATTGTTCGTCTTTTCAGCTATGAGCAGCAGATACAAGGCAGCTCCCTAGGCTCTCTCTTTATCCAAACCTTAAGCAACCTATGCACTTTGAAGCTGATATCGTCAGCTTTCCAGCGCTCCTGGAATCTTTGGGTTTGGCCCTGTTGCAGTCTCGGGGAGCTGCCTAGAAGCTGGTGCTGGTAACCGAAATAAAAAAAAGTGGTAACTGGTAAGCTGTGATGGCTCTGTATGTATTGAGATTGAAATTGAAATTGAAATTGGCTCTGTCTGTATGTTACAGTCCAAGGGTAGGACAAATAGCCTATTTGTCCTATTTGCAATAGGCTTAAGGGACTTTCCTTACCGTGATAGGATGGGCTTGAAAGGAAAGGTAGAAATGCCGGCGACGGCGTTCGGGAAACGGAGAGGTAATACTAAAAGGATTCAGGAGTCCTGGAGGGAGGTTGTGATCCTCGCTGTCACGGCTGTATGCGTGCTCCTAAGGATAGGTATGTTACCACTGCAATTACCATACCAAAGGTGTGGGGTCTCTGTATTCCTAAGTCGGGATACCGGGGATTGGAGCTTGCAACGGAGTTTTCCGTGGGCCGGTAGCGGTAGGGACTTGGAAGACGCAGAGGGTTGATTACCCGAGGTTGTTTCTGTAGAAGCGTTGAGTGTTTGAAGAGAGTTACAAAGGGTTCAAAGAACGGAATAAAGCTATAAATTGCGGTCGCCATGTGAACGGGCAAGTGTCTACAGAACTTGCCGGAAATTGCCAGTGAGATGCGAAGTGCAATGCGCTATAACCGTTGAAGGTTGTCAAGCGCTGCAATAGCTTAAGATAACTAAATATGACGGGTGAGAGCTTTCATATGGTCAACGTGACGGGTTTATGTCAGTCGGGGTAAGCTCGGCAAAGGGGTAACTCCGCAGGCAGGGCTAAGCGATGGCCTACACCAAGTTGGCTTGAAGCGTACCTGTAGAAGCGTTGAGTGTTTGAAGAGAGACCGATTGTAGTCGGTTCTCGGGTTATCAACCCCTAATTTCCTAGGTTACGCTCACAGCTATGGCTTTGCATTTGCAGGTGAAAGGAGATATGCTACGGCACTGCATTGTTATGTCTCGTGTTAAGACAAGTGCCCGATAACAGTCTCGTGTTATCACAAGCGTCAGCTAATTAATTACTTAATTAATTAATTGGTATGTGTAACCGAGTAATCCTAGGTAGCTGTGGGTAGCTGGCCACGGCTACGGCGGGTCGACTCTGCCAGATCTGGGCTACCTGGGCATGCGCTGGCGAGAGGAGTTATGCTACGGCACTGCATTGTTATGTCTCGTGTTAAGACAAGTGCCCGATAACAGTCTCGTGTTATTACAAGCGTCAGCTTAATTAATTACTTAATTAATTAATTGGTATGTGTAACCGAGTAATCCTAGGTAGCTGGCCACGGCTGGTCTGGTCGGAGTCCGCTCTTGGTGTGTGTGTGCGTGTACAGGGTATTTCCCCTGCTTTTAGTGTTACGTAGGTAAACACGCAATCGCGTGTGACAGCTGTCACGGCTGTATGCGTGCTCCTAAGGATAGGTATGTTACCACTGCAATTCCCCCCCTTCACTACTTAATGGGAGTGAGTGTAGTGAAAAAAGAGAAGTGGTAACGGGAAGAGTTGATTGTAATTCTGTTAGAGAAAAAAAAATCTGGAAATCTCTCCTTCCCCCCCCGTGCTGCTGGATGGTATCGAGCAGATGAGGTTGATGTTGCTGGTTACACAAAAAGGTATGTACAGAAGGTGTACCCATTCTGGTGATGGAGTATGGTAAAGCAGGACGTACCACCTAGTTTCCCCCCCCTCTGCACGGAGTGAAGAATAAAAGGTAGGTGGTGGTTATGTCGGAACGGAAAGGAACTAAAGCCACGTCTATTACTTAAAGAGGTAAAACCTTGAGAGTCAACAAAGATCAAGTATGGGACCGGTCGAATAAATCTGGAGGCATGTAATACAGTGGCCAGTAGAAAAAGTCGTGATGTCCAAGTTGAAAGAAGTTGATGTAACTGGGCGAAAATCCTCATCTGGTCATATTGCAAGTGCTGACTGCCCCTCCTAGAGGCTTCCAGTCAGCAACCCAGTGGTGGCTACAAACTTGTTTTGAAGTAAGTTTGGGATCGTGTTGCGTATATGTAACGCAACACGGAACATTGAGCAAGAAAACAAAAAGAATCAAAAAACTGTGGTGATCACTGGGACGTGTATTGTCCCAAGAATGGAGATGCATTTCCCCCCACACACACTGATGAATGAACATACATGACAACCTGTTGGCCAGTCGTAACTGGTCCACCACAGGCACAAGGCATGTCTGGGTTACACAAGCTGTCTATCTGCTACACAGCCAGCATAACCAAACCAGACGGTAGATGAGGGGAAGGGCAAATCTAGTCAGAATGGTCGAAAGGTCTGAATAGAGCTTGAAGGCCCTTTTGATGTTGTTGCAAGGTTCAGCGCAGGGGGCTATGAACTCAGGGATAGAACAATTGGAGGACAGAGGGGTCATCTGGGTAGCTGTTGGGTTGCTGAGTAGCTGTGTAGCTGCTGAGTCGATGAGTAGCTGCTGAGGAGCTGAGGAGCTGCTGTGGAGCTGAGTAACTTTGTAGCTATGACGCATTGTAGATTTGATAGCTGTGTAGCTTTGTAGCTGAGTAGCCTCGTAGCTTTGTAGCTTTTACAGCTGTGTTGCTTTGTAGCTGATGAGTAGCTTAGGGTGCTGAGGGCGCAAAAGGCGCTGAGGGCGCAGAAGGCGCTGAGGGCGCCGAGTCACTGTGGCTGCTTGGCTCTGTGGCTGCTTGGCTTTGTGGCTGCTTGGCATTGTGGCTGCTTGGCACGGTGGCTTCTTGGAATTGTGGCTGCTTGGCACTGTGGCTGCTTGGCATTGTGGCTGCTTGGCACGGTGGCTTCTTGGAATTGTGGCTGCTTGGCACGGTGGCTGCCTACGAATCACCACAGCATGGAATAGCTGGGGCGCTGAATGACTGAGTCGCTGTTTGGCTGAGTCTAAGAGAGTGCCCATTGATTCATGTTTTGGGATTGGCGCAGCAAGGGGTGGTATGCTGAGGGTGCAGCATGGGTGTTGCAGACGTTGCAGCATAGGAGATGCAGACGGTTCAACATAGGTGATGCAGACGTTGCAGCATAGGGGGTGCATAGGTTGCAACATGGGTGATGCAAACGTTGCAGCATAGGTGATGCAGACGGTGCAACATAGGTGATGTAGACGTTGCAGCATAGGTGATGCAGACGGTGCAACATAAGGAGTGTAGACGTTGCAGCATAGGTGATGCGGACGGTGCAACATAAGGAGTGCATAGCAGCAGGGGGTCCATCACCAGCAGGATTAGTAGGGGTTCCTTTGTTGGTAGAAGCACTCCCATTGGGGTCTTGACGAGGACTGTCGACTTCCTGATTAGACGCAAAGAGTGCGTTGTTGATCATGATGTCGTTGTCAGCACCACCGTGAGTGTCAAGGGCACCGTTAAATGTTTCAAGCGGTGTGACAAAATGGTCAACGGGGGACATTGGTTTGTGCTCTTGGAGCATGGGAGCTGGTGTTCTTGCTGGGGACAGACGAGGGTACTCCGAGTCCTTAGCTTGTTACTCCTGAAGAACAGGGATGCGTGTGGCTGGCTTTCCCAAGGTGATGTTGCTCAGAGGTTGTTTAGAGCTGTCTAATGCGCGCCTCAATTGACACTGCCTTGTCCTAGGCGTTATTGCGTCAGGTGTCAGGCGTAATGAGGGTGGCGCACTACTTGGTCCAGGTGGTGTGTTGTCAGTGCCTGGCGGCTGAGGCACAGGCGGATGTACGACCATAGGAGGGAGGAGAGGACTGGCGACGTTGGGAAGCGGTGGAGAAGGGAGTCCACCGGAGACAGGAGGAGAGGGGGACGAAGGGCCCTTGACGACTGGGGGAAAAGGGGACAAAGGGCCACCAATGACCGTAGGAGACAAGGCTTCTAGGATGTCCGGGGGAGGAGAAGGGGCAGCTGGGTCGATGACGAAAGGCGGCTGGATCGCAAGGGCTCTTAGTGGATCTAAACCAGGGTTGGGTCGTCCCCCCCATTCCAGGGATGGTTTTCCCCTTATGGGGGAGGTGAGCTTAGAGGTTCTAATGCGAGATGCAAAGATGCTGATGTGGTGGGTGAGGTAGCATTATCTGATACCGCCGGATTAGTACCGTCGGCATTGTGGAAAAACATTTGTTGAAGGTGGTTGGCTATAGTTGAATCATCATAATGAGTGTTTCTGATGTCTGGTAGAGCTTGGGCACTAGCGGCCGCTGCCTCGCTTCTTGTCCCTTGCATTCAGTATTTATCAAAGAAATGATAGGTTAGGAAGTGGGGTAATCCAAACAGTATCAAAAAATGAGATGCTTTTGGAGAAGGAAGCATCGAGGATGTAAAGCAGCTTCAATTTGAAGGGGCTTAATTGTCCCGGAGTATGTAGCACTGCAAGAAATAACTGCTGTGGAGTGGGTGTAAGATGTGGAAGTGGGCCAGCTGGACGCGGCGGTGTGCCGTTGCTTGGCGGCTAGGAGTGTGGTTTGGTATCAAAAAGCAAGATATTGGAGTCTGGAAATTCCGCAGAGAATCTTGGAGATGTAGTGTACCGACGGAGCTGGTGGGACAGAAAATTTAGCCACAGAAAATTCAACCAAATGCAGGGACGCAAAATTGACGAACAGAAAATTCAGGCAAATTGAGCCATAGAAAATTCAGGCACAGAAAATTTGACCACAAAAAATTCAGCCATAGAAAAGTCTGAAAGTTCTGCAAGAAGTATTTTATTGGAAAGTGGGGTTAGAAGTTGAAGTTGGCCTGTTGGAGGCAGCGCTTCGCCGTTCCCTTCGGCTAGGGTGATTATCTTTCCAGTACTGCAAGAAGTAACGTGGGATGTGAGGTGACGGAGTTTGAATTGGGCTAGTTGGGGGCAGCGCTTTGCTGTTACCTGCGGTTGAAGTGTATGGTGTTGTGGAGCAGGAGTCCAAGAAAAAAAAGGCGGCCCTTAGCCATTCCTTTTTTTTTAATTGGGTGGTGCGTCTCTAACAGTGGTGCAACTAAAAAAAGCGGCCTTACAGCGTGCTATTTTTGTAAGATAGGATGGTGTATATGGAATAGTGGTGCAAACACAGAAAAGGGCGGCCTCTCGGCATGTTTTGTGAAATGTATGGATGGTGTATTCGAAACAGGAGTCCAACTAAAAATGGGCGGCCCTCCGCCGTGCTGTATGGTTTAAGCGATAGGGTATGAGGTCAGAAAGTCAGGAAGATTCCCGTACCTAGCGAGGTGGTGGGTTATCTTCTCCGAAGAACTTGAAATCAAGTAGACCTACGCGTGGTGGGAAAGGGGTAGAACTGATTAGAAGAAGCAGTTTGTCCAATTGAATGGTTGGTTGTTTTGGTGAATGTATGCTAGTATCAGTAGTAGCGGTATCAGCGATAACTGTATGAGCGATAGTTGTAGCAGCAAGTACGGGATTGTACTTGCTGAACAGGCCTTGGTACTCAGGGGGGTGGAATCTCACAGCAGAGGGAGAGGTATCAGCAAATTGGTATGAGCAAGTCAGTATCAGCAAGTCGATATTCGCCGTATAAGTGTTCAGAAGTACGGGATCGGTACTGTCTCTAAACGGATTGGGCGGTTCTAAACAGGATTGGTATCAAGAAGTAGACTGGTACATGCTTTAGTTGACAAGTTCTGTCTTACAGCAGGTGTATTTTCTGGTGTATGTTTAGATCAGTTGGATGGGCTCTGTCCTACAGCAGGTGTATGTTTCTGGTGTATGTTTGGATCACGTGGGTGGGTTGTGTCCTACAGCAGGTGTATGTATCTGTTGTATGTTTGGATCAGGTGGGGAGTCTTAAAGTGGTAGACTGGATTGTATCAGCAGTATCAATGAAGCGTGCAGGGATCAGTGTTTGTCTGCTGTGGTTAGTCTTGGGTGGGACACCGCAAGGTGGGTTGGGTTCTAAGTCCTCTAGGGGCTGCTAGTGAGTTGTGTCTACTCGTAACGTAGGAGGAGCAATGGAGGAGAAGTGTGCCCGTGATCTATAGTTGATCAGTATGGTTATGGGGGCTGTATGCGTGTTGTTAGAATGGGTTAATTAAGTCCAAACTATGGTTTCAACAGGTAGAGTGGGGCATGACGTCCAAACTATATGTGTACAGCTTTATCCAATGAGCAGCAAAGGGCTAAGGGTTCACTACCCAAAGTGGTCGCTCTACTTGCTGGCTCAATTCTTAACGAGATTCCCCAGGGTATGTTCCCGTGGGTAGCTTTTTCTAAACAGAAAAAAAACAACGAAAGCCCTGGCAGGGAGTACCAAAGGGCTTTTAGTTATTTAAATAGGCCCTGGCAGGGGGTACCAAAGGTGTGGGGTCTCTGTATTCCTAAGTCGGGATACCGGGGAGCTTGCAACGGAGTTTTCCGTGGGCCGGTAGCGGTAGGGACTTGGAAGACGCAGAGGGTTGATTACCCGAGGTTGTTTCTGTAGAAGCGTTGAGTGTTTGAAGAGAGTTACAAAGGGTTCAAAGAACGGAATAAAGCTATAAATTGCGGTCGCCATGTGAACGGGCAAGTGTCTACAGAACTTGCCGGAAATGGCCAGTGAGATGCGAAGTGCAATGCGCTATAACCGTTGAAGGTTGTCAAGCGCTGCAATAGCTTAAGATAACTAAATATGACGGGTGAGAGCTTTCATATGGTCAACGTGACGGGTTTATGTCAGTCGGGGTAAGCTCGGCAAAGGGGTAACTCCGCAGGCAGGGCTAAGCGATGGCCTACACCAAGTTGGCTTGAAGCGTACCTGTAGAAGCGTTGAGTGTTTGAAGAGAGACCGATTGTAGTCGGTTCTCGGGTTATCAACCCCTAATTTCCTAGGTTACGCTCACAGCTATGGCTTTGCATTTGCAGGTGAAAGGAGATATGCTACGGCACTGCATTGTTATGTCTCGTGTTAAGACAAGTGCCCGATAACAGTCTCGTGTTATCACAAGCGTCAGCTAATTAATTACTTAATTAATTAATTGGTATGTGTAACCGAGTAATCCTAGGTAGCTGTGGGTAGCTGGCCACGGCTACGGCGGGTCGACTCTGCCAGATCTGGGCTACCTGGGCATGCGCTGGCGAGAGGAGTTATGCTACGGCACTGCATTGTTATGTCTCGTGTTAAGACAAGTGCCCGATAACAGTCTCGTGTTATTACAAGCGTCAGCTTAATTAATTACTTAATTAATTAATTGGTATGTGTAACCGAGTAATCCTAGGTAGCTGGCCACGGCTACGGCAGGTCGACTCAGCCAGATCTGGGCTACCTGGGCTCAGGTCTGGTCGGAGTCCGCTCTTGGTGTGTGTGTGCGTGTACAGGGTATTTCCCCTGCTTTTAGTGTTACGTAGGTAAACACGCAATCGCGTGTGACATCGTATACCTAAGTATACTCAGCTCTCGGAGACTGACCTCCAGGGATTCGGCTTCGGTATTTATCGGATTCTGAATGACGGCGGGATCGGGTTCAGGGTCAAGGGTCAGTGTCGGTGCTAGTTGTCCTGTGTGTGGTAGCTGGTCGGAGCTCAGTGGTCGGTGGTCGGTGGTCGGCCAGGCTACTACAAAAGGCTTTCATGAACTGGACCACAAACAATCGTTTTGCCGAGTTCGTTCTACAGCACATCTCATACCGTATGGGATGATGATTTAATTGTGCGATTCTTATGAATGAATTTTGATTTGATTGGACTGTTACATGTTTTTTAGCACAATCTGGGATTCTCGCCGTCATTCAATTCGTGCGGTTGAGGGGGCCGGCCAGATAGCTTGCGTTGGGGCCAACCACCATAGACTTGCCGAATACTAGTATACCCACTATACCATAATGATAATGATAACGCCTGGTGGGGCGGGGTGATGAGGGAACACGTCGCACGCGGGCAGAGGCTACCACCTCCTCTTGACAAGCTACCATCGCGGTCGACAACGACCTGCAACGCTAAGGGTGCCCGTAGGGGGAATCGAACCCCCGACCCTTCGTCATTATAGCGATTTGGTGTACCACTATATCAGTCGTATAACTGAAACGGGCTACTAGTGTGGCATATGATATTACATTACATTACATTACATTACATTACATGTTAAAGTCTACTTGACACCGCGAGGGTGTATGAGACTCTGTGCTTTAAACAAAAAGAAAAAGCACCCACAAAGCAAAAAACCCCATTACATCAGGGGTGTGTCGAGGACAAACAAACCAAACTCCCAACCACCGTTTTGGTGGCGTAGGTATTAAACCCCTTAGAGCAGGACCCAGATCTCAACCACTTACAGTGGCGGAGGTAAGAAGCTAACAAATGAGAAGTCTCAAGAAGAAAAAAAAGGGATAATAAATTACGGTGCCACTAAGCAGTCCAGGGCTTCCTGTCTTGCTCTTCTACAAGTAGAAAGATAGTCGGCTAGGTTGCTCCAAAAAGACTTAGTGCCATTTCCATTCATAAAGGTTCTGAATGTGGAATCGCAGAATTCCACATTCCATACGGTTAAGTCGGTATCTTCATGGACATGCCTATAAATATCTGTAAACAGATTCTGGTAGCGGAGGCGAATATCATTATAAAAAGGGCACTCAAACATATGCATTTCATCCTCAGTTTTTTGGAACACACACATTTGACAGTGTCTCATTGAGCGAGGGATGTGTGCTCTATCCACCACCCTCATTCTTTCTGTGTTCAGCCAATGGGAACCCATTCTAAACTGTGCTATAGAACGAATCTGATCCTGCTTATGTAAGGCGGATGTAAAGGGAATCAAGCCATTCTCATCATTGCTGTTGGCTGCGAACCATTTTTGGTATCGGAGGCGTTTAAAGCCAACCCTTCTCTCATCAGGGATGTCTCTAACTGCATTGGTGTCACTTGGGTACTTAAACCTCCATGACTCAAAAACTTCAGACATAATACCTTCGACATCGACAGCCTCCAAAATGTTGATGTTTTTACTGGATCCTAGCTTGTGGAGAGCACAACGCAAGTCATGAACCCAGCCAGTGTTGGAGTCAAAAGATTCCTCAAGAGCCATTCTAATGAGATCCTCAGGTTCTTTATGTATGGTCTTGTTCCAGAAGCGCAAAGCTTGTTTAAGCCAAGCAAAACACAACGGGGTTCTACCCAGCTCTTCCATGATAATATTAGATGTAGTAGATTGGCAAACACCCAACATTTGTTTAAGTATACCTCTATGCCATTTCTCACAAGCATGGTCATTTGAGATAAGTGTGTTGTTCAGAATAGAAGGAGCCCACACCTCACAGCCAAAATTCAGGATAGGTTGTACAAGAGAATCAAACAGGTGGGTGAGAATATCAATATTGTATATCTCCATAGTATGGCATCGCCTACGAAGCATGTGGTGTGCCTTTTGGGCCTTAGTGAGCATCCTAGAAAAAGCAGCTTTTGCACGATTGCTTGAGTCACCATCCACAAAGAGGGATCCCAAGTAGATAAAAGATAACTTTGTAGAAAGTTGTGCTCCATCATAGACAAATTTGTAATCAGGACCCATGCGGGCCTCATCACAGAATTGTTTGTTGAAAACGACAATCTCAGTTTTCTTTATATTCACAGCCATCTTAGTAGCCTCGCAGAAATCTCTCAGGCAGTCAAGCATCGCTTGCATATCTGCCGGGGATTCTGCCATTATAGCTAGGTCATCAGCATAAAGTAACAGTTGCAGAATCTTTCCCCTAAGCCCAGCCCCTACATTTGGGAGCTTGGATTGTAGGAACGATTCAATTCTATCAATGAACAGACCGAATAGGAGTGGGGATAGGGGGTCTCCTTGTTTAACTCCTACAAGGGATGGAAAGGAGGATCCAATGTCCCCATGTAGGCGAACTTGGAAAACAACATGATTATACATGGACTTCAGAATACTGAGATAGGGGTCCTTGACTCCTAGCCTTGCTAAGCAATCCCATAGCAAGTCTCTGTTGACCCAATCATAAGCCTTCTTGAAATCAACAAAAGCCACAAAGAGTGGTTTTTTCTTTTCTCTATATTTATCTACAATATGGTTAAGAATGAATGATGCATCTGCAGTACCCCTACCACTTCTAAATCCATATTGGCCAGCGGCTCTGAGGTTGAATTCTTCTGACCAATCATCTAGTCTACGTAGCATGCAAAGGGAGAAGATCTTTCCTATGGAGTTGCTCACCGCAAGACCTCGATAGTTGTCCTTGTCATACACACTGCCTTTGGATTTGGGTACGGGTACCAAGGCAGCTGCAGCCCATTGGCTAGGGTAAGAAGTCTTCCAGATGAGATTAAACAGGTTAGTCATAGCTTGTACAAATCGGGAGTTGGCCTCATGGGAAGCAAATCTGTATATTGAAAGAAAGAATTTAACGCCTGGAGGAACGTGTTGTTGAGGACCCTCCCATATTGTCTTTCGATAGGGAGTGTTAAGGCCGCCTTTTTAGAGCTCTATGCCTCTCTCCTTGTTTGTTTGGTGATTTTCCTGTGCCTTTTGTCCTTCACGTCTTCTTGTAGAATCTCGCTTTTTAGGCCTCGGCAACTCTCAGCCCTTCTTCTATATACACTTAATTCGCTAGTTTCTCTATACCTTGGCAGTTCGCATTGCTTGTTGTCAAGCCTTTTATTTGCTCTTTCGTACGCTTTTTTGGAGGTCACCTCCTGGACCAGGTTCTGAGGGGTATTTTGCTCAACCCCCTCTGTTATAAAACTGTCCAGCTGCCTCGGCGCTGTTCAGTCTCGGCATTGATTTTTGCTGAGTATGTAACTATATCCTCTCTCTCTCCCATATTGTCTATACTAGCTTGGATTTGTTCTTGTCCCTTTGTAGCAACCGTCTTGTTTCTGGCGGTGTAGGTGATGGGGGGTAGCTTATGTGTTCACTTCTCGAGTCTCCGTTTGAATCTTGACCTGTTTGGCTGCTCTCCTGTGCCCTCTCTCCGTCCTTAAGCTTGATGGTTTCTTGACAGATAGGCTTTGGACTCTCTTAGCTTTTCCCCGCTGGTCTTGGTCTTTCGCTTTTCCTCACGCTTTTTATCGTGTTCGTAGTTATGCGTAGGTTGTTAAGTGTCCTTTCTTAGCTGTGCTTTTCCTTGTGGCGTTTTGGCTGACGGCTTGGACTTGTGTTTGCCTTTAAATATGGAGTGTTAAGGCCGGCTTTTTAGAGCTCTATGCCTCTCTCCTTGTTTGTTTGGTGATTTCCCTATGCCTTTTGTCCTTCACGTCTTCTTGTAGAATCTCGCTTTTTAGGCCTCGGCAACTCTTAGCCCTTCTACAATATACTCTTAACTCGCTAGTTTCTCTATACCTTGGTAGTTCGCATTGCTTGTTGTCAAGCCTTTTATTTGCTCTTTCGTACGCTTTTTTTGAGGTCACCTCCTGGACCAGGTTCTGAGGGGTATGTTGCCCAAACCCTCACTGTTATAAAACTGTCCAGCTGCCTCGGCGCTGTTCAGTCTCGGCATTGATTTTTGCTGAGTATGTAACTATATCCTCTCTCCATATTGTCCAGTCTGGAGGGCGGTATGGTCCAGACACCGTTGGTAAAGCTTACGCCAACGGGAGTTCGATCCCCACTGCCGGAAGACAGTGGGTGTCTCGAGTCCGTTCTTTCGAGGGCGGTGGTGTTTCCACCGCCAGGACAAGTGGCCATTGCAATCTTTCTTTTCCCATACGCCTCAGCTGGGGAAAGTCACCACTACACAATATTGAAAAAGGCGAGCAGCCTTGAATGCTGGCGCCATTGCAACCAAGTTTAGATTCAAATTTGGAAAAGGTGCACGGAAATAGATGTATAATCGCTTCTCCCATGTTATCACATTCTGTGCATAGGAGTGTGGTGTGGCAGTGTTGAAACTAACCACGTTTATTCTGCCAGCAGACTGTGAGCAGACTGAACCGGTACCATGTAAGTAAGTTGGTAGTTCAACCGGGTAGGGGGAAGTTAGCCCGGGGTTAGCCAGCTCGGGAGTTGGGTTACATCCCTACCCCCCCACCCCACCCACACACACCCACACCCACACACGCACACTCCACACACACACACGCCCAACCCCGGGCTAACTTCCCCCTTCCGTTCAACCGTGCTTGTTTGCTATGAAGCCCTTCCTAATATTGAGGTTAAGTATATTTAGCCTATTTGTCTACGCCTTAACTGGCTGGACTTAATAATACACACACGTAACCGTTCCAGACCTTCTTGCTCCTCATCCCGTGAAAGGTACGTGTATTTAAAGTAGGGACAGAGTTGGCTAGGCTAAATGGCTAATCGTTAGGATTAGCATTCGGATTTTCGCCTTAAAGGGTGATCCTCCGAGCACTCAAGGATTTCGTCAATGTGATCGTCGGAGTCACTCATACATAACTCACTGATGGTGCTAACCCCAGTGACTGACTCTTCTCTCGTGTTAAAATTGGAGGAACACAGAAGATTATCATTTGTTTAGGTTGTGAAAGGAATTTTACCCCAGGAGGTCGGTCTCCCGACACAAACCAGGGACACCGAGGATTCAGTTCGATTGACGATGCTACTCCTATTTATGGGGTGGGTTGTGAAAAAGTAGGCAAGCAAGCGGGGGTGGGGGGGTGGGGGGGGCAAAAGCAATCCACAAAACCCATGCCCACTTCCCCCAAAGTTGGCCGAGTTTGCCATCTACCCACCAGGCTCCGGAACCCACTTGGAGGTCATTATCTCCTCCCTCATTAATAATTAGGGGGTCTAAGTAGGGTGCACATTGTATACCGGTAGCTTGTAAATGCCTATCTACTGGTGCTGTTCCTATGACCATGCACCATATGTGGAGCAAGACAAAACAATCAGACAATACAATCAGCGTTAGTGGGCACACGGACGAAGCGCCATAATCACCATCAATGTTACATGAGAGGTAGGGCCTGGGGTTAGTGCCCATTCATCAGTTGATTGACCCGCCACCACTCCATGGCCGGCGGCTAAGGGTTCTGTTCATAGTGTGACGCAGCCTAGAGGCCTGAATGCGTCCCAGGACGCAACCTACCAAATTGAATGCGTCCCAGGACGCAACATACCGAATTAGGTTGCGTCCCAGGACGCAACCCCTCACCTGGGTTCCGTTTGAAGTACCCAGTCCCCTAATATGCAGTAGCCTATCAAAGTGACATGCTCGGCCTCAATCACATTCTCAGCCAATATGAATCGCATGCTCAGCCTATAACAACCAATGACCTAGCCAACTTACCTTTTTATTTGTTCTAGAGGTTTAGCATCAGTGGGCAAGGGGGGCAGCCCTCATCCTCGTTCTCGTCCACATCCTCATTGCCCTCGTCTCCCTCTCCCTAAAAGAGGTTTCGCAAAAAGGGCATGAAGTGTAGTACACGAATACTACAAATGTAGTACACGAATACTACAAGTGTAGTACACGAATACTACAAGTGTAGTACACGAATACTACAAGTACCAGATTTCCCCCAGCCTTACAACACGTTTTCCACCCAAACGATATTGGTTACAGGGCTCCTGGTGCTGACCCTTAAGGCGGTTTTGCCTCGGGCTGTTGAGGCTGACCCCTACGACATACTTGTAGGGATCGGCATATCATATTATGCTGGCCAAAGGTGAGTATAATATCATATGATATCACACAAAGTTCATCATATGATATGTATTTAAATGGTAACTTTAGATTAGTCAGACTGCCGGCATCATATGATATCATATGATGTCATATAATGACATCATGTCAAATGATGACATGCTATCATATGATGTCATATTGCCGTTCCCTGCATGCTTGGCTAGGCTAACTGCTGTTCGGGCTGACCCCACTTTCGCTTCTCCCAAGGGTTGCGAGTGGCTGCAAGATCCGGAACTACAACAACCAACGGGGTGGGCTCCTCAACAGTCATCTGTGTATGTGGGGTGGACCAAGGATTGCTTGGTTGCTTGCTTGTTTTGTTGGTTGCTATCTTGCTTGATTGGTTGGTTGATTGGTTGGCTCAAGTTGGGTGAAAGGCACAATGGTAGTGGGATGGGCCAAGGCTTGGTTGGTTGCTTGATTGGTTCGTTGATTGGTTGGCTCAAGTTGGGTGAAAGGCACAATGGTAGTGGGATGGGCCAAGGCTTGGTTGGTTGCTTGATTGGTTCGTTGATTGGTTGGCTCAAGTTGGGTGAAAGGCACAATGGTAGTAGGATTGGCCAAGGCTTGTTAGGTTGGTCCAAGTTGGGTGAAAGGCACAATGGTAGTGGGATGGACCAAGGCTTGGTAGGTTGGTCCAAGTGGGTTTGAAGGCACACTTGAAGGGTTACATGGTACAAATGTTGGATTACAGTCCTGTGGAAAGTGAAGCTCAGGGGAACAACCCTATCGACACAAACAATACGCCACATTTTGCACCACCACCACCCACCACCACCACCACCACCACAACAAATCAACTTTCAACGTTACCAGCATATCATCAAAGCAGAGGGCAACAATGGGGGTGCCACCTAGCAGAGCCATTCAAACTGAATCCTCGTTGTCGCTCGTTTGTGTAGGGAGACCCACCTCATGGGGTGAAATACCTTTCACAACTTAAATATAATTAAAAATCCACGAACACCACCGCAACCAGAACAACACTGCTTTCAGCGTTGAAAGCATGACTGACCAACCACCTCACCACCACCACCACCGTTAGAATAACACCACTATCAGCGTTGAAAGAATGACTGACCAACCACCTCACCACCACCACCACCACCACCACCAGAATAACACTACTTTCGACATTGAGAGCATGACTTACCAGCATATCATCAAAGCAAAGGGCAACAATGGGGGTGCCACCCAGCAGAGCATTCATCTCCTCTTCCTCTTTGCTTTCTGAGCCACTGTTTGTAAACACGACCTTAGCTGGAGCCACTGGTAGGATGTTGGTTTTCAGATCACATGCGTACTCAAGCAATCCAGGCACAGTTGGCGTGGACCCACTGCGAAACAGGTAGGATGTTGGTTTTCAGATCACACGCATACTCAAGCAATCCAGGCACAGTTGGTGTGGACCCACTGCGAAACAGGTAGGATGTTGGTTTTCAGATCACACGCATACTCAAGCAATCCAGGCACAGTTGGTGTGGACCCACTGCGAAACAGGTAGGATGTTGGTTTTCAGATCACACGCATACTCAAGCAATCCAGGCACAGTTGGTGTGGACCCACTGCGAAACAGGTAGGATGTTGGTTTTCAGATCACACGCATACTCAAGCAATCCAGGCACAGTTGGCGTGGAACCACTGCGAAACAAACAATGTGAGGGGGGTGAATAGATTCTGGGTTATATACTTATATTGCAAACAAGGACCTACCAGCCAGCCTAGCAAGCCAGGCACAGCTGGCGTGGACCCGCTGCGAAACAAACAATGTGTAAGGGTGGGTATAAGTCTGGGTTATATTGCATTCAAGAACTTCCCACCCAGCCAGCCAGCCAGCCAGCGTAGCAAGCCAGGCACAGCTGGCGTGGACCCACTACGAAACAAACAATGTGAGGAGGTGGATTAGATCCTGGGTTATGTATTTGTATTGCAAACAAGGACCTACCAGCTAGCCTAGCAATCCAGGCACAGCTGGCGTGGACCTGCTGTGAAACAAACAATATGAGGAGGTGGGTTAAAGTCTGGGTTATATTGCATTCAAGAACTCCCCAGCCAGCCAGCCAGCCAGCGTAGCAAGCCAGGCACAGCTGGCGTGGACCTGCTGCGAAACAAACAATATGAGGAGGTGGGTTAGACTCTGGGTTGTATAGCAAACAAGGACCTACCAGCCAGTCTATCCTAGCAAGCCAGGCACAGCTAGCGTGGACCCGCTGTGAGACAAACAATGTGAGGAGGAGGTGGGTTAGATTCTGGGTTCTACTGCAAATTAGGACGTACTAGCCAGCCTAGCAAGCCAGGCACAGCTGGCGTGGAGCTGCTGTGAAACAAACAATATGAGGAGGTGGATTGGATTCTGGGTTTTATTGTATAAAAGGACCCACCAACCAGCCAGCCAGCCTAGCAATCCAGGCACAGCTGGCATGGACCCGCTGTGAAACAGATAATGCCAGGAGGTGGGTTAGATTCTGGGCTATATTGTATAAAAGGTCCCACCAACCAGCCAGCCAGCCAGCCTAGCAAGCCAGGCACAGCTGGCGTGGCTCTGATGTGAAACAAACAATGTGAGGAGGTGGGTTAGATTGTGCGAAAGGACCACCCAGCTGGTCGGCCAGCCAGCCTAGCAATCCAGGCACAGCTGGCGAGGCCCCACTGCGAAATAAGCAATGTGAGGAGGTGGGTTAGAGTTTGGCTTATATTGCAAACAAGGACCTACCAGCCTGCCTAGCAAGCCAGGCACTGCTGGCGTGGCTCAGATGCAAAACAAATAATGTGAGGAGGTGGGTTACATTCTGGGTTACATTGCAAACAATGACCTAACAGCCAGCCAGGCAGCCAGGCACTGCTGGCGTGGATCCGATAGAAAACAAACAATGTGAGGAGGTGGGTTAGATTGAGCAAAAGGACCACCCAGCTGATCAGCCAGCCATCCTAGAAAAACAGGCACAGCTGGCGTGGCGCCACTACGGAACAAACAATTGGAGGAGGCAGGTGTGGAGGAGGTGGGTTGGATTCTGGGTTATATTGCAAACAAGGACCAGGCAGCCAGCCAGCCTAGCAAGCCAGCCACAGCTGGCGTGGCTTCACTGCGGAACAAGCAATGTGAGGAGGTGAGTTAGAGTTTGGTTTATATTGCAAACAAGGACCTACCAACCCGCCTAGCAATCCAGCCAGCGTAGCGAGCCGGGAACAGATGGCGCGGCTCCAAGAGAAACAAATAATGTGAGGAGGTGGGTTAGATTCTGGGTTTATTGCATACAAGGACCTACCAGCTGGTCGGCCAGCCAGTCTAGCAAGCTAGGAACATCTGGCGTGGCCCCGATGCGAAACAAATCATGCGAGGAGGTGAGTCAGATTCTGGGATAGATTGAACGAAAGAACCTACCAGCCAGCCAGCCAGCCAGCCAGCAAGCAAATGAATAGTAGGCCTTATTACCAGGGGCGAGGTTGAGGGGGCAAGGAAGTTTGCTTTCATTGGGGCCAACCATCAATGCAAGCAAGTAACTCATTTTCTCACCTTAAGCTTGGGAGGGAGAGTGTAATTCTAGGTCCCAAGGTGGTGCCAACCTCTGGAAACTTGAGGTTGGAGGTAGACAGGCATCTATATCTGTCCTGCCATATTAGCAAGCACACAAGCAAGCGGGGAAGCAAGCAAGCAAGCAAGCAAGCAAGCAAGCAAGCAAGCAAGCAAGCAGGCAGGCAGGCAGGCAGGCAGGCAGGCAGGCAGGTATGCAAGTAAGCTAGCCAGCCAGCCAGCCAGCCAGCAAGCAAGCAACCAAAAACATAAATAAATAGTTCTCCTTATTACTAGGGGTGAGATTGAGGGGGCAAGGAAGTTTGCTATCGCTGGGGCCAACCATCAATGCAAGCAAGCAAGCAAGCAAGCTAGCAGGCAAAAAAAACAAAAAAGCAATATGCCTTGTTACGAGGGGTGAGGTTGAGGGGGCAAGGAAGTTTGCTTCCACTGGGGCCAACCATCAATGCAAGCAAGCAAGCAACTCATTTTCTCACCTGAAGCTTGGGAGGGAGAGTGTAATTCTAGGTCCCTTGGTGGTGCCAACCTCTGGAAGCCTAAGAGTGCACACGGAGAGGGGGCTACGCCCACGGTGGATGGGGTCCACGTCCAATATAGTCAACTCCTCACCACCTGGGGATGTCAGGGAAGAGGGGGGCAGGTTATAGAAGTCAAGCAGATATTTGGAATTTGTTTATTCGAAATGGTCGTAGGTTTTAAGGTCGTACTTAGTACCTCAATACTTGGCCTACATTATTGCTGCTTTATAGACGTCGCCGTCTTCACGTTTTAACGTTTTTATAGTAATTGGATTCATGGAACTGTCTTCTCATCTCATTACAACTCCTATCAACAGGGTCCCAAACCTATATTATTGCTGCTTTATGGCCGGAAATCCCGAGAATTCTGCGAATTCTGGGAGAATTGTCCTAAATTGTGCCTGTTGAGGTACGAAATACGACCTACAACAGTTGATTCCAAATCTTCCGCTAAATTGCTATAATGTCCGTCCTGGATGTGCATCATGGAATTTGCCACCCACTCTTCACACACTCCGTCCACCGCCACCAGCTGTTGTGGGGGGGTACCGCCCCCCCCCCCCCCCCCCCCCCCCCCCCCCCCCCCCCGGTTTGATGGTGTTGTCCAAGGACCCTCTTTGGACAGCTTCCTTAATCGCGCCGACTTGGCACATTGCTTATCTTTTCTTTTCATCCCTTGTAATGCTGACCGTGTATAACCAGTAATACAATGCGCAAAATTGACAACAGGAAATACACGGCCGCCCGTGTTTGACATTAAGACAAGTAATTCTCATGATCTCATTACTTAATATCCCCCGGGGTCCCTTGGACCCCCCTATACCGGGGGGCGCTGCTCCCCAAACTCCCTGGGCTCCGCGCTTCACACTCCACAATACGATGGCTCCGCAACCTGGAGTAATAAATCTGAAATAAACAAGGCACGTCGCAAGCGACGTGGAAAATTGGCATCGCGTAATGGTAGCGGCCGAAGCGAGGTTTTACGGCATAGTTAGGGTCAGAGTCAGGGTTAGAAACAACCAGACAAATGGGTAACCAAGGGGGCTCCCGCCCCTTTGGGGTGTGTGTGTGTGTGTGGGGGGGGGGGGGGGGGGGGGGGGGGGGGGGGGGGACTGCTCATGAGCGCACATGAATATATGCTGTATCAGATGGTAGTGCATATGTTTGTATTAAATTATTACAATATTATATTATATAAAAAAAAAAATGCTAATCAGCACACATGACACAGATGGTGGTGTATGTGTATTACAAATATAAACATAAAAAAGCAATACTCATGAGCACTCATGATACTGCAGATGGTCGTGTATGTGTGTGTAATAAAAAACAATGCTCGTGAGAAAAGATGATACTGCAAATGATGGTGCATGTGTAGGTGTGTGTGTTTGCATAGTTTATATCATTACATGTGTGCATTGCACTTTAAAGGTAGCCAGATAGTCAAGAACAAAATATGTATCCTCTTCCTCCTCCTCCTCATCATTATCATCACCCTCACCACCCTTTCCATCGCCCACCCTCACCCTCATCACCCTCACCCTCATCATAATTATTCTTAAACCTTACTTGGTAATTGGCTGGTTGCCTGATCACTTCCCTGCCACCACCAGTTAAGCTTGTTGCTTTTTTTGCTGCTAGGGACGCTGAGGGAAAGGTTGGAGGCCAATGGAGCAGATTCAAAGCGAGCAACTCGGGAGGGCAAGCCCACTGACTTGATACCGTGGTCTCGGGCTTCCCTGTTGAGGGGAACAGGGGTGGGTAGGTGGGCAGGTAGTTAATTTCATGGTAATGGTTGCAGATTCAAAGTGAGGCAGGCCCACTGACTTGATACCGTGGTCTCGGGCTTCCCTGTTGAGGGGAACAGGGGTGGGTAGGTGGGCAGGTAGTTAATTTCATGGTAATGGTTGCAGATTCAAAGTGAGGCAGGCCCACTGACTTGATACCGTGGTCTCGGGCTTCCTTGTTGAGGGGAACAGGGGTGGGTAGGTGGGCAGGTAGTTAATTTCATGGTAATGGTTGCAGATTCAAAGTGAGGCAGGCCCACTGACTTGATACCGTGGTCTCGGGCTTCCCTGTTGAGGGGAGCAGGGGTGGGTAGGTGGGCAGGTGGTTAATTTCATGGTAATGGTTGCAGATTCAAAGTGAGGCAGGCCCACTGACTTGATACAGTGGTCTCGGGCTTTCCTGTTGAGGGGAACAGGGGTGGGTAGGTGGGCAGGTGGTTAATTTCATGGTAATGGTTGCAGATTCAAAGTGAGGCAGGCCCACTGACTTGATACAGTGGTCTCGGGCTTCCTGTTGAGGGGAACAGGGGTGGGTAGGTGGGCAGGTGGTTAATTTCATGGTAATGGTTGCAGATTCAAAGTGAGGCAGGCCCACTGACTTGATACAGTGGTCTCGGGCTTCCCTGTTGAGGGGAACAGGGGTGGGTAGGTGGGCAGGTGGTTAATTTCATGGTAATGGTTGCAGATTCAAAGTGAGGCAGGCCCACTGACTTGATACAGTGGTCTCGGGCTTCCCTGTTGAGGGGAACAGGGGTTGGTAGGTGGGCAGGTGGTTAATTTCATGGTAATGGTTGCAGATTCAAAGTGAGGCAGGCCCACTGACTTGATACAGTGGTCTCGGGCTTCCCTGTTGAGGGGAACAGGGGTGGGTAGGTGAATAGGTGGGCAGGTGGGTATTTTTACTTTCTTAAGTTACCGTACTAGCTCGACCTGTGGCAATGCTAAACAGATTCAAAGTGAAGGCAGGCCCATATATTTCCTATTGAGGGGCGCTTGGGTGGGCAGGTGGGCAGGTGGCTATTATCACTTTCTTAATTTACCGTACTAGCAAGTAGTGTGACAATCCTATGGGAGAAGATTCAAAGCGAGTTGCTCATGAGGGCAGGTCAAAATATTTGATGCTATGTTCTCAGGCTTTCATGTTGAGGGGCACAGGGATGGGTAGGTGGTAGGTGGGTAGGAAGGCGGGTGGGTAAGTAGGTGGGAAGGTGGACAGGTGGGTATTTTTACTTTCTTAATTTACCGTACTGGCGAGTATTGTGACTATCCTAAAGAAGCGGAATTAAAGCGAGCTACTTGAGAGGGCAGGCCAACATATTTGACGCCATGGTCTCGGGCTTCCATGTTGAGGGGCACAGGGGTGGGGTAAGTGGGGAGGTAGGTAGGTAGGTGGGCAGGCAGGTAGGTAGGTAGGTAGGTAGGTAGGTAGGTAGGTAGGTAGGTAGGTAGGTAGGTAGGTGGGCAGGTAGGTAGTAGCGTAGTGGGCAGGTAGGTAGTTGGGTAGGGGGTAGGTGGGTAGGTAGGTGGGTGGGTAAGTGGGTAGGTAGGTAGGTGGGTAAGGTAGGTAGGGTGGATATGTGGGTAGGGGTTAGGTTGGGTAGGTGGGTAGGTGGTAGGGGGGTCGGTAGGTGGGTGGGTGGGTAGGTGGGTAGATGGGTAGGTGTGTGGATAGGTAGGTGGGTAGGTAGGTGGGTAGTCAGTGGGTAGTAGGTTAGGTTGGTAGGAGGTGGTGTAGGTGGGTCGGTCGGTCGGTGGGTCGGTTGGTCGGTCGGCCGGTCGGTAGGTCCCCCCCCCCCGGTCTGTCGTGGGTCGGTGGGTAGGTGGGTGGTGGGTTCGGTCGGGTGGTGGGTCCGTGGGTGGGTCGGTCGGTGGGTCGAGTGGCTCGGGTGGGTCGGTTGGTCGGTGGTCGGTGGGTGGTGGTCGGTGGGTCGGTGGGTCGCTGGTTCCGGGTGTGGGCTCGGTGGGTCGGTGGGTCGGTAGGGTAGGTAGGTAGATGGGTTTGTGGGGTGGTGGGTGGGTGTTCAGGTGTGTAGGGGTGTCTTTTTGGGTGTGTAGGTGGGTGTGTAGGTGTGTACGTGTGTACGTGTATATGTGGGTAGGTGTGCAGGTGTGTAGCATATATGTGGTAGGTGGTGGCGTTTGGTAGTGTGTGGTGTGTACGTGTATATGTGTGTAGGTGTGCCCCCCCCCGGTGGTGTTTGGGAGGGTTGGGGGGTGGGGTTACCCAAAACCCCCCCCGGTGTGGTAGGTGGTGTTACGTGTATATGTGTGTAGGTGTGCAGGTGTGTAGGGGTGTATGTGGGTAGGTAGGTGGGTGTGTACGTGTATATGTGTGTAGGTGTGTACTTGCATAGTTGTGTACGTGTGTAGGTGTGTAGGTGTGTAGGTGTATATGTGTGTAGGTGTGTAGGTGCATAATGGTGGAGGTGTGCAGGTGCATATGTTTGTATGTGTGTGTGGGGGTAGGTGGGAAATAGAGTATTGACAATACCATTGGCCATATAATTGGCGATAGCAATGCGGATTCATGATGCCCTATGCTCCTTCCGCTGTACCACTACATGCTTCACCTCTTGTTCACACATACGGCTATGAGTATTGAGAACAACATTGGCGATAGCAATGCGGATTCATGATGCCCTATGCTCCTTCCGCTGTACCACTACATGATTCACCTCTTGTTCACACATACGGCTCAGGTGCAAGATGGTGGCGCATTCTACATGGTTGGGTGGTTAAATGGTTAGGTGGTTGGGTGGTTAGATGGTTAGGTGGTTGGGTGGTTAGATGGATAGGTGGTTGGGTGGTTAGGTGGTTAGATGGCAAGGTGGTTAGGTGGTTAGGTGAGTGTTGAGAATAACATTGAGTATAGAAATGGGGATTCACGATGCCCTATTCTCCTCCACTGTACCACTACATGCTTTACTCCGTGTTTACACATACGGCTCAGGTGCAAGATGGTGGAGCATTACACGTGTAGTTAGGTGGTTGGGTGGTTAGATGGTGAAGTGGTTATGTGGTTGGTTAGTTGGGTCTTTAAGTGGTTACATAGTTTTGTGGTTGGGTGGTTAGGTGGTTGGGTAGTTGGGAAGTTGGGAGGTTGGGTGGTTAGATGGTTAGATGGTTAGATGGTTAGGTGGTTAGATGAGTATTGGCAATAACATTGAGGATAGCGATGAGCATTCCTGTAACCCTTCACTCCTCTATCAGTACGCTGCATGCTTTACCTGTTGTTCACACACACGCACACACACACACACACACACACAGATACACACACACACGAGCGGCCCAGGCACAAGATGTTGGAGCACTCAACATGTGGCTAGGTGGTTAGGTGAGTAATGACAGTAACATTGAGGACAGCGGTGAGCATTCCTGTCGCCCTACACTCCTCCAACAGGTCACTGCATGCCTCACCTGTTGTTCACACACACACGAGCGGACCAGGCACAAGATATTGCAGCACTCAACATGTCAGGTGGTTAGGTGGTTAGGTGAGTATTGAGAATAACATTGAGGACATAAATGAGCATTCCTGTCACCCTTCACTCCCCTAACAGTACGCTGCATGCCTCACCTGTTGTTCACACACACGCGAGCGGCCCAGGCACAAGATGTTGGAGCATTCCACACTAGGCCAGCAAGCACCACCAGCTGAAAGGTTAATGGGGCAAAGGGTGCTATTGTTGATGCTGATGTTGAAGTTGGTATTGATGTTGATGTTGGTGTTGGTATTGATGTTGATATTGGCGTGGCGTTGATATTGATATTGATGTTGATATTGACGTGATGTCGAGGTTGATATTGGTATTGATGCTGATATTGACATGGTGTTGAAATTGATGTTGGTAGTGATGTTGATGTTGAGGTTGAGGCTGATATTGACGTGGTGTTGAGGGTTGATATTAATGTTAGAGCCCCCCCCCCCCCCCCCCCCCCCCCCCCCATAACTCCCCACCCTTCGAGCCCACTACAATCATCAAAGACACCAGCAGGGCTATCATTGCCTCTTGCAAAGTATTATCTGTCAAGGACAAATCCAAACAGCTCCATCCCTCCCCCTCCCCCCTCCCCCCCCCCCTTTGCACCATCACCCCCCCACACACACACACAACTCTACCCCCACCACCACCACCACCACACCACACACAACAGCTCTAACCCACAACCACAACTGAGCCCCCCCCACCACCACCACCACCACCACACACACACACACACCACCACCACCACAATTCTACGCACCACCACAACCGAGCATTACCCCGCCATATCAATCCACCCACTTCATCCCCAACCCCATCTCTATGGCTCTACCCCACCCCACCAAGCCACCCACCTTATTAAAAACGCCAGCCAGACTACCTATGTTTAGTGCAAGGTAGATTCCCCCAAGGGCGCAACCAAACAGCTTCACCCCCACCCTTCCCCAACCCCACCCTCAGCCCCAACCCCATCTCTATAGCTCTACCCCACACCACCAAGCCACCCAACTCACCGAAGGCGCCAATAGGGCTACCATCGTATCTTGTAAGGTAGAATCTACCAAGGTTGTTAACAAACAGGTCCCCCCTCTTTCGTCCCCCCCCCCCCCCCCCCCCCCCCCCCCCCCCCCCCCCCCCCCCCCCCCCCATCGCCCATCCTGCCCACCCACCCACCCCACCCCCCAAAAAACAGGGCCGTCCCACCTCACCAAAAGCACCAGCAGGGTTGGCATTGTATCTTGCGAGGTAGAATATGTATGCCAATGGTGCAACCCAACAGCCACCCCCCCCACCTCCCACCCCCCACCCAACACACCCCACACACAAACCCACGAAGAACACAGAGCCTACCCACCTCATCAAAGGCGCCAGCAGGGCTACCATCGTATCTTGCAAGGTATAATATATATGCCAATAGTGCAACCCAACAGCCCCCCCCCCCCCCACACACACACACAACACACAACACACACACACACGAAGAACACAGAGCCTACCCACCTCATCAAAGGCGCCAGCAGGGCTGCCATCGTATCGTGCGAGGTAGAATCCACCAAGAGTGTATCCAAACAACTCCACCAGCTTGAAGTGATCGGGGATATGCTTCCGCGCCTGCGGTACAATAAGACCCAAACAAGCTCCATCAAAACCCAAACAAGTTCTTTCAATACCTTGCTCAGTGGTTATCTGCTTAACTAACTAACTAACTAACTAACTAACTAACTAACCAACTAACCAACTAACTAACTAACTATCTGACTAACTAACTAACTAACTGGCATGCTAACTAAATAACTACCTTAGTGATTCCGTGCCTGCAAAACAATACAACCCAAACGAGCTCCACCAATAACTTGCTCAGTAGTTATTTGCTTATCTAACTAGCTAACTAACTAACTAACTAACAAAGTAAATAACTTAATAACTGACATGCTAACTAAATAACTTACCCCCTTTGTGATTCCAGGCCTACGGAACACATAACAAACAAGTTCCATCAATAGCTTGCTCAGTGGTTACAGTATGTAAGTAAGTAAGTGAGTACCTAACTAACGTACTGACAGCAAAATTTAACGCTTCTAAAGATTTCACGGTCATTTTGAGGGGGGTTATAATTTCACGTTATAATTTCACGTTTTTTTCCGGAGGGATATAATTTGACATTACACAATTCACGGTTCAAATTTTAATAAAATCCATTTAAATGTTTCAACTTGAACATGTTTCACTGATTCATTGCCTGTTCTTAAAATCACAGTTAGCTCAATGCTTCCTAAATGGCCTCTTTGGTCGGAAGGCTTGATCAACCAATTCAAGTTCAGAGATGTGTGCCTTTCAACCCCCACCCCCACACACACCCCTACCCCACCCCACCCCACCCCCACCCCACCCCACACACCTCCCCATCCCCACCCCACCCCACCCCCCACCCCCCCACACACACCTCCCCAACCTACCAATTCAAGTTCAGAGATGTGTACCTTTCAATGGCCAACAGCTTGTGGAAGCGCCCCCTCTTCACATACGTTTTCGTGTGAGGTCTGGTTTCTAACTCGTCGTTGAGCCGGCAGACAGCAGGCGACAAGGGTAGTAAGCCATATGTGTAGCTCAGGGGCACAAACCCTAATATCGCCCTGAAATTCGATTTCACGTTTTTTTCATCGCGTAATATAGTCTACGCCTGGATTTCACAGTTGCTCCCGTGAAATTAAAGCGTTAAATTTTGCTATCAGAACGGTATCTAACTAACTGATAAGCTAACTAACAAACACTAACTAACCAACTATCCAACTAACTGATAAGCTAACTAACAAACTAAGTAACTGATAAGCTAATTAACTTATTAACTGATAATCTAACTAACTACCGGTATCTAACTAACCAACTAAATGATAAGCTAAATAAGCAACGAAAACCTAACTCCCCGCGTACCAACCTTAATACCATACTACCTAACTAACAACAAAACAACCAAACAGACAAGCAAACAAACAAACATAAACGAAAAGACACTAATGTGGTGTCAACCTAACTACGAGTGTTACCCCCCGAGAGTCACAACATTACAAGGGGTGTGGGATTAAACAGGTCAACCCAATATTTTTTCCTTCAGCGAGTAGGCTTGTCCCTGAAATCCTCTACCTATCTCAGCAATAAGGATGAGGTAAGAAGTACAGCCAGCTCGCACTTATCCAGCATCGTGGCCTAACCCACCCAATTGTCTTCATCAAAACACTGTTTTTTGTGTGTGTTTTGTGTGTGTTTTTGTGTGTTCTATGTGTTTTTGTGTTTTTATTTTTTTGTGTTTTTGTGTTTTTTGTTTTTTTGTGTTTTTTGTTTTTTTGTGTTTTGTTCGCGGTGTGTTGTCATTCCGTCGCTGCATGGCAACGCATGGGTCTGGCTAACCTAGTCAGAAATGCCCCCCTACCCCCCCCTGCAACACGGAATGGCGACGCAGTGGTGCATATCGTCGAAAGAAAAAAAAGTCTCACCTCCTCACTCTTCACCAGCTGTAGCTGATACAGGGCCCTACACGTGTATGCAACAGGAACTGAATCAGTTGAGGTGGTTTGGGTTCGGAGAAGTTTTGTGGTTCTGTTTCTTTCACCAAATAGACTTCAGGACGCACAAGACATCGAAGGAGAGACATACAACAGAAACTGAATCAGTTGAGGTGGTTAGGATTTATTTATCTAGCAGCCAGCCAGTGCAAGCACTCTTCAGGTGGCGGCCAAGCCAAACCAAGCCAATGTAACACGTAACATCAAAGCAGCACCATGCAACAGTAACTGAGTTGGTTGAGCGGTAGCTTGGTGTGCACGCTGATGATGTCATCACACTTCAGAGCACATGTAACATCAAAGTGGCACCATGCATAAGTAACTGACTTGGTTGAAGTGGTTTGGGTTTGTAGGAGTTTGGTGGTCTGTTTCTTATCATATTTCAGACAGACAGCATCAGCACACTTCAGGGCACACGTAACATCAAACCACCTGCACACAACAGAAACTGAACCAGTTTAGGTGGTTTGGTATTACATATCTTGCAAACTGGCAATGCAAGCACACTTTAGGGCACACGTAACATCAAACCACCAGCACACAACAGAAACTGAACCAGTTTAGGTGGTTTGGTACTACGTATCTTGCAGACAGACAGCAGCAGCACACTTTAGGGCACACGTAACATCAAACCAGCACCATTAAACAGAAACTGAATCAGCTGAGGTGGTTTGGTATTACATATCTTGCAAACTGGCAATGCCAGCACACTTCAGGGCACAGATAACATCAAACCAGCACCATGCTCCATGGAACTTGCAACTTGGTTACACATCTCCAGCCTTTAAGGCTGCTCGCCCTCTTTGGCAGTAACACCAACATTTACTACATTCTTGCACATGCAACTCATTGTCATGCTGAAACAGGCAACATGCATCATGCAAAATGCAACATACATCATGCACCATGTACCATGCAACTTCATGCATCGTGCAACATGCAACATGCACCATGCAACTTCATCCACCATGCAACATGCAACAGGTAACATGCATCATTCACCATGTACCATGTACCATGCACCATGCAACAAACATCATGCACCATGCAACATGCTTCACACATCCATAATGTGAAAAGCATCCCAAACATGTGTATACGCATCCCATGGGTGTGTAAAAGCATCACATCGATGTGTAAACGAATTCCATACATGTATGTAAGTGTCCCATGCATGTGCCAAAGCATCCTATTGGTGTGTAAAAGCACCCAATGAACGTGCAAAAGCATCCCATATATGTGTAAAAGCATCCCATACATGTGTAAAAGCATCCCATGGATGTGTAAAAGCATCCCATGGGTGTGTAAAAGCATCCCAGGGATGTGCAAAAGCATCCCAAGGATTTGGAAAAGCATCCCATGGACTAGCATAAGCATGCCCCCCTTTTGACCCCAGGCCTCGATGTATGATTTCATGTTGAACTTAGGAGTGGGGTGCAGGCGTGTCCATGCTTCTCATGGTTACTCCGCCCGTAGACGGTGAGCAGTGAAGGCTGCTAGACCATTGTACACAAACCAACCCACCTTCCCGTAAACACCCACGGAGCTTCTGCGTAGACCATGCCGAGCTCAGCGACCGCCTGTGACGAGGGGGGGTACTTACTTGCGCGAGCGGCGTTTTTTAGCTGTGCCGTTCGCCGTTCGTGAGTGTGCGTGCTGCTTTGAAAAGTGGTGGGTGGGGGGTGGAGGGTGGCAGGCATCAGGCAGTCAAATGGTCGAGGGTGGCAGGCTGGCAGGTGCAAGTGCCACGTAGGCTGTTCGGTACAGAGGGGGGGGGTGGGGGTGGGGGCCCGGGTGGGGGGTGGGGGTGGGCCTCTGGGGGTGGGGTGGGGGCAGGGAGGGGGGTGCCACGAAGCTAAGCCCTAAGGGTCTCACAGTTCACAGCCCCTGAGGCCGAGGAGCTAGTTGATTCCGGCGTTTTGATCTTTCCGACCGCTTGCGCGCTCAAATATTTGTTGATCGCAAATCTGTTTAGTTCAAGTTGAACAGCGCAGTTCTAAGCATCTTTTGCCTCAGGCAGAGTCCTCTATGGCTCGGTCTTTCGGGTAGATGACCCCTGGATGCCACTCTGTACACCGACAGGCCCGTGTCATTCTGACGCATTGCGCGCTCAAATATTTTGTGTTCGCTAATCTGTTTACATCATCTTGAGTAGCATAGTTCTAGGCATCTTTCGCTTCAGGCCGCGTCCTTTATAGCTCGGTGGTGCAGGTAGATGACACCTGGATCGACCTGGATGCCACTCTGTAGACCGAAACGACCGTGTCATTCCGGCACCTTGCGCGCTCAAATATGTTTTGTTCGCTAATCTGCTTTGATCATCTTGCGTAGCATAGCTCTAGGCATCTTTTGCCTCAGGCCGCGTCCTTAATGGCTCGGTGGTGCAGGTAGATGACACCAGGTTACAACTCTGTGTGGTGTGTGAGGAAAACGTGTTGTACGAATGGGGAAACTTATGGGTACATCCGTATGATACACCACAACTCACCCCCCTTTCGAAGGTCGCAGCCCACCTCCGGTATGAAATGTGCACGTCCGGCTGAGCCTGCCCCCTCCTAACAAGGGTTCCCATCATACGCCAGCCCGGGATCGAACCCGCAAGGTACTTGTGGGAAGGCCACAACTTCCATTCAGTCGATCCACTCGACCAAACTCGACACCAAATGTGGTGTACGAGGAAAACGTGATGTCCGATTGAGGAATCCTATGGTCATATCCGTATGATACACCACACTCTGTAGACCGACTACCCCGACAGGCCATTGTCCTTCCGACCCCTTACGCGCGCAAATATTTTGTGTTCGCTAATCTGTTTAGGTAATCTTAAAGAGCACGGTTATAAGCATAATTAGCTTCAGGGGGTTGCCGGAGGTCGCAACCTGAGTAGCCCTGACCGGGTGCCACCCCGTGTAGGGCTACAATTGTAAGATGGTGCAGACAGAGGCCGAGAGAAACAATAAGAGGAGGGGGTGTACGGTGGAGAGGGCGCAGAGGATGTTTGATCAAAGCTCGGATAAGAAAGCAAAGAGGCGGGATACAAGGCAGGCTCATAGGGATCAGGGTAGGTTACCAACAATTAATTATCTGAACAGTCATTAATCAGTCACAACTACTAGGAAATCATGCACACATGAACGCATAAGATAAGGGCACATCTTGCCCACTTGCTGTTCTCATTTGCTTTCTGTGGCGTTCTGATATAATAACAATATCACATTTTTCTGACCCACCCCCCCCCCCCCCCCCCCCCCCCCCCCCCCCCCCCCCTCTCCCCCTGTGTTGCGCAGATCAGACACTGAAAAGGAATGTGTTGGGCTACGTAACGAGCACTGTGGTGAATGAGCCATCGTCTTCTGCCTATCCTGGTGCTAATTCCAGGACTGCTCATGCATTGGAAGGTGCAACTTGCGTCAAGAGTGCATCAGGTGTGTAGGAGCATGTATGCAGTTGCCCCCCTCCCCATTTTCTGTTTGTTTGCTGTGCTTACGTCTTATCTGCAGTTTGCATTATGGTTCTCTTGATTATTTAACAAACACACTTCTGGTATGGCACTCAGCTAGCATGCTGAGAGCCAACATTTTTGATCATAGAAGCTAGACTAAGTGAGCCGGGAAGTAACGTTCTTATTTGTTTATTCGTATTTATTTATTAAGACTTCCGTGCATGGCAATAATGTTGTGCCTCCAATCTGTAGGTCTCGCCTCTGATCTTGCCTCCAGTCTGCCACGCTCCAATGATTCCTCCTACACCTCACGTACGGGGCGTACAAGTAAACCCCCACGGAAGGTGTGTCTGGAGTTATGCCTTGCTTACAATCTAACTGAGTGGACTTCAGCTTTCGAATCTCAGCTTGTCTCGATGCTCTTTGGACCGCCGTCTAAGCCCTGTCTTGCAAAACTGCTGCATATGGGAAGTGGATTGTAATGGCTGCTTGTCGACACCAACGCACAAGAGCCACAACCGTTTTACGCTGAGTGGAGGGGAGAGGAATGGGTGGACAAGGAGCACCTCTGGTATGCTCTGGTGGGGGAGTGCCTCTCCTCCTACCGGGGTGGGCATATCGTACTAGAAGCATTGGCAACATGTGAGCTTGGAACACACACCTGCATCTTGTGGCGTGGTGTTGCCACTGTCTTCAATGCTTTGACAGGGATGCAGACACTGCCAAAGCAGCATAAAAAGTGCTGGCTGTTACTCTCCAGGCTGAACAAATACTGGATGACAAGGAAGGGTGCGAGGAGGTGGACGCTTGCCCCTAAACACATTCTGGACAGTGGTGGGTACACGCGTGTTCGTAACCTCCTGCATTCAGGGGTTCAGCATGCAGCTTCCAGTTTCATGATGCACTACCACTAGATGCACGGCCTACAGATGCACAGCCACTAGATGCACGGCCTACAGATGCACGGCTACTAGATGCACAACCACTAGATGCACGCCACAAGATGCACGGCCAATAGATGCACAGCTACTATGTGGAGAACCTTATGCACCACCAACAGCGCAACCACATATGCCAGCAAGGCAGCCAACGCCGACGGGAGTACGCAGGTTCTGCGTCAACTGCCCATACAAGCCCCAAGGCAAAGTCTCTAGAGACGGGGAACTGGCGGGCAGCTGCCGCCGATGTTTCAGGTGCTGTCGTGATGCACGAGCGGCTGCAACTAATGATTATTCTTGTAAGGCCCACCCACACGGCGTGAAGCGATGCTGCTGCTGCTGATGATGATGATGATCAGGGTAGTTCAAAACGCACTTGTTTGCGTGACCAAGTCCCAATACACACACTTTCTAGAGGGGAGAGTGCGTGCTTCCACGCACATTTGAGACATAATTTCAGATTTTGAATAGGACGTGAGTGTTTCCTCGGTTCTAACAAGTTTCCTCACACATTTCAATAGGTATGTGCATGATTTCACGCACATTTGGGGAGGTAATGTGTGTGTCGTTTGAAATCTCTGATGGTGTTCAACAATTCTGATGATGATGATGATGGTGACAATGCTGCTACTGCTAGTGGTGGTGGTGGTGACAGTAGAATACATAGTAAAAGTGGCATCCTCATGTCATGCATTCCTCTTTCGATTCCAAACATTAACGTCATGTGGCAGACCGTGCCTGATTCAAAATATCTGGGCTTAGCTAGGCTTCGGCTTGGATTGATTTTTTATGACTGAATAATTGTTGGCTGAGCAGCCAAATTTATAAAAATGCATGCTGTGTGTGTTTCATTTAGGGATCTAACACCAAGGCATCCAAACCAGGGGATCCAAACACACTGAAAAAATGCTGTATTTTGAATAATGTATTGACAAGTATGTAACCATGCCTGAACCTTGAGTAACTGATTCCTTGCCGCCGTGCCTCCCCCCCCTCTTTCCTCATCATCCTTTGATCCTTTCCCTCCACGCCCTAATTCCTAATCTCATAGCTTTCTGATTGCACTGCAGGATCTGTGCTTTCTCCCTCATCCTAATCATCCTCGTCACTCTCATCCTCCTCCTCCCATGTGCCTTGAATCCCTCACCTGAATCAAGACCTAGTGGAGCGGCCACAACTGCATGCGAGTGAGGGGCGAGAAGGGGGGGGGGGGGGGGGGGGGGGGGGGGGGGGGGGGCTTGAGTTCGGCCCTGCCCTGCTGGTGGAAGCCACAACCAGGCGCACCCACGGCCAGGCGTGGCTGCCATGCCCTTCAAGCGAACTCGCCTGCTCCTACTCGAAGACCTCCATACGCAAAGGTGGGCAAAAAAATCGCGGAAAATCGCCTCCGAAAGCAAACGCAGGTCCTCTCGAGGCTCTTGACTACGGCCTCGAGCAACAAAGGTGATCGGCAATCATCGGCCCGAGGCAAGGGGGGTCCGAGATACGTTCGATGGCCACTTCCAGGTCTTAGCCAAAAAGGACTGAAAGGCCGGGAAATGAGTTTCTAGGTGGGAGGGAGTCGAGCGCAATGAAGTTTTTCAGAAGCTTCAAATTCTCGCAAGCAGCTGTTCTGTTGGTACCCAGATTGGTTTCGGTTCCGAAAGCCCTGTTACAACTAAACCTAATGACCTCGGGTCTGGTCGACTTCGTGGCACCCCCCTCCCTGGGTGGGGGCACAGGAAATTTCAGAGTATCGAAACCGAGCATTTCGACTGTCTCGGAACCCGGGGGGCAGGCCCGAATCAGATACGCATGAGCGCGTGCACAGCAGGCGCACGGCAATTATTGCGGTTTTCATTTATGTCGTCAGTAGTCCGAATGTAGCTGTGTAGCAGAGGGGAGGGGTGACACGAGGAGGGGGCCCTTCGATTTTGACCCAGGCCCGCTATGATACTACTTCAAAGGGTCGGGAAGGGAAACGCTGCTTCGAACCTTCGACATTTCGTCTTGTCAGACCAACCATTTCCCCCATGATCAAGATCTCTTCTGGGAAACTTCGCGCAAGTTGCAACTCGGTATTCTAGTCCCCATGGACTCACCTCCGGCTTCTTCGGTGGCCGCAGATGAGAAAAATATGAGAATAACAAGCTGGACGTTTTTTTCTTTGCCCCGAGCACCTGCTTTTTAACTTGCCGATGGGAGCAGCAGCCCCTCAGATATAGCTCGCAATGGCAACGAGATCAATCTGTCTAAAAATTGTGCCAATCGGCTCCCGTACCTGGTGCTGAAGATGCGCTGATGAGCCCAAGGGATTGCGCTGCTTGCAACTCGAGCTCTCTCATGGGTAGGTCACACTGCTCTTGCTTTTGGTCGATTTAGCTTTTGCTTTTGGTCCGATTATGGTCCGATTTTGGCCCGATTTTGGTGGGGACCAAAAGCGACAAAAATCAGACCAAAAGCTAAATCGAAAGCAAAATCTGGTCTTCGAGACAATTTGTTGATCCGATTTTGCTTTCGATTTTGCTTTTGGTCAGGTACTTAAATACAGTAGTATAGCTGATTGTTTCAAGTCTAAAAGCTGTAATGTTTTTGAACTGATGACAATTTTTTGACAGCCCCCAAAGTGCCGATGCCTTAAAAAATATGCGCTGTCAAAAAAGCGCACTTGCCTTTGAAAAATTGCGCTCGCACCAGTTTTTTAATTGGTGCGCTTTTGTTTTTTTTGCAGGACCTGCATGACCTGCAAGGTGCTAAGACCTGGAGGACCTGCAGGGAGCTGGGAGCAGGGAGCTGGGAGCTGCCCGCAGCAGGGACGGAGCTACAGGGAGCTGCAAGTAGGGAGACTGGATAGTGGAAACAATGCAGATTTGGGAACCTCTGTTACAACCTCGGTTTAAATTATATGACCAAGTCGTCCATTAATAATAGTAAGAAAAGAAATCCAAGTTGCTTGCTAGAGGGATGTAGCCAAGTTCAATTGGGGAATAATGTAACAATTCGCTTGCTGGGAACAACTAATGAAGTACCAAGTAGGAATAATGTACCACTTTAAATTCAACCTCTCAAATCTTGCTACATAGGAAATACGACGAGGTTCCTGAATCCATGTTACCAAGTGACAATCTCTCTCGTGGGTACCGCACGAGTAATGTGCCAACGAAATGCAACAAAAAATCAGTATAGCCATCTAGCTAGGGGGGTTCTGGCTCATGTTTGGCATGAATGGACCACCCATCATCCCAGGCGTACCCCCATACGTACCCATAGGGTACGTCTGGGGGTACGCCTGTGTGGCACCACCCATCATCCCTGCCCCATTGTGTGGGGTGGACATCGTAGGACCCATCATCCCACCCCCATTGTGTGGGGTGGAGCTGCCAGGAATGGAGTGGTTCATACCCATCATCGCATTGCCCCCTCCAAAAATGTTGGCAATCATGAGAGTGGTCTGCCGGTTCATCTCTGACATGTGTGTCATCATCTCCTACCGGTTTTCAAAAAAATTGAAAATTAAAATTAGAACATCCAAGTAAGTCACATACCGGTTTTCACTCTTCTCCCTCCTCTCTCTCTCCCTCCTCTCACTATCCTCCCTTTCTCTCTCCTCCCTCCTCTCCTGCCTCCTCTCCTCCCTCCTCTCATCATACAGCCTCTGCTCCTCCTTCCTCTCTATGTCTCTGTCCTCCTTCGACTTCTCCCTCCTATCATCCCTAGCCTACCTAGTCTGGTCTTGGGACAGCAAAATGCTTTGGAAACTACGCACACCCCTATCAGCTTGTAAGCACTCCGTAGAGTGGACAGAGATGATTGCAGCTGAACAGACGCGCCAATCTATACACGGAGACGAGAATAAGTTACAAGCACAGGAGACCCATTAAGGGGCACCAGTGGAGGAAAGGGGCGGTAGCCTGGAACCTGACCAGGGTACAGGCTAGACAGCGCGTGTCAGAAGAACCGATGACGCAGTCAACAGGAAGTCGTCACAGTGTCATGAAGAATGACACAGTCTACGGGAAGCTGACATAGTACTGTCAGGACCGATAGTTCTAAGGAAGTACATAAGTAGTCACCAAGTCATAAAACGCGTGAGAGCACCGCAATTCATGCTGACACTCCACCTATGACACAGGTGACATATAATACTACTTCTCCACCTATGGCACTGGGGACATAGAACTATAAACAGGTAGCAAACAAAAAAAATTAAGGAACGGCGGATAAACAGGAAAACAGAAGAAAGCCTTGTCTAAAATAAAAGGATGAGAAAGGATGAACAAAAAAACACTGTAGTACTCCGAAAATGTAGCAGCAAAAAACTTGGGTCATACCGAGCTGAGCTGAGACCAAAATGGAAATGTAACCATCCATGGGAAGCGCAAAAATACTATTCATCCAGAATAGTAGGCACCAAACCAGAAAAGCACAGGGAGGCCAAACAGAAATCAATCCTAATACCAAAGGAAGGGGAACAACGGTGACTGAAAGAACCGAGAACTTAACCTAAAGAGAAGACTGAAAAAATCGTATATCAAAGTTGGGGAACAACGGTATAGAAAACCCGATCCGGGAATAGGAACCTAACGCCAATCAATGATAACCAAAGAGACGGATTGAAATATCGTGGGAGAGCAGCACACGAGAGAATCAAAGCCTAAAGGACGCAGACAAGAGGACACTAAAGACTACGAAGAAAAAAATAAAGTCGATGGAAAAATCCACTACCTTAAAAACTATTCTTAGCATAGAATTCATGATTAGGTTGGGATGAAAAAACCATGATGAACTGGTTTCTTACTCAAAGATGGAAGTAAGAAAAATTATGAAAGTTAATTATCATAAATCCCCAGCTACGGCACTAACCAAAAACAGTCTAAGAGGTGGGTATCGCACCGCAAAGAACTCGTGCACTCAAGACAAACCAAGCGCCTAACTAAAGCAAACCAAACCTGCAGCAACTGAAAAAATCCAAAGGATGCGAAGTTAAATTTCAAGAAACTTGTAACCAACAAAGGAAACACAGTTCAATGAACAATAGAAGGTTAGATGTACAACCATAGTACATAAACCTATTGTCCACTTGAAAATTAGGAAACGCAGAAAAAAGGACTTCAAAGAATTTACTGCAAAGGAAGGAATGAAAGGGCGCTTGAAATACACTCGGAAGAACAAGAAAGAGGTGAGCGGCGGTACATCTGCAAGTACAACTGCAAGATTACCCAGCCCACCAATTTACAGTATTATCCAAAGGGAAATAACTACTACACTCCACAAAAAATTCTAATCACGTGAGGGGCTGGTGATTGAAAAACAGTGTGGAGTAAAAAGAAATAGCTAATCTATGATGAGCTCCACCGAATGAACCATCTGCCTATGGAACTAAGAGTCAGAAACCATCAAGACGCTATAACGGTGGTCTGAATTAATTACCACCTCCCACCAAAACCAAGAAAGACAGCTGAAAGGAAGCTGCCTAAGCATAGCGTCGTAACGCTCCACCAATCTAGACTACCCTATAAGTCAGTCTAGGCGGTGCTGAGGAATAGGCACCCACACATAGGGCCATGTTAACCTACGTATGAGAACCATCAGCACCTAAAACAATGAATCCTGGGTTGACTGTAACACCCCAGCCATACGCAGTATCAAGCTAGACCAATACTCTAGATCATCACTCACTCCACGTGACGGCTACATCATCACATGGGCTTGACCCGGATGATCCACCAGGGACGGCAGGAGGCGAAGGGAGAAACAATGCCTGCGAGCCATCCAAGGTGGCCGGAGGTTGGCAACTATTAGACAATGGACCTATGACAGGCTCCACTATGACCTGAGACTGTCTGAATCCTAGAGCTTCACCGATAAAACATGGCACAGAGGAGGGCCTGGCGACCCCCTGAGATTCGGCTAAATTATTGTTTGGATATCCAACTCCCACCCGCCCTAAAACTTCACACACAATACAGCAAGATCAGGCCCTGGTCCGGAATGCAGTCTGGATACATCCCAGCCAGGCCAGCCAACAACAATTGGGGTTGTTAAAGGGCGTAGGGAATTACCGGTTACACTAACATATCACCGTTTGATGACAGGAGGGATGCAAGCGGGCACGGGGACCCATACGAATGGGAGTGCCCAGTAAGACAGTTTAGACTAACTGGAGATAGAGAGTACATCACTACTCACTACTAACTGGCGCAACATCGGAAACCCAAACACAATAAACCTTACTCACCAGGGAATTCCCAACCAGTCTACCAAATAATGCCTTTTTAACTAGCTTGTTACGCAATATCCCATTTACTTCAAACGAGCAATGGCAACTATACACTCGTAACAACGACACATCAGGTGCAACCCCGCAGAACAGCTCCAAAGGAGTCTTGTCACCCTAGTTGTGCAGCCGATTGCGAAGATAACACACTCGCACTCTGCTGAGCAATGTCATCATCAACAACTCATGCACTGCCACAACTAATCGAGATCAACCATGCCTCTATACCACTTAACTAAAAATTCCTAAGCCCTATCAGAACTCAAACACTGGAACCCAAACTCCCGTAGCTGATGCATACACCTAAAGAGGGAACCAGGGGCACGGTAAGACAAAGTAGCGACCTCTGTCGAACCACGGAACGCACCCAGTGGTCCCAAGGATCCTAAGAGAGAAAAAATATCCACCAAGATATCATGCCAAAGAACCTCCACGGCCGCTGGACTAGGGCCAGGACGGCGTCCACTTCGGCCTTTAATATGGGCGAAGTCCGGCGCTGCGAGACCTGGAATCACAGAAGGTGGGGAAGCGTTAGGTCGAAGTCGAGATTTGAGGTATGGGAAAAAAGGAGACGAGAATGACAGTGCAGCAAGTCGCACCTGGTGCAGAAAATCGCACCAATGGCAGAAAATCGCAAATCGCAAGGGCAGAATTCGAAAATGTATCGCTAGGATGCGAAGAGCAGAGCCGAGGCATGTAAAGGTCCTAATATCCCGCCGTCGATGATCAGTCAATCCCAAGTCCCCCCCTCTATCGCTCGACTCACCCGGTTGGGGGGTAGAGGGAGCAGCACCCGTAGTGGTGCTGACCATACCCCCCTGCTTCCTACCACCTCCAGAATCTCCAGGTCCGGGTCCAGACGCGTAGGTCGTTCTCCTCTGGCGAACCCTACGGCAGTGCCGGCGATCCGCCAGCTTGATCGAAAAAATTCTCCAGAAGGTAGCACAGAGCCACTAGAGCGCAAGCTCATGCCAGTAGCCGACCGTCGGCAGGGCAGAGCAAAGGGGGCACAGACGTCGTAGACAGGGGAACATCAACAGGGAGCTTGGTCGGCTTGGCAACCTCCGGTATGCAGGCAGAGCCTCAAACACCGGAGAAAGGTCAGCGACGTCAAGGACGCGAGCAGACGAAGACGGGGTATCTCCACCGATGTCCAGGCTAGTCGCCGACTTGAGTCTGCACGTCACAGTCATCTACGACAGACGGGAGGAGGCGACAGACGGCAGGGGAGGAAAAGGAAGAGAAGATGGAGGAATGACCGGGGGGGGTTACGACCACGATGGCGGAAGGATCCTCCTCTCCGGCAGCTGAGACCGCTGGCGCGCAATCAATCAGCCAATTTGTCGGCATTGCAGGACTTCGGAACTTCCAGAATGAAGCTCGTTGAAGCCAAGTAGAGGACGACGCATAAGGTGCATTGCAAAGCAGTGGTACCATGGTGGGCCCAATGACCTATCAGCTTGTAAGCACTCCGTAGAGTGGACAGAGATGATTGCAGCTGAACAGACGCGCCAATCTATACACGGAGACGAGAATAAGTTACAAGCACAGGAGACCCATTAAGGGGCACCAGTGGAGGAAAGGGGCGGTAGCCTGGAACCTGATCAGGGTACAGGCTAGACAGCGCGTGTCAGAAGAACCAATGACGCAGTCAACAGGAAGTCGTCACAGTGTCATGAAGAATGACACAGTCTCCGGGAAGCTGACATAGTACTGTCAGGACCGATAGTTCTAAGGAAGTACATAAGTAGTCACCAAGTCATAAAACGCGTGAGAGCACCGCAATTCATGCTGACAAGCCCCAGACCCAGTGCCCGGTTTGGAGGATGTGTGAACAGGGTTTTGCGTGGGGTGTGGGGCCTTGTCAGGTGATCTCACCTCCCCATCATCCTCCTCCTCTACAGGCCTAATGGCCTTGCTACTCTTCCGTGATATCACTTTCCCCACTCCCTCAGAGCACGTCCCCTGGGGTAGCTCCGAGCCATCAAACATACCAACTCCTAGGGGACATAACGTCGAATAGGTCTTGAAGAGTTCCACCCACAGCCCCAAATGCATCCACCCTTTCTTTTCAAGGGACATGGCCTCTAAGTCCTTCAACTCAAGTGCCATGCCAGTGACACCCTCTCGGTTGTCCCTGGCCTGAACGCACAGAGCTCGGACTAAGTCTTTCTTGTTGGTAAACTAGTTTTTCACCGCCCTCTCAGTGAAATACTCTGGTCTATCTTTGATACCCACTGTGTGACACAAATGAGCGTTAAGCTCCTTGGCCACAGCTCTATGTACCTCTTACACAGGACCTTTCATTTGCCCATCAGTTCCTTTCATAGACCTGTGCATTCCATGCAGGACTATTGCCCCAGCCTCGAAGTACCAGAACACAGCTTTCACACCAGCCTAGAAACTTACCTAGAAACCTAGGCTGCCCAGGCCCCGGTTTCTAGGTTAGTCAGTACCAGTCCAGGGGTCAGCCTATGACTGTTATTGACTGATTTATATATCAGTCTCTGAGTCGGCATAATGCACACCGGTACCTTTCCCTCCTGGTACCATGTTGCCTGCCGCCAGGCCACAGGCTAGCTGTGGCCTGCACGTGACTGCAGTACCCTGCAGTACACAACTCTATTCTATATGATTGCACCTATTGCGCTTAATAGCATCTTCTCCTCTATCGAGCCTATGCCGTTGTAACAATCTTACATTCACAATGACATGTCTAGGTCAGTGTGTGACAGTCCAGGGGTAAGCCAAATAGGCTGACAGACTTGCCCAACCGTGACAAGAAGTGCTGAAAGAAAAAGCGTTGAAAAAGCTGAGTAGGCAGTTGCTTGACAGCACACACCTAATGATCATGTGCAAGCCCAATAGGCTGAAGAGACATCCCCAATAGCGAGAGAGAGTTGGATGATTTCGTATTTTTTATACAATTTATGTAACATGTTCCTTCTCATTTGCAGCTATTTGGGCCATATCTCAACACAATATCAGCTTGCGACTGTGCCGCACCCTCTGACAAAATTTGAAGACTAGAAGCAACAATAATTAAGAATTGGATAAGAAAAGGTGCGAGTGAAAACAGGGGGCCCTCAGGAAGTTTTTTTCATATACCTATGCCGGAAGTTTTTGTAATCAGCCTTGCCCCCCCCCCCCCCCCCCCCCCCCCCCCCCCCCCCAGCCCCTCATAGGCCCATATCTCCTTCAAAAATTATAATTAGGGGATCAAAGTAGGGTCTATAATGATCCCCTCGACGAGCTCTATCCATTTGTGGTTTTACATTTGGATTTGATCAAAGTTTGACAACATGGTCAAGCAAACACCCTTTCCTAGTCCTGATTCTGAGCTGAGCTAGCTAGTGTTGGTGTTTGAGAATTTGGTGGTGTTAAGCCTAAGTCGCATGCCCAAGTACCCTCCTTATACCCAAGAAGTTTGGGGAGGAAAGATTGAGTTTCTGGTTTGACCCAACCTTCACACTTGGTGTATTTAGAACCTGTGGAGGTCACTATTCAAGCACTACCACGACACATTTACTCATTCTCGAAAACATTCGCGGAGTCGGAATGCTCTCGTCTAACCAGTTTCGTGGGTATGCTTATCTTCGTCAGATTCCGTCTGGTGAGGAAGTTACGAAGATATTTCCGAAACCGGCTCGACCCCTGAACGAGGATCTGCCAGCCTGGCAGGTGCCTCGACTTGGATCTAGACAGTATCTAGAGGGTCATGCCTCCATATTTACTCGGTGTCGGAAATAAGGGTGGATTCGGAAAGATCTCGCCGAGCTTGTTTCATAGGTCTGCTTAATTTTAGCAGAGACCGTGTACTGAGGAAGTTTTTGCCTCTAACAGTCTTCACCAGAGGAAATTTCTGAAAGCCGTCAGACCCCCCCCCCCCCCCCCCCCCCCCTCTTTTTGAGGGGTCGATATCTACCCCACCCCGACACATTTTCCGACTTTTTTTGATGGTTCCGGGGCTTACGACCCCTTCCGGCCCCGATTCCGGCATGCGGTACACGAGCAACTTCCTGAGGCCCCCCCGAGTGAAACAACGAAGATTCGGAAAAGATAACAACAGAAAACAATATAAAGTTCCAGAAAAAAATCCGGACCAAAAGCAAAATCAAGGCAAATACCCCCCCCCCCCCCCCCCCCCCCCCCCCCCCCCCCCCCCCCCGATTTTGCTTTTGCTCGATTTAGCTTTTGCTGTTGGTCCGATTTTGGTCCTGACCAAAATCGATTCTGGTCAATGTTGTAGTGTGACCATTACGATTTTGGTGATAGGCAAAATCGACCAAAATCGGACCAAAATCGGCCGGACCAAGAGCAGTGTGACCTACCCCTCAACCACCTGCTCATTATGGCGCTGTTCTGTCCAGCGCAGAAATTTTAGTTTCCGGAAAACTGTCTGGACGTGTCTAGTGATCAGGCTCAGCCCTGCCTGGCGTGGCTCCCTCGTCTACCTGGGAAACCCACCCACCCGTGCGCGAATACAAGCATGTGGCGAAATGACACTGTCTGGCCAACACAATCAAATGAGGGGCGCATGAGGCTCCTACCTACAGCCTACGCAGGTTTTGCGCAAAGGCAAGTTACGGAACGAAGCACCATGAGCCGATACGCGTTGGCTGGCCACTTTCATACCGAAACCTAGGAGGATCAGAAGGCCGGGAAATGAGTTTCTGGGGGGGGGCAAGTTGAAAGCGACGAAGTTTTGTTTGCAACCTCGAATAATCGAAGCTTGCGAGAAGCTGTTCCGAAAGGCACCTCGCCCTTCGAAACCCTATCATAGCGGGTCTGGGTCAAAATCGAAGGGCCCCCTCCTCGTGTCACCCCTCCCCTCTGCTGTGTAGCTGTGTAGCTGTTTAGCCGGGTAGCCGGCGTCAAAACCGGTCAAATGCAAAACTCCTCGGAACGGAACATATAAGGGTGGATTCCCATTGGACTGGATGGGTAAAGTCGGTTGTAGTACTGGATGGGTCGGTATTTGTCGATTGGGCCCTTTGGATGGGTCGTTGAGCTCTTTGGATGGTTCGTGCATCTGTACACGGCCACCCATCCAAAACGCACTACCATTGCAAGCGACTGGATGGGTGCAGCAATACACGCATGTACCACCGGGAACCTTCGCAGGTACTTTCAATCAATAGTCGCAAGAAAAAACGGATCGATCGTTGACAGTTCAATTTCTTGCGCTGATCCATCCTAGATCCATCTATTCCTCTTCTCAAGACCGCACTCCGCGACCTGAAGTCATACCTCGCGGCGTCCATTTCTTTCTTTCAATCTTTCCACGCGATGAGCATGTCAGCCATGGAGCTATTCCGATCTGCTGCTGCCTCGCCTGCTCCCTTGCCTGCTGCCTTGCCTCCTGTCTTGCCTGCTGCCTTGCCTACTCCTTCGGAACTTAGGGCGTTGTCGTGCTGCTGCTGTTGCACAAACTGATGTTGAGTCTGACTGTACAATCCTGACTTGGGTGTGCACGTATGGGCATGGGAAACAGCTGAGGGAGCTGGAGAAGTTTGCGTCGAATGGAGAAGAAATTGTTAGAATGTCCCAGATTCTGTCTTGCTCGAAGATGATCTGTGATTCAAAAGTTCGGAAACTCCTGGCTAATGAAATTAGCAGGTCGGTTGAAGAAAGCAATACGCATCAGTTGCGCGACCGTCGCCGGATCAAAGCCGGACTGTGCCGGAAGGAGCCGGATATTTTGCGACCCATCCAGAGCCATCCAACCCACACCTCGGTCGAGGGCCTGGATGGATTTTGGCTTTTGGATGGGTCGTCTGGATGGGTATTTCGTCAGTACATCCGTACAAATACGAACCATCCAAAACCCCTATGGGAAGGTAAACACTGGATGGGTCGTCGGTTATCCGTACTTAACGACCCATCCAGACCCATCCTGCCCCAATGGGAATCCACCCTAAGCATAGCAATTTAGCTTGTGGCAGCTTGTGGTGTAATTATAGCACCAAATCGCTAATTTAACGGTGTCGCCTCGAAGCAGTGGTACACATCGCATATCATATAGCGACTGTGCACCTTATTTACTTGCCCACTGGAAACACTCGTGCCACACTGGCGCCCACAGTTGAACCAGGGTACTTCAAACGGCCAAATTGGCCGGCGCTTTTGCGCACTTGAAAACAAAAAAACTGCGCTTTGTAGTGCAAAAAGCGCATAAATTGCTTGCTGCGCCCACAGGGGGTTGCAAAAACTGCGCTGCGCTGAGAGGGTCAAAAAGTCAGCGCTCAAAAGCGCAAAAGCGCGCGCTTTGAATTACCCTGAGTTGAACTATTTGGTCCACTGGAAACACGCCCTAAAGAAGCTGTCCAAAGGGGGTCCTCGGACAACACCATCAAACCGGGGGGGTGGCTAGGGGGGGCGGTACCCCCCACGACAGCCAGTGGCGGAAGAAGGAGTGTGGGACGAGTGTGTAGCAGATTCCATGCGCCGGCGGGTACACAAAATGGTATGTGCGTATCGGACGGCATGCAGGTGGAGGGAGTTGAGGAGGCGGGTGGTGTCAGTAGGATGGATACCGAGAGAAGAAAAAATGGAAATAAGGGAGGCGAAGAGGGTACCGAAGGAGCCGAGGATGATGGGATCCGGGGAGATGACCCGCCAACCAGCAGCGAGAAGAGCCGAACGGAGGGTGGAATGCTGAGCGCGTTTAATGGCAAGGGTGGCATGTTCAAAGGCTCTTCTTCTTGGAGGCAGCCAATTCGGAGAACTGGGGGCCCCACGTGGGTTTGCCTGAAACCCGGTTCCCGAAAGTTGCTGTGTGGGGCTCTGGTGTGGGGGTGGGTGGGTGGGGTGGGTGGGGGGGGGGCGTGCGGTTGTCTGGTAGGGCCCCAAATTCGTACACAGGCCCAGTAACTTCGTAGTAACTTCGCTACCTGGCTGGCGAGTGGAATCTTAGCTACCATACTATACTCGATTCGATGCGCTTTGGGTGTTGTTGTATCATGCCCTTGCTGGCGAGACCATTTCATTCCTGCCCCCAAATTCTCCCTCGCCCCCCCCTGTCATATTTTCATTCTGAGGCGACCTATCATACCATCAACCCTGGAGCGTGCAATTCGACTGTTGCCTACAAATATTCCATCGAGCATAATCCTACACGGAAAGTCTGAAAGCGGTTTGTGCACCCAAGCTGAGATTATGATCGATTCGGATCGAAACGGCAGGATGATGCTCGCTAACGTGCAAGAACTTGGCCTGGAGATCGGCACCGCCGAGCAAGTGAGGCTTATCCCGTGCCGGTACATCCCCGGTTCTTGTGCCGTCCTCCTCCTCGCCGCAATGGACTCGGCTACCCGACAGGCATTTCGGGCTGTGAGCAAGAGTTGTCGACAGAGCGTCCATGCCTACATAACTACCTTGAGATACTCGTCAAAGCCAGTGAGTTCCTGCAGTGATGTCTAATTTATGAGAGGCAATCCTAAAGCCCTACTCCTATCGTGTGTGTGTGTGAGTGTTTGGTGCTGGTGGTGTGTGTGGGGGGGTGGGGGGTGCGTGGGGGGGAGGGGCAGACCCACGAGGATAATGAGAACGCCTGGTGGGGCGTGGTATTAAGGGAGCCCCGTCTCACGGCGGTAGGGAACGGGCTACTACTTTACCTGGACAAAGCTACCATGGCGGTTGACGGCGACCGCGAACACTAAGGCGCACCCGAGGTGATTCAAACCCGGCACCTTCGTCACTCAAGGAGTCAAGGAGCTCTGCCATTGAGCCATTTGTTGAACGGGTATTCCCCCCTACGAGGGTAATTCAGTAGCAAAGCGTCTGGAGAGTCTGATTCAAGCGTCCCAGCCTGCGATACATAAACCCATACATGTGGGTGTGCCTTACGTAATGCCCTACTCCTGAAGTGTGCATGTGGAGGGGGAGGCACGTGGTGGTAGTACTGACCCGACCGCTCCCCTTATCATGTGCTGCCCTGACCTTGCATCATGCACTGACCTTTCCTCTCCCCTTTTATCATGCACTGCCCCATCTTGACCTGATCTGTACTATTTTATCATGTGCTGCCCTGACCTAACCGGACCAGACCACTCACCTTTTATCGTGTTCTGCCCTGCCCTTGCATCACGTGCTGCCTGCCCTGCCCTGCCCCCTTTGCTTTGATCATGTACTGCCCTGCCCTTGCATCATGTACCTCCCCGCCCCAGTGATTTCCCAAGGATTTGGGACGAAACATAAATAATCGTTTGGGTCCGATTCCTGGGTCTGCATTTTGGAAACATGAAAACATAAATGATCGTTTTGAACGATTCTGCACGATTACAGTTTTGCTGGAAGAAAAACGATAGTAGACTTTCTAGGAATTCCCCAGGGGCTTAATAAATAATAATTTCATAACACTTTCTCTTAGTCAATGGCCTGATGTGGCGGTGCAAACCTTGGCGATGGCAGTGGCCTGACTTACTTGACAAGGAGCCTACCCCCTAAGGTGGTAGTACTGGTCGACTCTAGTAGTTACAAATTGCCTAGGCATAGAAGCAACACAATGTACAATACACCCGACTTGCACCACAGTGTTCTTCATAGGGCCCATTTAATCAAACAGTAAAATAAAATAACACGGTGAGAAGATACTAGTGCTAGCTGGGAAATATGCTATGTAACCAAGTTCAAGTTCTAGCTGAGAAGAAATAATAATATAATCTAAAAATAAACGTGTACAACGCAGCGAGAGGACGCTAGCACTGGGTGAGCTATAAGCACTATGTACAAGGGCAACTTGAGAAGGAAAGAAGCAATGTGCTGAATGCCAGTATAGCAAGCAAGACATGCTATACATCAACTATACCAAGTTCTTGGCTTAGTGGAGTAGCAAATTCCTTCGCTTGCACCTCTCAGTTCAGCTATCAAACACTTGCTCGAAGGGAAAGTCACCAATGGGGAACATCCGGCGCATGAAAAAGCCCGCACAGCGACGCTGAGGTGCTCCTCCTCCAGCCGGTTCCTCGTCAGGTCCTTAATTAAGTTCATGGCAGATAGAGAAGGTTCTTTCCTCATCCACAGACCCTCCAACCATGGTCAGAGCGATCTTGGCCAACTTCACCCACTCCCCCGCCCTGCCCTGACATCTCCCCTTGTATCATGTACTGCCCTGCCCCGACCTCTCCCCTTGTATCATGTACTGCCCTGCCCCGACCTCTCCCCTTGAATCATGTACTGCCCTGACCTTGCATCATGTACTGACCTGACCTGCCCTGACCTCTTCCCTTATATCATGTACAGCCCTGCCCCGACCTCTCCCCTTGTATCATGTACTGCCCTGACCTTGCATCATATACTGACCTGACCTGACCTGACCTGACCCCTTTTATCATGTACTACCCTGACCTGACCTGACCACTCCCCCTTTTATCATGTACTGCCCTGACCTGCCCTGACCTCTCCCTTTATATCATGTACAGCCCTGCCCCGACCTCTCCCCTTGTATCTTGTACTGCCCTGACCGTGCATCATGACCTGGCCTGACCTGATCCCTGTTATTATGAACTGCCCTGCCCTGGCCCGACCCGACCTGACCACTCCACATTTTATCATGTACTGCCCTGACCTGGCCTGGCCAGACCTGACCACTCCCCATTTTATCTTGTACTGACCTGACCTCTCCCCTTATATCATGTACTGACCTGCACTGACCTCTCCCCTTTTATCATGTACTGTCCTGCACTGTCCTGCACTGACCTCTCCCCTTTTATCACGTACTGTCCTGCACTGACCTGCACTGACCTCTCCCCTTGTATCATGTACTGTCCTGCACTGACCTGCACTGACCTCTCCCCTTTAATCATGTACTGTCCTGCACTGTCCTGCACTGACCTCTCCCCTTTTATCACGTACTGTCCTGCACTGACCTGCACTAACCTCTCCCCTTGTATCATGTACTGTCCTGCACTGACCTGCACTAACCTCTCCCCTTGTATCATGTACTGTCCTGCACTGACCTGCACTGACCTCTCCCCTTTTATCATGTACTGGCCTGCACTGACCTCTCCCCTTGTATCATGTACTGTCCTGCACTGACCTGCACTGGCCTCTCCCCTTGTATCATGTACTGTACTGACCTGAACTTTCATCATGTACTGCCCGCCCTACCCTGACCACTTCTCTTGTATCATGTACTGCATTGCCCTGACCCGACCACTGCCCTATTATAATGTACTGACCTACCCTGACCTGTCCTCCCCCACTTTTTCATGTACTGCCTTTCTTGACCTTACCACTCCCCTTTTATCATGTACTGCCATAACCTGACCAGTCCCCTTTTGTTATGTACTGCCCTAACATGACCTCTCCCCTTTTATCGTGTACTTTACTGTACTGACCTGTCCTTTTATCATGTACTACCCTGGCCTGACCTCTCCCCTTTTATCATGTACTGCCCCGCCCTGCCCTGACCAATCCTTTTTTATCATGTACTGCCCTAACCTTACATCTCCTCTTCTAGAATGTGCTGGCCTGACCTGACATTTTATCATGTACTGCCCTGACCTTGCATCATGTACTGACCTGACCTCACCCATTTTATCATAAACTGGCCTGACCTGACATGACCTGACCATTCCCCCTTGTATCATGTACTGCCCTGACCTTGCATCATGTACTGACCTTGCCTGCCCTGAACTCCCCCTTTTCATCATGTACTGCCTTTCCTCGACCTGACCACTCCACTTACATCATGTACTTCCCTGACCTGACCACTTTCCTTTTATCATGTGCTGCGTGCCCTGACCTGACCACATACCTTTTATAATGTACTGCCCTGCCCTGACCACTTTCCTTTTATCATGTACTACTGCCCTGACCTTCCAGCATGTTTTGACCTGACCTGACCACATTCCTTTTATCATGTACTGCCCTGACCTGCCTGACCACTTACCTTTTATCATGTACTGCCCTAACCTTGCATATGTATGCCCTGAACCGGACCTGGACATTTACCTTTTTATCAGGTACTTGACCGCACCTGGACCACTTAACTTTATCAGTACTGACCTGACCACTTCCTTTTCATGTACTGACGACCCACTTACCTTTATCATGTACTGACTGACCACTTACCTTTATATGTCATGACCTGAACACTTTACCTTTATCATGTTTACGACCTGACCACTTACTTGATCATGTTACTGACCTGACCACTTACCTTTATCATGTACTGACCTGACCACTTACCTTTATCATGTACTGACCTGACCACTTACCTTTATCATGTACTGACCTGACCACTTACCTTTATCATGTACTGACCTGACCACTTACCTTTATCATGTACTGGACCTGACCACTTACCTTTATCATGTACTGACCTGACCTGACCACTTACCTTTATCATGTACTGACCTGACCACTTACCTTTATCATGTACTGACCTGACCTGACCACATACCTTTTATCATGTACTGACCTGACCTGACCACTTACCTTAATCAAGTACTGACCTGACCACTTACCTTTATCATGTTCTGACCTGACCACTTACCTTTATCATGTACTGACCTGACCTGACCACTTACCTTTATCATGTACTGACCTGACCATTTACCTTTATCATGTACTGACCTGACCACTTACCTTTATCATGTACTGACCTGACCTGACCACATACCTTTTATCATGTACTGACCTGACCGGACCACTTACCTTTTATCATGTATTGCTCTGACCTGACCACTTACCATTTATCATGTACTGCCCTGACCTGACCACTCACCTTTTATCATGTACTGCCCTGACCTGACCACTTACCTTATATCATGTACTGAGCTGACCTCTCCCCTTTCATCATACACTGACCTGTCCTTTTATCATGTAATGCCCTGACCTTGCATCGTGTACTGCCCTTACCTGACCTGGCTGGATCTTTACCATGTTCTGACCTGACCTTGCAATCAAATGCTTTCACACTTTCAGAATGGTCCGAAGCAGTCGCTGGAGACCATCGCCATCCCCAAATGCCCCAACGTCAGGAACCTGGAAATTCACCATTTTCCTGGTCTGTCCTATGAAGGCCCTTTTCCTGCTTCTATGCGCTCGCTGGAAGTAACATTTGCTGATTACAAGCGGTATAAGGGGGCCTTGCTTGAATGCACTGGGTTGGAGGAGCTCACACTGTACGGATGCAAGGGTTTGCAACAAATACCGTCGTCTCTCGAGAGATTCAGCAAGCTGCAGACACTGAACCTTGTCGAATGCCAACAACTTTCTAATATATCTGCCTTGCGTTTCTGGCCTGATCTGCAGAAACTTAACCTAGCTGGTAACATGCGTGGTTGCAAGCTTGTGGACGTGTCTGCATTGGATTATTGCCATAACCTGCAGACACTTAGGATGTCTTGGTGCCCCAAGCTTGTGGACGTGTCTGCATTGGGTTCTTGCCTTTCCCTGCATACATTGTACCTGTCTAGTTGCGACACGCTTATGGATGTGTCTGTATTGTGTTCCTTAACTAGCTTGCAGACACTAGACCTGTCTTCTTGCCGGAACCTTGTGGACGTGTCTGCATTGGGTTCTTGCTCTAACATGCAGGCACTCAACCTGTCATGGTGCCCCAACCTTGTGGACGTGCCTGAATTGAGTTCTTGCCGTAATCTGCAGACACTTCACCTGTCTTATTGCAAAAATCTTGTGGACGTGTCTGCATTGGGTTCTTGCCCTTATCTGCAGATACTTGACCTGTCTGGTTGCACCAAGATTGTGGATGTGTCTGTACTGGGTTCTTGCCCTATCTTGCAGACAATCAATCTATCTAATTGCGACATGCTTGTGGATCTGTCAGCATTTCTTTCCCACCCCAACATGGAAATAATAAAGGATACGTAGTTTTTATATCACACTCACCCCCTTGGGATGGAGGGACTCACGATGTTCTGATGCGAGGCTTTGCAACGAATGCCGACGTCTAGCTGGCTTTAGCAAGACACTAAATCGTCTTGAATGCCAACAGCTTATTGATATGTGTAGTTCTGGATTGCACTCACCCCGCCCCCCTGGCATTATTGAAATACCTGGCCTTATTGAAAGCGCCAATTTAGGAATTATAAAGAAAACCGTGTATGTGATTTACGTCATTAAATTTCCCCCATTCACTGACATCAGTAAGCAAAAATGGGTAGCCGATCATGGATTTGTCACAAATTTGCAGCCCCCAGAGCATGCAAGGGCCATGTGAGAGAATTTTGCGTATGGGTCGCAACATAGGGGGGGTCCGTTGCGTCCCAGACGCAGGTTCAGGATGCTGGTTGCGTCTCACCCATCAGTTGATTGGCCCACCACCACTCTATTTCCGTGGGCTACGGGTTCTGTTTATAGTAGGGCGCAGCCTCAAGATCTGACTTCTTCCCAGGATGCAGCCTACCCAATTGGGTGCGTCCCAGGACGCCCCCGCCCCCTGGGGTCCGTTTGAAGTACCCTGCCGGATACCATTTGAAAGGAATTGTAATAAGAGCGTTCACAAGATGCACTTACTTTGGGTTGGATGTTCACCATTGTTGAGTTATCCACGGTCAGCGTTTGGTTCTCCAATCCACCTCTGGTCCTGATTTGAAATCAATTGTTGCGGTACATGGTTTTCCAGCAGCCAGCTCAGGCAGAAAATTTACTTGCTTCAAGTAGATGGGCTAAATGAAATGCATATGGGTTTGTGTATGTACTTTTGTAATAAGGGATCCTTGAGGCGCGTCCCGAATGAAATTATGAGAGTTCTTAATTGAAAATATTTTAATTGATTTTAATTTGATTTAATGTCGTGTTTTTCAATTCAATTTAATGTTATTACATTGAATTGCGTTTAAGTGAATTGAGTGCATTTAATTGATTTGAATTGTATGAATTTGAATTGGATTGGATTTAATTAACTTTGACGTAATTATAGTATGTCGAATCCATGGCTGGATGGGTCGAACGTGGCTTAATGTATGAACGGGTCTAACCGTCGTTGGATGTATCGTAGGTGAACGCAGTAACGTTACGTGGCTGAACGTGTAAACGGGTGTAACCGTCGTCGGATCGAATGTGGATGAACGTCTGAACGGGTCGTTCGTGGGTAAATATGCCACACACGCTCATTGATTCCCCCCTGTTAGACCATTAGACTAGGTTTAGGGGGGGGGGGGGGGGGGGGGGGGGGGGGGGTGGGGGGTCACAGGTTGACGAACAAGCATCTGTAGGAGCACAGCAGCGTTAGCAGAAAAGTCGCACCTTCACAGTCTTGATGCCGGCATCGTAGGTCACCTCGGAGCCTTGCGCTAGCGCGTATTCACGCACTTCAGCGTAGTCAATACCATCGTCATCGTCACTGTCAGTCAGTGGCTAGTCTACACCCAGAGTTTTCTGGACAAATTTATCGACCGACATTTTCGAACCAAGAAGTCAGAGCACCCTAAACACTCCCAGAGTGCATAATCAGAAGCGATAAGCACTAAATTCAAGGGGCATGCAGGTAATTGTTACTGCGCTTGGCTATTCGGTGTGAAAGCTACTGGTGTATAGCCCCCTCCCCCAACCCCTTTTCGAACCAAGACGTCAGAGCACCCTAAACGCTCCCAGAGTACATAATCAGAAGCGTTAAGCACTAAACTCAAAGGGAATGCTGGTAATTGTTGCTGCGCTTGGGTATTGAGTGTGAAAGCCACTAGTGTAAAGCCGGTCGAGGTTAAGTTAGTAAGAGGACGCGGGTCCAGTCCTCCTTGTGGTTATCCCCGTCCTCAGGCCCCCCACCCCTCACGGTCCTCCTCCTTTCTTAATGCACACCCTACCGCTGCCTGCACCCTGCACCCTGTTGGCACCGCCCTGTTGGTTAGTCGACCGTGGCTGGCATCCCACGCCACCAGGCGCTGAACGTGCAGTGTTAGCCCGAGCTTTCGAATAGCCTAGGGGGTCAAAAAGTAGTAGACTAAAGTTTAACAAGCCTAACTAATCTATTAGGTTTCAGTGGTCATCGTCATTCTTTCCGCGTCAAATGGGGTCAATTTTTGCCTCAGTTTTTCGAGCACTTTTTCGAGCAGTTTTTTCAGTTAGAGCAGCTCCGCAACTAAATTCGTGTAATTCTTTGTGTGACCATTCTCACAAACCCACGTATGCCCACAACGCCCTCCTAAATCACCCATGGGTTATGGAATAATGGAACTAGCCACTCTGCCCCCCCAAGGCGAAACCCCTCACCCCCTCCCTAATCTGGACGGGGGGCGAACTCACCCCTGCCAAGAGACATGGCCTGCCAAGAGACTTGGCCCTCACCCCTGCCAAGAAACACTTCAAAGAGTGGACAGATGCTTGCACGGTCAGACGCGCCAATCTATACACGGAGATGAGAATACTTTACAATGACTGGGGAACCACCAAAGGGCACCAGCGGAGGAAAGGGGCGGAAGCCTGGAACCTAATCAGGGTACAGGCTATACAGCGCGTGTCAGGGGAACCGGTGACGCAGCCTACAGGAAGCTGTCACTGTGTCATGAAGGATGACACAGTCTACGGGAAGCTGACACAGTACAGACAGAAAAGGAGTCACTGTCTGTACCGATAGTTCTAAGAAAGTACATAAGTAGTCACCAAGACATAAAACGATTGAGTGAACCGCAATTGTTGCTGATACAGGGGCGGGGGCAGGGGCAAGCCACGCCACCTGCCGCTGGCCCAAAACCCGTTCAGGAGGACGGGACGTACCGTTCACGTCTGGGCTGGGCCGAAACATAAAAAGAAGATTACAAGGGGCTCATGTCCTTGCAGAAACATGCCATACCGTGTACAAATTCCGTAAAATCAATCAGACACCAGATTGGTCTCATTTTTCTTCCCCGATCCCCGATCCGGACTCGGAGTGGCTCAATGGTAGAGTATCCGACCTTGATCGAAGGAGATGCCGGGTTCGAACCCCGGGATCGTTTCGGTTCTCACGGTGGCCGTCAACCGTATGAAACGTGACTGGTTCTAGCCTCGTTGCCAACCTCGAGCAAGGTGAGCTTACGAACCGGTGTCGATAAAACCACGTCCTTAGTAGGGTCAACTGTCCCCGGCAGTGTGACTTACTTGGATGTTCTAATTTTCAATTTTCAATTTCAATTTCTTCTCATTTTTCTTGCATCAAATTCTGAGGGGGGGGGGGGGGGGGGGGGGGGGGGGGGGGGGGGGGGGGGGCAAAAAAAATCTCCTACCCCATGCCCATTTTTCCTACAGAGGGCTGAGTTTACCACACACACACCCACACACCCGGCTCCGGAACCCACTTGGAGGCCATTATCTCCTCCCACAATAATAATTAGGGGGTCAAAGTAGGTTCCATTTTGTAAAGATTGAAAAGGCCTATCTAATGGTGCTGCTCCCTTAACAATGCACTCCATATGGAGCAAGAAAAATCAAATAAGACAATACAATCAGCGTTTGTGGGCACACGGACGAAGCGCATCATCACCATCAATGTTACATGAAAGGTAGAGCCTGGGGTTTAGGGCCCCCAGCCCCCTAATATGCCAAAGCCAATAAAATTAACATGCTTGGCCTATCTTAATCTCATGCTCAGCCAATACTAATCACATGCTCGGACCATTACAACCAATCACCTAGACGACCAACCTTTGTATTTATCCTAGAGGTTTAGCACCAGTGGGCCATGGGGTCATCCTCATCCTCGTCCTCATCCTCATCCTCATCACCCTCCTCTCCCTCTCCTCCTTCTCCTCCCTCATCCTCTCCCTCTTCCTCTTTCTTAACCACCCTACTCCAGAACAATGCCGGCAGCCCTACTAGGGCTTCCTCGGCTTGCATTAGATCTTGCGCCTCTTGCACCTTTTGATCACGCCTTTTAGACTTGTGCTCCTTGCCAATGAACCCCTTAAACTCAGCCACACTCAGGGCGAACGTCTCAAGTCTGTGCACCTGCTTTTGGAAGTTGTGCCTGCTTTTGGGGGACACCATCACACAAGGGCCATGACTCCTCCGAGTTCTTGTGCCTCGCGACGTTCGCAGGGTGCCTGTTCAACAATTCCCGTCCGCACTCGTCACATTCGATGCTAGAAGCGAAGGGGGCCATCGAACAACATGAAACGGTCCCAGATAGAATGAAGAGATGGGGAGAAAAAAGAGCATGCACCAGTACGTTCGTCGCGGAATCTGTACTTCCTCGTTTTGTACTGCTGGTTTGGTTTGGGGTGTGGAGGGGTTGGGGTTGGGGGTTGGGGGTTGGGGGTTTGGGGTTGGGGGGGGAGGGGGGGAATTCTGTGGGCTATGAAACAATTCTTGAAAAGTACCTGTTGTTTTCTTAAATTCCAGTTTTTTCTCTCTCTCACCCCCCCCCCCACCCCCCCCCACCCCCACCCCCCCCCACACACACACACACTTTGGAGGCCCATAAATTGTTTCCTACTGGGGAAAAAAGAAAAAATACAAGGTTCTTCATCCTCTCAACAAGCTCTACACAACTGGGGCATGGGGTCATATATTTTTTCCTGCCCCCCCCTCGTCAAATTCTTAAAAATTAATGCAATCTACATAGATGCATCGCATTACATTACAGAAAAGTTCAATAATTCTTAAAAATCCACAACCCTTAAAAACTCCCATTTTCGTCACTTTATAGTTAAAAATGCTAAATCATCACTCGATTCCATTTTTGCCCCCCACTTGCTCGATTCAGTGAAATTAAAGTACATCAAATTAAATTAAATTAAATCCGATACGAATTCATAAAACAATAAAGCAATTAAATGCATTCAAATCACGTAGATTAAATTAAATTGAATGGAATAAAATCGAATTAAATAACACAACATAAAATAAATAAAATAAAATAAATACAAATTGAAATCATTTGAATTCATATTTATTTTCATTTCATTCGGGAAGCGCCACCAGGCGCCCTTAATGAATATGGGTAGCATAAACATTACTGCACCACGGTCCTGATTCTAAAAGTTTAAATGTGTTAGAGCTAGGTATATATTTGCAACCCGGAAGTTGTGGTGTGGTCTTGCCTTGGATTGGATTGTTACATGGTTTTTCAGCCAACTCTGGGCTGCTCGCAGTCTTCTAATGCCAAGTCCCCCATGTGATTGTCCGCTATTGTCACAGAAACCAGGGAGCTTACTAAGCGGATTTGACAGTTTAAAGAATTGTCCAGGTCTAGTGGTCTTAAGTCAACACTGGCCTGCCTATGACATTGCAATTTAATGAATGTGTGAATGAAAAATGCACAGCTTTTTTGCTTCCTTGCTTCTTGGCTCCCTAGCTTGTGCCAGCGTTGTTCTGGGGGACTCCGAAATATGCATCATGAGACGCAAACGGTTTCAAAGTCTGTATCTGCAACGCTCCCAGGCACCCTGAGATGTTGCGGACCCTCAAAAATCTGCGTATGTGACAGAAGACAGAGCGTCTAGACGAATTGTTCCAAGATTATATACGACCATACGCCGGCAATGAGGCATCTAACTGTCTGCACAATACAATACTCCCCCCTGTGCCATGGCCACGCCAACCAAGGAGTGTGTAAGGATTCGAACTAGGACCGATTATAAACATGGCCAGGTCTCTAAAAGGTTGGAAGACCTCCCGGATGTTGTGTGGTGGGCTTGTCGTGGGTCAACTTGAACTTGGTTACATGGCTCCCAGCCAGCAACTTGGTGGCTCGATGTCAGGGTTTATAATGAACCCTCTCTCGCAGTCCTCGGCAGAAACGCTATCTCTGTAGCACGAACTCAGGGCCTCCATCGGTAAAACAGTTTTTTTTGTGGTGGTGGTGGTGGGGGTGGTGGGGGGGGGGGGGGGGGCAGTTCATAAGTGCGTGTTTTCGATTTAGCCCCTCCGATATCGAGGTTGCAACAATTGCCTGTCTTTTTATTAATTTATTGGAAGGATTGTCACAAAATGTTATACGGTATAACAATGCAAGGAAGTGCAGAAAACTTCAGAGGTGGCGACGGGCACTCACATGAACAACAGGATGTCCCTCTAGCTTTGGGCAGGGTTTTTATGTAGTGAGTTATCCAGTGCCTTAATGTGATGTGTTTCGGATTTGGGTACTGCAGCAGAACTACTGCTGAAAATGGCGAGCAGCTTAACGGTTTGAGCCACCAAGCTCAAAACTTGTATGTTGTACATTCATATTCCTCCTCCCATTGGCTGAACACAGAAAGAATGAGGGTGGTGGATGGAGCACACATCCCCCGTTCAATGAGACACTGTCAAATGTGTGGGTTCCAAAAACCTGAGGATGAAATGCATACCGTATGTTTGACCGCCCTTTTATCATGATATTCGCCTCCGCTACCAGAAGCTGTTTACAGATATGTATACCGGTAGGCATGTCCATGAGGATACCGACTTAACCGTATGGAATGTGGAATTCTGCGATTCCACATTCAGGGTTCTGAAGGTTTTTATGAATGGAAATGCCACTAAGACTTTTTGGAGCAACCTAGCCGACTATCTTACTACTTGTAGAAGAGCAAGACAGGAAGCCCTGGACTGCTTAGTGGCACCGTAATTTATTCTCCTTTTTTTCTTGTGACTTCTCATTTGTTAGCTTCTTACCTCCGCCACTGTTAGTGGTTGAGATCTGGGTCCTGCTCTAGGGGGTTTAATACATACGCCACCAAAATGGTGGTCGGGAGTTTGGTTTGTTTGTCCTCGACACACCCCTGATGTAATGTTTTTTTTTGCTCGATAATGGCAAGGCTTCGTTCTCAGCCTCGTTCAGAATGGGCAGCATGCTACACTTGTGGACCTAATTTATCTCCTCACGATTCCCTTCTCTCAATGGCCAAGATCAACCGCATACCGGTAATAGCTACGTAGTACTCAATATCGGATTCCTGTAGCAGAAGTTAACAGCCAGTACATTTTTTTTTTTTTTTTTTTGATCCATTCATTGAAGGACACAATCGTTACACCAGGATCGATAATGATGTCATTGGAGTGCTGGCTTGCAGGACCTGACGTAGAGATACGCATTGGTCAGGATCTCTTAGGGTTAGGCAGTAGGGTGTGTGGTGTGTGTGGAGCAGGAGTACGGGTAGATACTGGTGGGTATGCAATTATGTGTCTGTGCGTGTGTGTAGGACGAGGGGGGATATATTTTGATTGTTTTGATAGCGTTTGCATTTTTCCTGGTTAACACTTTTGCTGACAAAGACGGCGTGCAGCCAAATTGCTGGCTGGGACCCATGTAACCAAGTTCAAGTTAATGTATGGAAATTCCCTGGTTGGCTAAGGTATTCTGCCCAACCCCAAGCACAGTGTTTCATCCGGACAGGACTACAGGAGCTGTCCCGAAGCTGCTACTCGTAGCCCAATGAATCTTGTTACAGTCCAGGGGGGGGCCAATTAGGGGCTACAACGAAAAGAGAATTATTAAATGAATCCTAAGCAATCATTTTACCAACGGGGGCCCTGAGTTTGTGATACAGTGATACTTTAACTACACGATTATAATGTAATCATTATCAGCTTATACACTTCAGGAGTGAAGGGACGAATCGCAGCGGCATCGCACAGATATCATTACATGATGAGGCAACTAACAAACAGAGGGTTACGCACTAAGGGGCACACCATCCGGGGAAAGACAGAACCCTGGTTTAGAGCAGGGTTTGACCATACTGTGTCATTGACAGCAACAGCTGTCAGTGTACATCAGGAGATCGTTCTAAGGACACACAAAAGAGGTCAGCAAGGCATAAACAGCGGGTGTAACACACCATATGCTGATAATCACCAGCCCCCAAAAGAAACAGTGATCAAGCAACAAGGTGCGCCTGGAAACTGACATCACCACAGGGTACTTCCATTGACCAGACTGGCCAGCGCTTTAGCCCACTTGAAAACAAAAAAACTGCGCTTTGTAGAGCAAAAAGCGCAAAACTTGCTTGCTGCGCCCACAGGGGGTTGCAAAAACTGCGCGGAAAAATGCGGCTCAATAAGGCAGCGCTTGGAAGTACCCAGACAAGGTGCGCCTGGAAACTGACATCGCCATCGTTACAACAGTCCCGAGAACCTGGACAAGTCTTCAAACTGTCTAATCTGTTCAGTATGCTCCCTGGTTTCCGTGGGTACCGCACGGGGGGACTTGGACTGTGAGCAGCCCAGAGTTGGCTGAAAAACCATGTAACAATTCAAATTCAAAAAATCAACAGTCCTGAGAACCTACAACGTCATGAGTCACAAGACTAGTGGTTGTCTTCTCAGCTTCGAGCAGCAGCTTCTAGGCAACTCCCCTTCCTGCGTACCTTGCCAAAGCGTACACAACCTAGCGCACCTTGAAGCTACCACTCTTAGTTGTCTAGCACTGCTGAAATCATTGGGTGCACCCCAGTGGCTG
>JACBWV010000610.1:13053590-13098590 GCA_013435795.1 Chlamydomonas sp. ICE-L | reverse complement strand
GCCAGAGTTTAGATACAGATATGTATGCTCTGTACCAGCATGCAGATTGACCAACCACCCACACAACCTCCACCTTCCCTAGCCTGTACGCATTTCCCCTCCACCCTCCTCCTGACCCTCCCCTTCCCCTCAACCCCCTTCCCCTCCACCTCCTTCCCTAACACCCCCCTTTCCCTCCACCTCCTTCCCCTAGCCACCCCCTTCCCCTTCCATCCTCCACCCCCAATCCTTCCACCACCACCCCCTTCTCCTCCACCCCCTTGCACCTATCCCACCAACCCCATCTCCATTCACCTTGATACGCACAGCGTCTAGATACAGCTACTCTGTATCAGCATGCAGATTTACCAACCACCCACAAAACCCCCACCCCCCCTAGCTTGTACCTATTCCCCCTCCACCCTCTTCCCTTCTACCCTCTACCCCTTGCACCCCCTCCACCCTCTTCCCTTCTACCCTCTACCCCTTGCACCCCTCCCACCAACCCAATCCTCAATCACCTTGATAACGCCGGAGTCTAGATACAACTGCTCAGTGTCAGCATGCAAGTTGCCAGCGATCATCAAGTTTGCTGGTTTCAAATCACGATGCACGATGGGCTGTCTCCGACTGTGCAGGTATAGGGCCAGGCCCCGGCGAAAGTCCCGTTGCAAAAGTCCAGTGCTATTTCGACCCTACAGGTTGGGGTGGGTAGGAGGGTGGGTGGGTGCAGGGGGTGTCTAGGAGGGTGGGGGGTGGGGGGTGGGTGTCGACCGAGGGGAGTGAGAGATGGTGGATGGAAGAGGGGGAATGCTGTGCCGTTGCGAGTCCAGTGTATTTCGACTACAGGTTGGGGTAGGAGGTGGGTTGGGTGGGTGCGAGAGGGGAGTGAGAGAGAGAGGGTGGATGGAAAGGGGGCAGGCTGGCCCCGTGCGAAGTCCAGTTGTTGCATTTCACCTACAGGTTGGGGTGGAGGGTGGGTGGGTGGTGTCGAAAAGAGGGGAGTGAGAGATGGTGGAGGAAGCGGGGGAATGCTGTGGCCCGTGCAAAGTCCAAGTGCATTTCGACCTAAGGTTTGGGAGGTGGGGGTGGGGTGTCGAAGAGGGGCATGTGAGAGAGAGATGGTGGATGGAAGAAGGGGGAATTGCGTGTGCCCCGGTTGCGAAGTCCAGTTGCTATTTTCGACCTACAGGTTGGGGTAGGTAGGAGGTGGGTGGGTGGGTTTCTCGAAGAGGGGAGTGAGAGATGGTGGATGGAAAAGGGGGAATGCTGTGCCCCGTGCAAAGTCCAGTGCTATTTCGACCTACAGGTTGGGGTAGGAGGGTGGGTGGGTGGGTGTCGAAGAGGGAGTGAGAGATTGGTGGATGAAGTAGGCGGGAGGGGAATGCTGTGCCCCGTGCAAAGTCCAGTGCTATTTCGACTTATAGGTTGGGGTGGTAGGAGGGTGGGTGGGTGGGTGCGCGAGGGGGAGTGAGAGAAGAGCGGGTGAGGGAGTGAGAGACTGGTGGATGGAAAAAGGGGACTCGGGAATGCTGCGCACCGTGCAAAGTACCAGTGCTATTTCGACTAAAGTTGGGTGGGGTGGTAGCACGGTGGGGTGGTGGGTGGGTGGGTGTCGAAGAGGGGAGTGAGAGATGGTGGATGGAAAAGGGGGAATGCTGTGCCCCGTGCGAAGTCCAGTGCTATTTCGGACCTACGGTTGGGTAGGAGGGTGGGTGGGTGAGGGGATGGTGTCGAAGAGGGGATGAGAGATGGTGGATGGAAAAGGGGGAATGCTGTGCCCGTTGCGAAGTACAGTGTGCTTATTTCGACCTACAGGTTGGGGTTTAGGAGAGTGGTGGGTGGGTGGGTGGGGTGTCCGAAGAGGGGGAGTGAGAAGATGGGATGGAAAAGGGGGAGGGAATGCTGTGCCCCGTGCCAAGTCCAGTGCTATTTCGGAAATCCGGTTGGGTCGGCGAGGTGGGTGGGTGGGTGGGTGCGAAGGAGGGGAAGGAGAGATGGTGGGCGTGAGAAGATGTGGATGGAAAAGGGGGAAGGGGGGGAATGCTGTTGCCCCGTGCGAGTAGTCCAGTGCTATTTCGACCTACAGGTGGGGAGGAGGTTGGGTGGGTGGGGTTCGAAAGAGGGAGTGAAGAGATGGTGGATGGAAAAGGGGGAATGCTGTGCCCCGTGCGAAGTCCAGTGCTATTTCGACCTACAGGTTGGGGTAGGAGGGTGGGTGGGGGGGTGTCGAAGGGGGAGTGAGAGATGGTGATGGAAAAGGGGAGGGAAATGTGTGCCGTGCGAAAGTCAGTGCCTATTCCGACCTACAGGTTGGGGTAGGGTAGGAGGGGGGGGTGGGTGGGTTGTGTCGAAGAGGGGAGTGAGCGATGGCGGTGGATGGACAAGGGGGGGAAGGGAATGACTGTGCCCCGTGCGAGTCCAGTGCATTTCGACCTACAGGTTGGGGTAGGGGGTGGGTGGGTGGTTGCGAAGACGGGAGTGAGAGCTGGTGGATGGGAAGAGGGGGACTGTGTGCCCCGTGCGACTCCAATGCATTCGACATACAGGTGGGGTGGTAGGAGGGTGGGTGGGTGGGTTAGAACAGGGGGAGGTGCGAGAGGTGGATGGAAAAAGGGGGGGGAATGCTTATGTGCCCGTGTCGAAGTCCATGCTATTTAGACTAAAGGTGGCGGGGTAGGAGGTTGGTGTGGGTTGGGCGCTGGGCGAAAGAGGGGAGTGAGAGAGAGTGAGAGATGGTGGAGGGGCGAAAACGGGGAATGCTGTGCCCGTGCGAGTCCAGGCTATTGCGAACCGCAGGTTGGGGTAGGAGGGGGGTGGGGGGGTGAGGTGTCGAAGAGGGGAGGAGGATGGTGGAATGGAAGAGGGGGAATGTGTGACCGTTTGCAAAGGTCCAGTGCTATTTCGAACCTCCAGGTTGGGGTAGGAGGGGTGGGTGGGTGGGGTCGACGAGTGGGATGAAGCTGGTGGATGGAAAAAGGGGGAAATGCTAGTGCCCCGTGCAAAGTCCAGTGCTTATTTGACATAACAGGTTGGGGTAGGAGGGTGGGTGGGTGGGTGTCGAAGAGGGGAGTGAGGAATGGTGGATGGAAAAGAGGGGGAATGCTGTGCCCCGTCGAGTCCAGTGCTATTTCGACCTACAGGTTGGGGTAGGAGGGTTGGGTGGGTGGGTTGTCGAAGAGGGGAGGAGACGACGTGAGAGATGGTGGATGGAAAAGGGGGAATGCTGTGCCCCGTGCAAAGTCCAGTGCTATTTCGACCTACAGGTTGGGGTAGGAGGGTGGGTGGGTGGGTGTCGAAGAGGGGAGTGAGAGATGGTGGATGGAAAAGGGGGAATGCTGTGCCCCGTGCGAAGTCCAGTGCTATTTCGACCTACAGGTTGGGGTAGGAGGGTGGGTGGGTGGGTGTCGAAGAGGGGAGTGAGAGATGGTGGATGGAAGAGGGGGAATGCTGTGCCCCGTGCGAAGTCCAGTGCTATTTCGACCTACAGGTTGGGGTAGGAGGGTGGGTGGAGTGGGTTGTCGAAGAGGGGAGTGAGAGATGGTGGATGGAAAAGGGGGAATGCTGTGCCCCGTGCAAAGTCCAGTGCTATTTCGACCTACAGGTTGGGGTAGGAGGGTGGGTGGGTGGGTTGTCGAAGAGGGGGAGTGAGAGATGGTGGAATGGAAAAGGGGGGAATGCTGTGCCCCGTGCAAAGTCCCAGTGCTATTTCGACCTACAGGTTGGGGTAGGAGGTGGGTGGGTGGGTGTCGACGAGGGGAGTGAGAGATGGTGGATGGAAAAGGGGGAAATGCTGTGCCCCGTGCGAAAGTCCAGTGCTATTTCGACCTACAGGTTGGGGTAGGAGGGTGGGTGGGTGGGGTGTCGAAGAGGGGCAGTGAGAGATGGTGGATGGAAAAGGGGAATGCTGTGCCACGTGCAAAGTCCAGTGCTATTCGACCTACAGGTTGGAGGTGGTAGGAGGGTGGGTGGGTGGGTGTCCGAAGAGGGAGTGAGAGATGGTGGATGGAAAAGGGGGAATGCTGTGCCCCGTGCAAAGTTCCAGTGCCTATTTCGACCTACAGGTTGGGGTAGGAGGGTGGGTGGGGGGGTGTCGAAGAGGGGAGTGAGAGATGGTGGATGGAAAAGGGGGAATGCTGTGCCCCGTGCAAAGTCCAGTGCTATTTCGACCTACAGGTTGGGGTAGGAGGGTGGGTGGGTGGGTGTCGAAGAGGGGCAGTGAGAGATGGTGGATGGAAAAGGGGGAACCATGCTGTGCCCCGTGCGAAGTCCCGTGTCTATTTCGACCTGCAGGTGGGGGCAGGGTGAGGAAGGGGAGAAGGGGAGTGAGGGGGGGTGGATTGGAAAGGGGAAGCCATCCCTGTGCGAAGTCCAGTCGCTGATTTGGACCTGAAGGTGGGGGCAGGGTGAGGGAAAGGGAGAGGGGAAGTGAGGGGGGGTGGATGGAAAAGGGCAAAAAAAGGGAATGCCCAGGCCCTGTGTCGAAGTCCAGTGCTATTTCGGACCTGAAGGCTGGGGGGGCAGGGCGAGGAAAGGTGAAGAGGGCTAGTGGAGGGGGGGGGGGATGGAAAAGGGCGCAAGGGGGAAAGCCATGCCATGTGCGAAGCCAGTTGCGTATTTCGACAGCAGGCTGGGGCGGCAGGGTGAGGAATGCGGCAAAGGGAGAGGGGAAGTGAGGGAGGGGTGGGGGGGGTGGGGGAGAGAAGAGAGATGAAAAGGAGGAGTGAGAGAAGGCGGATGGAAAAGGGGGTGGGGAAAATGCATGCCCCGTGCAAAGTCCAGGGCTATCTTCGACGCCAGTGGTGGGGTAGGGTTGGTGGGGGGGTTGGGTGTTGAAGAGGGGAGTGAGAGATGGAGGATGGAAAAAGGGAGAGGGTAGTGAGGGGGGGGGTAGGTTGGTGTGTGGGGGTGCGGGGGGTGGATTGAGTGATTGAAGAGGGGAGTGACAAAAGATGGTGGATGGAAAAAGGGAGAGGGAGTTGGGGGTGTGGGGGTGGTGTGATGTGAATGGAAAGAGGTGAGAAGGGAGTGAAGAGGGAGAGAAGGTGGATGGAAAATGGGGAAAAGGGGGAATGCCCCGGACGAAGTCAGTGCTATTTCACTGAAGGCTGGGGGTAGTGGGTTGGGCTTGGGCAGTCGAGAGGGGGGGCGTGGAGATGGTGGATGGAGAAAAGGGGGAATGCTATGCCCCGTGCAAAGTCTAGTGCTATTTTTACCTACTGGAAGGAAGGCAGGGAAAGGAAATGGAGAGGGAAGTGAGAAGGGGTGAATGAAAGAGGTGAAAAGGGGGGAGATGGGGGGTGCATGGAAAAGGGGGAGGAGAGGGGGTAGCATGCCCTGTCTGAAGTCCAGTGCTATTTCGACTCACAGGGAGGGAGGCAGGGGAAGGAAATGAATGGAGGGGAGTGAGAAGGGGTAGGTGAAAGAGGTGAAAAGGGGAGAATGGGGCGGTTGCATGGAAAAGGGGGAGAGAGGGGATGCCATGCCCTGTCCGAAGTCCAGTGCTATTTAGACCTACATGGCAAGGTGAGGGAAGATGGAGGACGGTGACGGGGGGGCGGGGGGGGGGGGAGAGCCCAAGGGGGATGGGAGGAGGGGGGAGAGGGGGAGGGCTGGAGGAGGGTGTGGAGGAGGGAGAGGGGGGGGGAGGTTCGTAGGGGAGATGAAGGGGGGGGGGGGGGGGGGGGGGGGGAGAGGGGCGAGGCTATGGGGGGGGGGGGAGGTATGAGGGGGGGGAAAGGTAAGGAGATGAAGGGGTGGGGTGGGAGGGAGGGCAGAGGTCTGAGGAGGCGGGGGAGGGCTTGGTAGGGTGGGTGGGGGGGGGGGGGGGGCGGAGAGCAGAGGGGTGAGGGATGGGAGATGAAGGATGAAGAATGCAAGCACGTGTTCTGAGGCGAACATGTTATTACAAGGATGACGTGTACACGTAGGCTGCATGCATCAGTCAGGGCAGAGCGGGGAGAGTGAGAAGAGAAGGCGGTAGAGGTGGTGTGGGGTGGTTGGGTGGGTATGCGTGTGTAGGGGGGGTGGGGTGGGGGGGTGGGTGGGGGGTGGGGGGGGAGGGACAGCCTGATTGACTACACGCAGGTGTCTGATGCTCACCTGTTTACGCAAGGATGGAGTGTACACTCTATGACGCATTGCATCAATCAGGGCAGAGCGGGAGGGTGAGAAACGAAGGCGAAAGGGTGGGGTGGGGGGGTGGGGGGGGGGGGGAGGGGAACAGCTTGCTAGACTACACGCAGGTGTCTGATGCTCACCTGCCTACGCAAGGATGGAGTGTACACTCTATGACGCATTGCATCAGCGAGGGTTTGGGTTAGTTTAGAGCGGGGAGAGTGAGAAACGAAGGGGGAAGGGTGGTATGTGGTGTGTTTGTGTGTGTGTGTGTGTGTGTGTGTGTGTGTGGGGGGGGGGGGGGGGGGGGACGGGGACAGCAGTGATATTACTCATTACCACAAGCATGTGTCTGGTGCTCACCAGTCTACGCAATGATGGCGTGTACACCGTTTGCCGCATGGCATCAGCGAGGGCAGAGCGGGGAGAGTGAGAATAGAAGGGGAAAGGGTGGTATGTGGTGTGTTTGTGTGTGTGTGTGTGTGTGTGTGTATGTGTGTGTGTGTGTGGGTGTGGGTGTGGGTGGGGGGCAGCTTGATAGACTACACGCAGGTGTCTGATGCTCACCTGTCTACGCAATGATGGAGTGTACACCGTTTGCCGCATTGCATCAGCAAGGGAACATGCCATAAGCTCCGTGATGACGATGTAAGGCTTCTGCTTGGTGCAGGCGCCTAAGAACTGGGTAGTGTTGGGGTGGTGGATCTTTCGCAGGATGGCGATCTCTGTTCTGAAGTCACCGAGAGCAATCTCATCAGAGCGCTTCAACAGCTTGGCTGCAACCCAACTCCCATGCCATTTGGCTTTGTAGACGTTGCCAAATTCACCGCTTCCTGCAAGGGTGGGGGGCGGAGGGGGGGGAGTTTCACTGTGGTTGTGTTGGCTTGTGCTGGTGTGTGTTATGTAATACAATGTAATGCAAATTAATACATAGCTTGGCTGCAACCCAACTACCGTGCCACTGGCCTTGTAACGTTGCCAATTCACCGCTAACTACAGGGGTGGAGGGGGGAGGGGGGGGGGGGTGGAGGGGGGTGGGTGGAGGGCGGAGGGGGGTGGGGGGGGGGGGGAGGGGGGGGGGTGGAGGGGGGAGGGGGGGGGGCGGGGGGGGGGGTGGGGTGGAGGGGGGTGGGGTGAGTGGAGGTGGGGGGTGGGGTGGGGGGGTGGAGGGGGGGGGGGTGGAGGGGGGGGGAGGGGGGAGGGGGTGGTGGAGGGGTGGAGGGTGGTGGGGGTGGAGGGGGCGTGGGTGGAGGGTGGAGGGTGGAGGGGGGGGGGTGGAGGGTGGGGGGGGTGGGTGGAGGGTGGGAGGGGGGGGGGGGGGCGGGGAGGGGGGTGGTGGAGGGTGGAAGGGTGGAGGGGGGGGGGGTAGGGAGGGGGGAGGGGGTGAGGTGGTTGTGAGAGGAGGGGGGGAAGATGGATGTTTCACGTGTGTGTTATGGCCCTCTTCAGCAGCTTGGCTGCAACCTTCCTACCGTGCCATTTTGCTTTGTACACGTTGCCAAATTCACCACTACTATGGGTGGGGGTGGGAGTGGGGGTGGGGGTGGGGGGGGGGGGGGAGGATGAGGATGAAGTTTCCATGTGTGGTGTGGTTGTGTGTGTTATGGCCCCCTATTCAGAGCTTGGCTGCAACCTTTCCTAACGTGCCATTTGATTTGTACACGTTGCCAAATTCACCGCTACCGGAAGGGGTGCGGGGGGGGGGGGGTGAGTTTCAATGTGCTGTGTGGGTGTGGAGTGTGTTGTGCGTAATGTAATGTAATACATTGTCATTCGATGTAATACCTAGCTTAGCTGCAATCCAACTACCATGCCACTTTCCTTTGTACACGTTGCCACATTCACCGCTACCTGCAAGGGTGGGGGTGGCGGAGAGGGGGGAGAATGGAGGTTTCACTGTGTGTGTGTGTGTGTGTGTGTGTGTGTCTGTGTCATGGCCCTCTTCAGCAGCTTGGCTGCAACCCAACTACCATGCCATTGGGCTTTGTATCCATTGCCAAATTCACAGCTACCTGCAGGGGTGGAAGAGCCGGGATAGGGCGGACCCGGCGGGGGGTGGTGGGGGGCGGTGGGGACGGGAGGGGAGGAGAGCAAGGGGAAAACGGAGGGGGTGTGGGGGGAGGGGGCGCCGTACCTGTCGATCTCCTTCCCCCGTCTAACCTTCCCATATCTACGTCTCCCTGTGTGTGCTTTATGGCCCTCCGCATCCATCCTAAACTTGCACATAATAAACATGTAAAAATAATGGAAGGAATGAGAGGAGAGTTGTTGACAGCAAGTAATACAATAAGTATTGTAATATTATGAGATCATATAATACTATACAGCACAATACAATATAATTGAATGCAATGCAGTCTGATATTGCACAATGTAAATTAATGCAATATAATGAAGTATAATGTGATGTAAATATGTATTGTAATGCAATGTAATGAAGTACAATGCATTGCAATGCAGTAAAATAAGTATACTGAGATGTGATGTTATGCAATGGTATGAAGTATAATGTGAAGTGATGCAATGGTATGAAGTATAATGTGGTGTAAATATGTAATGTAATGCAATGTAATGTAATGAAGTAAAATGCAATGCAATGCAATGGAATAAAAAAATGCAATGCGATGCAATGGAATGCAATGGAATGGAATGCAATGCAAAAATGCAATGCAATGCAATGGAATGCAATGCAATATCATGAAGTATGCTGAGATGCGATGTTATGCAATGTAATGAAGTATAATGTGATGTAAATATGCAATGTAATGCAATGTAATGTAATGAAGTAAAATGCAATGCAATGGAAAGCAATACAATATCATGAAGGATACTGAGATGCGATGTTATGCAATGTAATGAAGTATAATGTGATGTAATGCAATGCAATATAAATGATTATTAAATGAAGTATGATGTAATGTTATGTAATGCAATATAATGTGATGTAAAGTAATGCAACATAATAAAGTATTATGTGACGTAATACATCCACATGAGAGCGCACCTATCTGTTCAATCAAGACCAGCTCAACTCACCAACCAACCAACCAACCAACTAAATGCACTTATATGCTCAATCACGACCAGCTCCACTCACCAACCAACCATCCAACCAACCAACCAACCAATGCACTTATATGTTCAATCACGACCAGCTCCACTCACCAACCAACCAACCAACCAACCAACGAAGCGCACCTACCTGTTCAATCACGACCAGCTCCACTCAACCAACCAACCAACGAACCAACTAAATGCACTTATATGTTCAATCACGACCAGCTCCACTCACCAACCAACCAACCAACCAACCAACGAAGCGCACCTATCTGTTCAATCATGACCAGCTCCACTCAACCAACCAACCAACCAACTAAATGCACTTATATGTTCAATCACGACCAGCTCCACTCACCAACCAACCAACCAACGAAGCGCACCTATCTGTTCAATCACGACCAGCTCCACTCAACCAACCAACCAACCAACCAACCAACTAAATGCACTTATATGTTCAATCACGACCAGCTACACTCACCAACCAACCAACCAACCAACGAAGCGCACCCATCTGTTCAATCACGACCAGCTCCACTCAACCAACCATCCAAGCAAGCAAGCAAGCAAGCAAGCAAGCAAGCAAGCAAGCAAGCAAGCAAGCAAGCAAGCAAGCAAGCGAATAACCACTCAAGCAAGCAAGCAAGCAACGAAGCGCACCTATCTGTTCAATCACGACCAGCTCCACTCAACCAACTATCCAAGCAAGCAAGCAAGCAAGCAAGCAAGCAAGCAAGCAAGCAAGCGAATAACCACTCAAGCAAGCAAGCAAGCAAACAAGCGCACCTATCTGTTCAATCACGACCAGCTCCACTCAACCAACCATCCAAGCAAGCAAGCAAGCAAGCAAGCGAATAACCACTCAAGCAAGCAAGCAAGCAAGCAAGCAAGCAAGCAACCAAGCGCACCTATCTGTTCAATCACGACCAGCTCCACTCAACCAACCAACCATCCAAGCAAGCAAGCAAGCAAGCGAATAACCACTCAACCAAGCAAGCAAGCAAGCAAGCAAGCAAGCAAGCATGCAAGCAAGCAAATAACCACTCAAGCAAGCAAGCAAACAAGCGCACCTATCTGTTCAATCACGACCAGCTCCTTGGGGTCCACTTCCCATTCTGGGTCCCAGCCTAGGTCTATCAACTTCATGCGCCGAACGTTCACAATTCCACGCAGCTTACTCTTCTCCAAGCTCACCAACTGGGGGCCAGGGTGGGTGGGTGGGTGGGTGGATGGGGGGGGGGGGGGGGGGGGGGGGGGGGGGGGTACATGGGGTGGTTACATTTAGTCTTGTTTTGTTGCTGTGATTTGATTTGGTTTGATTTGGCTTAATTTTGTTTAAATTTGACTGATTTGGCTTGATTTGGTTTTAATTTGACTGATTTGGTTTGATTTGGTTTTAATTTGAATGATTTGGTTTGACTCGCTTACCATATATTGGGTTCGCTTTGATTTAGCTTAGATTGGTTGACGGGAATTTGGGGCCAGAAGCTTCGGTAGAAGATTCTCAACAGATCATAGGACACCGGACGATGAATCAAACAGCCGCTGATGCTCACAGCTTTTCTTTTCAGCTACGAGCAGCAGATTCTAAATTGGGGCCAGAAGATTCAGCAGAAGATTTACAACACATCATAGAACACCGGACGACGATACACACAGCCGCTGATGCTCACAGCTTTTCTTTTCAGCTACGAGCAGCAGATTCTAAACAAGTCAGCCAACGGTCTCGTAACTAACTCCCTTCCGTTGCCACCTGTCGCTCCGCCAATTTTGTAGCGCCTCTAGCGACGCTGCATATAAATTTTCTTTTCAGCTACGAGCAGCAGATTCTAGGCAGCCAACACCAACACAGAGGCATACCCCCCAATCACATCACATCCAACACGCTCACCTGCCCTCCTCAGCCCTCCTGCCTTACCCATCCCAAATACCCCCTCCATGCCCCCCTGCCCCCGGGCATACCTCCCCCCAACCACCCCCCTGCCCCCGGACATACCTCCCCCAACCACCCCACATGGAACCATCGCACCTGCTTGTCCTCAAACACACAACCGCCATGCCCTAAAAGCAGCTTCACAACTTCAGCATGGTCATTCCGTGCAGCCTCCTGCACAGTATGAGTTTGAGTGTGAGTGTGATTACGAGCGAGAGCGTGAGTGTGAGTATGAGTGTGAGTGTGATTATGAGTGTGAGAATGAGCATAAGCATGAGTGTGAGTATGAGTGTGAGTATGAGAGTGAGAATGAGCATAAGCAGGAACGCTGGCATGAGCACGGGCGTTCACTTTGAATTTCAGTTTTGTCAGGCATTGCACCAAAAAAGGCTGCCCCACCCCTAGAGTATTTATACGGCATATTTTTTGTGACGATCCAGGACGTTGATAGCTGATTGCTCTCCTACACTGATAAGATATTATATTACATAACATTATATTAGATTATATTACATTAGATTACATTACAGTACATTACATTTTGTATTATGTATTATATTATATTATATTATATTATACTATATAATATAATATTATATTATATTATATTATATCACATCATATCATTTATGCTCACTTATCTTTAACAGCGTCTTTTTGTGGCGATCTAGGGCGATTGCTCTAGGGTGATTGCTCTCCTAAATGAGAATATGTCATATTACATTGAACTATATTCTCTCACTAACCTCTAACGGCATCTTGTTGTGGCGACCTAGGACGGTAACAGGTGATTGCTCTCCTACGATGAGAATATATTATATTGTATTATATTGTAATGTCTTGAATTATATTGCATTGTATTGTATTATGTTGTATTGTATTGTATTATATTGTATTATATTGCATTATATTATATTACATTACATTATATATGCTCACGTACCTCTTACAGCATATTTTTGTGGCGATCTACGACGTTAACAGGAGATTGCTCTTCTTCTTTATATTGCATTATACTTTATTTATATGTATACTATACTTCAAGTTATACTTTATTCATATGTATACTATACTTCACGTTATACTTTATTTATATCTATACTATACTTCACGTCATACTTTATTTATATTTATACTATACTTCACGTTATACTTTATTTATATTTATACTATACTTCACGTTATACTATATTTATATTTATACTATACTTCACGTTATACTATATTCATATTTATACTATACTTCACGTTATACTTTATTTATATTTATACTATACTTCACGTTATACTATACTTCACGTTATACTTTATTTATATGTATACTATACTTCACATTATACTTTATTTATATGTATACTATACTTCACGTTATAATATATTCATATTTATACTATACTTCACGTTATACTATATTTATATTTATACTATACTTCACGTTATACTATATTCATATTTAAACTATACTTCACGTTATACTATACTTCACGTTATACTTTATTTATATGTATACTATACTTCACGTTATACTTTATTTATATGTATACTATGCTTCACGTTATAATATATTCATATTTATACTATACTTCACGTAATACTATATTTATATTTATACTATACTTCACGTTATACTATATTCATATTTATACTATACTTCACGTTATACTATATTTATATTTATACTATACTTCACGTTAGACTATATTCATATTTATACTATACTTCACGTTATACTATATTCATATTTATACTATACTTCACGTTAAACTATATTCATATATATACTATACTTCACGTTATACTATATTTATATTTATACTATATTCATATTGCATTATACTATATATACATTACGTTATATTATATTTTCTCACTAACCTCTAGCGGAGTCTTTTTGTGGCGATCTAGGACGTTAACAGGAGATTGCTCTTCTTCGATGAGCCACTGGACGACAGAGAATGCTCCCTCTGCTGATGCCACATGCCTGCATAGACAAAACAGCGGTAAATACTGGTACATATTAAAATATATAATACAAAGCATAGGCATGAAGGACAACCAGGAATGCTCCCTCTGCTGGTGCCACATGCCTGCATAGACGAGACAGCGGGAAATACCGGGTCATTTAATATACAAATCATGGGCATAATATCTATATATATAAAGAAATCATGGTCGTGGTCGTGGTCGTGGCGGTGTCATCACGTAACCCACATAACCAACTTCCCGCCCAGCCAATTTCCGCTATTAATACCTCCTCCTTCAACTTCGGCCTTATTTAGTCTCCTGCGAATTCGGCCTAATGCGACCGCCGCCTCATGCGTATTCTTCTTGTTGCGCATCCCGCCCGATTTCTCCTTTTCCCGCCTGCGTTCATCCACCTGATTTCGGCAGCGTAATAGTCCGTCTCCATACAAGCTTTCCCCCCTGCATCTCTGCAAGATCTTTCCCTTGCATCAAGAGCCCTGTCGCTGCGCACAACGGAGGGTGACGTGGTCAGTTAGACGACCTGACAGACCGCCTGCGTTCATCCATGAGTTCAGCAGCGCAACAGTCCGTCTTCCTACAAGCTACCCCCCCTGCTTCTCTGCGAAATCTTTCCCTTTTATCGAGACACCTGTCGCTGTGCACAACGAAAGGTGACACGGTCAGTCAGCCAACCTGCCTGGATTTTTCAAATTCCATCCATCCCATATCACAAACTTGACTGCAACTTCTTCCCAATGCATTGAGAAACTTGACGCTGCGCATTGTGCCATAGCGAGAATGCGGCAAAGTTGAATGGTCGAACCAAGCCATGTTACCAAGTCTCAGATCGAGTTTGCTTATTCACTTCGGGAGCACTTCGGGTGAACAGGATAGCTCATCGGCCGAACTGAATACATGCTCGCGAAGAAGAAGCTTCAGGTATGTACCATTGCGATTGCGCAGTTTCAGTTTTCTCTGTGGAGTCGGCTATTGACCGCAGCGGAAGTGGCAGGGAAGCAGGAAAGAGGATGCATGCTTGGAAATTTCGCAGGTACGTTGCTATCAGCGGAGTCGGATTAAGCACACACGTGTCGATGGGTTGGATCTGCAGCATGCCCTTCGTCCCGTTTGCCTCTCAGCTATGGCAAAGCCCTCAGCTGAATGGAGGGGGGGGGGGGCAGATAGGAAGAAGTAGGGGAGTGTGTGTGTGCTGGTAGGTGCATGTAGGAGGGAGGGGAAGGATGAGAGTGGGGAAAGGGAGTGGGGCTGGAGGGACGGCTGGGGTTTGGGAAGGGGTGGGGCAGGAAATATGTCAGGAAGAGCAAGGGAGTATGTTTATTTGTGGGTGGGGGCACATGGCTGGGTGGGGTGGGGGTGGAGAGAACTGGGGAAAGGGGGGGGAAGTACGGTAGTATGTGGGTGCTTGTGGGTGCACAAGGGAGACCATCGCAAGGCATATGCGTCCTTCAGTATTTTTGGTTCGCATGCACTGCAGAGAAAACCGGTGTAAACCGTTATGTAACCCAGCCCAAAACAGGTGTGGCCAACGGGAGGGAGGGGGTGGGGGGGGCGCGGGGCGACAGTGTTTTGAGTTGGGGTAAAATCATGGCTGTGTGTTCATGTGAGAGGTGGGGGCGAGTACAAGCGTAAAACATTATGTTACCCAGCCCCAAACAGGTGTGGCCAAAGTCAAAACGGGCACAGTACTATGATTGGGGTGGGGGTGTTTTGTCTGCGTGTGTGTAGGTGTGGCCACCGGCCACACGGGCTACCGTACTAGTTGGTACATAATAAAATACAAATCATGGGCATAATATTGGTACATAATAAAATACAAATCATGGGCATAATATTGGTACATAATAAAATACAAATCATGGGCATAATATTGGTACATAATAAATACAAATCATGGGCATACTATTGGTACATGATAAAATACAAATCCTGGGCATACTATTGGTACATGATAAAATACAAATCATGGGCATGATATTGGTACATGATAAAATACAAATCATGGGCATGTAAGCTGACCAGGAATGCTCCCTCTGCTGATGCCACATGCCTGCATAGACGAGACAGCGGTACACATACATTATTATTTAAAATGCAAATCATGGGCATGTAGGACGACCGAGAATGCTTCCTGTGCTGATGGCACATGCCTGGGGGGGGGGGAGGGGGAGGGGGGGATAGCATGTGGGGGCTGGGTGGCTGGATGGGCATGCGTGGGGATGGCTGGATGTGTGTACGTGTGTGTATGTGTGTGTGTGTATGTGTGTGCGCGTGTGTACATGCGTGCGTGCGTGAGTGTATGTGTGGGTGTGGGTGTGCGTGTGTGTATGTGTGTGCATGTGTGCATGTGTGTGTGTGTGCCTGTGTGTACGTGTGTGTGCGTGTGCGCATGTGTGTGTGTGTGTATGTGTGTGTGCGTGTGTATGTACGTGTGTATGTGTGTGTGTGTGCGTGTGCGTCTGTGTGTGCATGTGCGTGTGTGTGAATGTGTGTGTGTGCGTATGTGTGTGCGTGTGTATGTGTGCGTGTGTGTATGTGTGTGTATGTGTGCGTGTTTGTGTGTGTATGTGTGTGCGTGTGCGTATGTGTGTACGTGTGTGTGTATGTGCGTGTGTGTGCGTGTGTGCATGTGTGCGTGTGTGTATGCTTGGTGAGTAGGAGGGTAGGGGGCAGGGTTAAGAGAATATCTGAGAGGGTGTTACCACTGATCCCTACCCCCTTCAAGATTTAACACTTAAAACATACAGTTATTGTATCCTTAAAATATAAAGGCATTTAATTATTCAGACATACAGGCATTTAATTCTTAAAATATACAGGCGTTTAATCCTTAAAACATACAGGTATTTAATTCTTAAAAGATATGGGCATTAACTGTTTAAACTCTAACCCCTAACCCCAAACTCCTTTAGGCCATCCTAAACCCCAGACCTGTCTGCTGCCTCTCTCTACCCCCTAACTCCTTTAGGCCATCCTAAACCCCAGACCTGTCTCCTGCCTCTCTTTACCCCCTAACTCCTTTAGGCCATCCTAAACCCCAGACCTGTCTCCTGCCTCTCTCTACCCCCTAACTCCTTTAGGCCATCCTAAACCCCAGACCTGTCTGCTGCCTCTTTCTACCCCCTAACTCCTTTAGGCCATCCTAAACCCCAGACCTGTCTCCTGCCTCTCTCTACCCCCTAACTCCTTTAGGCCATCCTAAACCCCAGACCTGTCTCCTGCCTCTCTCTACCCCCTAACTCCTTTAGGCCATCCTAAGCCTCAGACCTGTCTCCTGCCTCTCTCTACCCCCTAACTCCTTTAGGCCATCCTAAACCCCAGACCTGTCTCCTGCCTCTCTCTACCCCCTCACTCACTGCTAGGGACCGGCATAACATATGATGCAGACCAAAGGCGAGTACGACATCATATGATATCATACAAATTGCATCATTTGATATTGCATATAAATGGTAACTTCGGCCTACTCAGACTGCCGGCATCATATGATATCATATGACATAATATCATATGATATCCTGTTGCCCGTATGATATCATATGATATCATATTGCGGTTCCCTACCCACTGCCCATGCTACAAGCTTACAGTGGTGTGCATGATTCATAGTCTTTCATGCTATTGCTGCGCACGTTGAGCCCCCAATCATATGCTATCATATTGCCGTTCCCTACCCACTGCCCATGCTACAAGCTTACAATGGTGTGCGTGAGTCATAGTCTTTCACGCTGCTGCTGCGCACGTCGATGCTCCAAACAGATGCAATTTGTTTGCATCGTCGCAGGTCATTGGTGCCCGAAAAGAAAATAAGCTCCCCAATGGCTCGTCGCTTGGCTGCCTGCGAGGGAAAGGTGTCCAGAGTGTGTGTGTGTGAGTGTGTGCGTTAGTGTGTATGTATTTGTGTTTGTGCATGCATGTTTGTATGAGAATGTATGTGCTTGTGTGTTTGCATGCACATGTCCTTGTGTGTATGTGAGTGTTTGTGTTTGTGTGTGTATTTTTGTTTGTGCATGCATGCATGTATGTATGAGCATGTATGTGCTTGTGTGTTTGCATGCGCATGTCTTTGTGTGTGTGTGTGTGTGTGTGTGTGTGTGTGTGTGTGTGTGTGTGTTTGTTTGTGTGTGTTGTGTTTGTGTGTGTGTTTGTGTGTGTGTGTGTGTATGTATTTGTGCATGTATTTGTAAGTGTGTGTGTGTGTGTGTGTGTGTGTGTGTGTGTGTTTGCATGCATGTTTGTATGTGCATATGCATGAGTGAATAGTTGTGTGTCTTTTGTATTTGTGTGCACTCCTCCCCACAATAAGGGGTTTTTATGCTGTTGCCCCTCCCACCACCCACCTGCTCTCCATGAATGCTGTACACTTCGATGCCCCCCTGCTGCTTACTGTTCTCCTTTTCCTTGTACATGGGCAAATCAGCTACCCTGTCTGCTGGGCTGTCTGTGCCGCTCATTGCACTCTTTGTGGCCGTTTTTACACTGTTCCCTGACGGGCTCAGGTCTGGCGGGTCCAGAATAGGGCTAGTCTTGAAAACTCTAGTAGCATGAGGTTCAGCAGAATTGGCACAATTATCGGCGCCAGTGCTTGCGTCGGCAGCAAGGGGGGATTGGAAGCGATGGCACTGCTGCTTGTGTTATTAGCAGGGTCAGTTACTTCGGCGGGGGCAGTTATTTCCACTTCTGCTACATTCATTGGCCCGGGCTCCGCACTCCCGTTTTCTGCTGCCGAACTCATCCTCGCCTGTGCGCACCCTGGGAGTAATCACGCCCGAGTAGCCCACACAAAAACGAGGGGAAGATAGCCGAAGACTAAGTTGCTAATAATTCCAAGGGAAGTGGGTCTTCTAATAACCCAGCGCAGGTGCAGTGGACAACCCTGCTCTAGGGTGGCAAACCCGACGAGACGCACGGAACCTCGGTCTCGTATCGATTGAATTCTCAAAAGTGCGAGACAACGAAAAAGGGCTGGTAGTAAGTGGTATTTGTTGCTGGTTCCGGGATAATTAGCTGGTCTACGTTGGAAGATAGTCGTTGGAAGCGGGAAAATGAAGGAAGGGCGAATGTAAGCCGTCGATGGTTTCTGACCCTGACAAGTCTTTAGTTCTCCTTTTATATTCCCCTGTTCTAACTCTTTAGTTGTGATAAACTGCTCTCCTTCTGATTTGATGGTTGTGCTACGTACCCAGGACCCTCGAGAATGGAGCTTAAAATCCATCCCGTGCTTTCCCACGATGCCAGCGTTCATCGACACACGCGTGTGCACACGTGAACAGGGGAACTCTCTCTCTCTCTCTCTCTCTCTCTCTCTCTCTTCTCTCTCTCTCTCTCTTCTCTCTCTCTCTCTCTCTCTCTCTCTCTCTCTCTCTCTCTCTCTCTCTCTCTCTCTCTCTCTCTCTCTCTCTCTCTCTCTCTCTCTCTCTCTCTCATCGTGAATGTGCCTCGTGAACGTGGCTCAGTACGGAATCTACAAGTCTGCGCACCGTTGAAGTCTCTAACGCTCCGCAAAAGGGCACGTGGTTCTGTACGACGGACCGAAGGACGTAGTTCTGCAGGGGGCGGTTGCCTCTGCGTTTGCTAACGGGCCCCATACGAAGACGTTCTTTACGTAATCTGGTGGGAACTCCTTCACTCCAATGCATCCACCTGATTGCATTGCCCACTCAGGAGTGTAGTGTCCTTGTGGTCATAACATTATATTACAATGTAACCGTTATATATTGCACCCTTGTTCCTTATGCACGATTTGTGAATCCTGGGTTTTGTACTTCTGTCGTTCTTAGATACTTAACCAAATTTCTGAAGTTCAGACGACTACCGTAATCATACTTGTCGCAGTTGTCAGACTTATCAAATTTATCCATTTGAAAAGGGCATTTATCAAGCCGTTATTTATTGCAACCTTATCGACAGGCCATTGTTGACCCAAAACAAGCTCATTCCACAACATCTGGAAGGGGTCTTCCAACTTATCAGGGTTTTCCTATTCCGCATTTCTCAGCTTCTTCTAGACAACTCCCAAATCCAGCCACTGTGCTACACTCAAATATGTCAGCACATCTGGACAGCTGATTGTATCTGCTTCAAGATGCACTAGGTCGCTTTAGGTTTATATGAATAGCAAGTCAAGGGGGGTGTCTGGAAGCTGCTGCTCGTAACGGTAAAGAAATTCAATGCAACTAATTCTCAATATGATGGGCAATATTGCCAACTTGTATGCTAATTAAAATTGAAATTGTTACATCCGAGTAAGCTGCCACTCTCAGGACATGAAGTTAAGGGCACCACTGCGAAATCCGGAACTAGCAGTAGTCACCATAAAAGAGTCTCCTTGTTAGAAGATCTTAATAAACCAAACTCCTTTAGGCCATCCTAAACCCCAGACCTGTCTGCTGCCTCTTTCTACCCCCTAACTCCTTTAGGCCATCCTAAACCCCAGACCTGTCTCCTGCCTCTCTCTACCCCCTAACTCCTTTAGGCCATCCTAAACCCCAGACCTGTCTCCTGCCTCTCTCTACCCCCTAACTCCTTTAGGCCATCCTAAGCCCCAGACCTGTCTCCTGCCTCTCTCTACCCCCTAACTCCTTTAGGCCATCCTAAACCCCAGACCTGTCTCCTGCCTCTCTCTACCCCCTCACTCACTGCTAGGGACCGGCATAACATATGATGCAGACCAAAGGCGAGTACGACATCATATGATATCATACAAATTGCATCATTTGATATTGCATATAAATGGTAACTTCGGCCTACTCAGACTGCCGGCATCATATGATATCATATGACATAATATCATATGATATCCTGTTGCCCGTATGATATCATATGATATCATATTGCGGTTCCCTACCCACTGCCCATGCTACAAGCTTACAGTGGTGTGCATGATTCATAGTCTTTCATGCTATTGCTGCGCACGTTGAGCCCCCAATCATATGCTATCATATTGCCGTTCCCTACCCACTGCCCATGCTACAAGCTTACAATGGTGTGCGTGAGTCATAGTCTTTCACGCTGCTGCTGCGCACGTCGATGCTCCAAACAGATGCAATTTGTTTGCATCGTCGCAGGTCATTGGTGCCCGAAAAGAAAATAAGCTCCCCAATGGCTCGTCGCTTGGCTGCCTGCGAGGGAAAGGTGTCCAGAGTGTGTGTGTGTGAGTGTAGGTGTGTGTGTGTGTGTGTGAGTGTGTGCGTTAGTGTGTATGTATTTGTGTTTGTGCATGCATGTTTGTATGAGAATGTATGTGCTTGTGTGTTTGCATGCACATGTCCTTGTGTGTATGTGAGTGTTTGTGTTTGTGTGTGTATTTTTGTTTGTGCATGCATGCATGTATGTATGAGCATGTATGTGCTTGTGTGTTTGCATGCGCATGTCTTTGTGTGTGTGTGTGTGTGTGTGTGTGTGTGTGTGTGTGTGTTTGTTTGTGTGTGTTTGTGTTTGTGTGTGTATTTGTGTGTGTGTGTGTATGTATTTGTGCATGTATTTGTAAGTGTGTGTGTGTGTGTGTGTGTGTGTGTGTGTGTGTGTGTGTGTTTGCATGCATGTTTGTATGTGCATATGCATGAGTGAATAGTTGTGTGTCTTTTGTATTTGTGTGCACTCCTCCCCACAATAAGGGGTTTTTATGCTGTTGCCCCTCCCACCACCCACCTGCTCTCCATGAATGCTGTACACTTCGATGCCCCCCTGCTGCTTACTGTTCTCCTTTTCCTTGTACATGGGCAAATCAGCTACCCTGTCTGCTGGGCTGTCTGTGCCGCTCATTGCACTCTTTGTGGCCGTTTTTACACTGTTCCCTGACGGGCTCAGGTCTGGCGGGTCCAGAATAGGGCTAGTCTTGAAAACTCTAGTAGCATGAGGTTCAGCAGAATTGGCACAATTATCGGCGCCAGTGCTTGCGTCGGCAGCAAGGGGGGGATTGGAAGCGATGGCACTGCTGCTTGTGTTATTAGCAGGGTCAGTTACTTCGGCGGGGGCAGTTATTTCCACTTCTGCTACATTCATTGGCCCGGGCTCCGCACTCCCGTTTTCTGCTGCCGAACTCATCCTCGCCTGTGCGCACCCTGGGAGTAATCACGCCCGAGTAGCCCACACAAAAACGAGGGGAAGATAGCCGAAGACTAAGTTGCTAATAATTCCAAGGGAAGTGGGTCTTCTAATAACCCAGCGCAGGTGCAGTGGACAACCCTGCTCTAGGGTGGCAAACCCGACGAGACGCACGGAACCTCGGTCTCGTATCGATTGAATTCTCAAAAGTGCGAGACAACGAAAAAGGGCTGGTAGTAAGTGGTATTTGTTGCTGGTTCCGGGATAATTAGCTGGTCTACGTTGGAAGATAGTCGTTGGAAGCGGGAAAATGAAGGAAGGGCGAATGTAAGCCGTCGATGGTTTCTGACCCTGACAAGTCTTTAGTTCTCCTTTTATATTCCCCTGTTCTAACTCTTTAGTTGTGATAAACTGCTCTCCTTCTGATTTGATGGTTGTGCTACGTACCCAGGACCCTCGAGAATGGAGCTTAAAATCCATCCCGTGCTTTCCCACGATGCCAGCGTTCATCGACACACGCGTGTGCACACGTGAACAGGGGAACTCTCTCTCTCTCTCTCTCTCTCTCTCTCTCTCTCTCTCTCTCTCTCTCTCTCTCTCTCTCTCTCTCTCTCTCTCTCTCTCTCTCTCTCTCTCTCTCTCTCTCTCTCTCTCTCTCTCTCTCTCTCTCTCTCTCTCTCTCTCTCTCTCTCATCGTGAATGTGCCTCGTGAACGTGGCTCAGTACGGAATCTACTAGTCTGCGCACCGTTGAAGTCTCTAACGCTCCGCAAAAGGGCACGTGGTTCTGTACGACGGACCGAAGGACGTAGTTCTGCAGGGGGCGGTTGCCTCTGCGTTTGCTAACGGGCCCCATACGAAGACGTTCTTTACGTAATCTGGTGGGAACTCCTTCACTCCAATGCATCCACCTGATTGCATTGCCCACTCAGGAGTGTAGTGTCCTTGTGGTCATAACATTATATTACAATGTAACCGTTATATATTGCACCCTTGTTCCTTATGCACGATTTGTGAATCCTGGGTTTTGTACTTCTGTCGTTCTTAGATACTTAACCAAATTTCTGAAGTTCAGACGACTACCGTAATCATACTTGTCGCAGTTGTCAGACTTATCAAATTTATCCATTTGAAAAGGGCATTTATCAAGCCGTTATTTATTGCAACCTTATCGACAGGCCATTGTTGACCCAAAACAAGCTCATTCCACAACATCTGGAAGGGGTCTTCCAACTTATCAGGGTTTTCCTATTCCGCATTTCTCAGCTTCTTCTAGACAACTCCCAAATCCAGCCACTGTGCTACACTCAAATATGTCAGCACATCTGGACAGCTGATTGTATCTGCTTCAAGATGCACTAGGTCGCTTTAGGTTTATATGAATAGCAAGTCAAGGGGGGTGTCTGGAAGCTGCTGCTCGTAACGGTAAAGAAATTCAATGCAACTAATTCTCAATATGATGGGCAATATTGCCAACTTGTATGCTAATTAAAATTGAAATTGTTACATCCGAGTAAGCTGCCACTCTCAGGACATGAAGTTAAGGGCACCACTGCGAAATCCGGAACTAGCAGTAGTCACCATAAAAGAGTCTCCTTGTTAGAAGATCTTAATAAACCAAACTCCTTTAGGCCATCCTAAACCCCAGACCTGTCTGCTGCCTCTTTCTACCCCCTAACTCCTTTAGGCCATCCTAAACCCCAGACCTGTCTCCTGCCTCTCTCTACCCCCTAACTCCTTTAGGCCATCCTAAACCCCAGACCTGTCTCCTGCCTCTCTCTACCCCCTAACTCCTTTAGGCCATCCTAAGCCCCAGACCTGTCTCCTGCCTCTCTCTACCCCCTAACTCCTTTAGGCCATCCTAAACCCCAGACCTGTCTCCTGCCTCTCTCTACCCCCTCACTCACTGCTAGGGACCGGCATAACATATGATGCAGACCAAAGGCGAGTACGACATCATATGATATCATACAAATTGCATCATTTGATATTGCATATAAATGGTAACTTCGGCCTACTCAGACTGCCGGCATCATATGATATCATATGACATAATATCATATGATATCCTGTTGCCCGTATGATATCATATGATATCATATTGCGGTTCCCTACCCACTGCCCATGCTACAAGCTTACAGTGGTGTGCATGATTCATAGTCTTTCATGCTATTGCTGCGCACGTTGAGCCCCCAATCATATGCTATCATATTGCCGTTCCCTACCCACTGCCCATGCTACAAGCTTACAATGGTGTGCGTGAGTCATAGTCTTTCACGCTGCTGCTGCGCACGTCGATGCTCCAAACAGATGCAATTTGTTTGCATCGTCGCAGGTCATTGGTGCCCGAAAAGAAAATAAGCTCCCCAATGGCTCGTCGCTTGGCTGCCTGCGAGGGAAAGGTGTCCAGAGTGTGTGTGTGTGAGTGTAGGTGTGTGTGTGTGTGTGTGAGTGTGTGCGTTAGTGTGTATGTATTTGTGTTTGTGCATGCATGTTTGTATGAGAATGTATGTGCTTGTGTGTTTGCATGCACATGTCCTTGTGTGTATGTGAGTGTTTGTGTTTGTGTGTGTATTTTTGTTTGTGCATGCATGCATGTATGTATGAGCATGTATGTGCTTGTGTGTTTGCATGCGCATGTCTTTGTGTGTGTGTGTGTGTGTGTGTGTGTGTGTGTGTGTGTGTTTGTTTGTGTGTGTTTGTGTTTGTGTGTGTATTTGTGTGTGTGTGTATGTATTTGTGCATGTATTTGTAAGTGTGTGTGTGTGTGTGTGTGTGTGTGTGTGTGTGTGTGTGTGTGTGTTTGCATGCATGTTTGTATGTGCATATGCATGAGTGAATAGTTGTGTGTCTTTTGTATTTGTGTGCACTCCTCCCCACAATAAGGGGTTTTTATGCTGTTGCCCCTCCCACCACCCACCTGCTCTCCATGAATGCTGTACACTTCGATGCCCCCCTGCTGCTTACTGTTCTCCTTTTCCTTGTACATGGGCAAATCAGCTACCCTGTCTGCTGGGCTGTCTGTGCCGCTCATTGCACTCTTTGTGGCCGTTTTTACACTGTTCCCTGACGGGCTCAGGTCTGGCGGGTCCAGAATAGGGCTAGTCTTGAAAACTCTAGTAGCATGAGGTTCAGCAGAATTGGCACAATTATCGGCGCCAGTGCTTGCGTCGGCAGCAAGGGGGGGATTGGAAGCGATGGCACTGCTGCTTGTGTTATTAGCAGGGTCAGTTACTTCGGCGGGGGCAGTTATTTCCACTTCTGCTACATTCACTGGCCCGGGCTCCGCACTCCCGTTTTCTGCTGCCGAACTCATCCTCGCCTGTGCGCACCCTGGGAGTAATCACGCCCGAGTAGCCCACACAAAAACGAGGGGAAGATAGCCGAAGACTAAGTTGCTAATAATTCCAAGGGAAGTGGGTCTTCTAATAACCCAGCGCAGGTGCAGTGGACAACCCTGCTCTAGGGTGGCAAACCCGACGAGACGCACGGAACCTCGGTCTCGTATCGATTGAATTCTCAAAAGTGCGAGACAACGAAAAAGGGCTGGTAGTAAGTGGTATTTGTTGCTGGTTCCGGGATAATTAGCTGGTCTACGTTGGAAGATAGTCGTTGGAAGCGGGAAAATGAAGGAAGGGCGAATGTAAGCCGTCGATGGTTTCTGACCCTGACAAGTCTTTAGTTCTCCTTTTATATTCCCCTGTTCTAAGCTCTTTAGTTGTGATAAACTGCTCTCCTTCTGATTTGATGGTTGTGCTACGTACCCAGGACCCTCGAGAATGGAGCTTAAAATCCATCCCGTGCTTTCCCACGATGCCAGCGTTCATCGACACACGCGTGTGCACACGTGAACAGGGGAACTCTCTCTCTCTCTCTCTCTCTCTCTCTCTCTCTCTCTCTCTCTCTCTCTCTCTCTCTCTCTCTCTCTCTCTCTCTCTCTCTCTCTCTCTCTCTCTCTCTCTCTCTCTCTCTCTCTCTCTCTCTCTCTCTCTCTCTCTCATCGTGAATGTGCCTCGTGAACGTGGCTCAGTACGGAATCTACAAGTCTGCGCACCGTTGAAGTCTCTAACGCTCCGCAAAAGGGCACGTGGTTCTGTACGACGGACCGAAGGACGTAGTTCTGCAGGGGGCGGTTGCCTCTGCGTTTGCTAACGGGCCCCATACGAAGACGTTCTTTACGTAATCTGGTGGGAACTCCTTCACTCCAATGCATCCACCTGATTGCATTGCCCACTCAGGAGTGTAGTGTCCTTGTGGTCATAACATTATATTACAATGTAACCGTTATATATTGCACCCTTGTTCCTTATGCACGATTTGTGAATCCTGGGTTTTGTACTTCTGTCGTTCTTAGATACTTAACCAAATTTCTGAAGTTCAGACGACTACCGTAATCATACTTGTCGCAGTTGTCAGACTTATCAAATTTATCCATTTGAAAAGGGCATTTATCAAGCCGTTATTTATTGCAACCTTATCGACAGGCCATTGTTGACCCAAAACAAGCTCATTCCACAACATCTGGAAGGGGTCTTCCAACTTATCAGGGTTTTCCTATTCCGCATTTCTCAGCTTCTTCTAGACAACTCCCAAATCCAGCCACTGTGCTACACTCAAATATGTCAGCACATCTGGACAGCTGATTGTATCTGCTTCAAGATGCACTAGGTCGCTTTAGGTTTATATGAATAGCAAGTCAAGGGGGGTGTCTGGAAGCTGCTGCTCGTAACGGTAAAGAAATTCAATGCAACTAATTCTCAATATGATGGGCAATATTGCCAACTTGTATGCTAATTAAAATTGAAATTGTTACATCCGAGTAAGCTGCCACTCTCAGGACATGAAGTTAAGGGCACCACTGCGAAATCCGGAACTAGCAGTAGTCACCATAAAAGAGTCTCCTTGTTAGAAGATCTTAATAAACCAAACTCCTTTAGGCCATCCTAAACCCCAGACCTGTCTGCTGCCTCTCTTCTACCCCCTAACTCCTTTAGGCCATCCTAAACCCCAGACCTGTCTCCTGCCTCTCTCTACCCCCTAACTCCTTTAGGCCATCCTAAACCCCAGACCTGTCTCCTGCCTCTCTCTACCCCCTAACTCCTTTAGGCCATCCTAAGCCCCAGACCTGTCTCCTGCCTCTCTCTACCCCCTAACTCCTTTAGGCCATCCTAAACCCCAGACCTGTCTCCTGCCTCTCTCTACCCCCTCACTCACTGCTAGGGACCGGCATAACATATGATGCAGACCAAAGGCGAGTACGACATCATATGATATCATACAAATTGCATCATTTGATATTGCATATAAATGGTAACTTCGGCCTACTCAGACTGCCGGCATCATATGATATCATATGACATAATATCATATGATATCCTGTTGCCCGTATGATATCATATGATATCATATTGCGGTTCCCTACCCACTGCCCATGCTACAAGCTTACAGTGGTGTGCATGATTCATAGTCTTTCATGCTATTGCTGCGCACGTTGAGCCCCCAATCATATGCTATCATATTGCCGTTCCCTACCCACTGCCCATGCTACAAGCTTACAATGGTGTGCGTGAGTCATAGTCTTTCACGCTGCTGCTGCGCACGTCGATGCTCCAAACAGATGCAATTTGTTTGCATCGTCGCAGGTCATTGGTGCCCGAAAAGAAAATAAGCTCCCCAATGGCTCGTCGCTTGGCTGCCTGCGAGGGAAAGGTGTCCAGAGTGTGTGTGTGTGAGTGTAGGTGTGTGTGTGTGTGTGTGAGTGTGTGCGTTAGTGTGTATGTATTTGTGTTTGTGCATGCATGTTTGTATGAGAATGTATGTGCTTGTGTGTTTGCATGCACATGTCCTTGTGTGTATGTGAGTGTTTGTGTTTGTGTGTGTATTTTTGTTTGTGCATGCATGCATGTATGTATGAGCATGTATGTGCTTGTGTGTTTGCATGCGCATGTCTTTGTGTGTGTGTGTGTGTGTGTGTGTGTGTGTGTGTGTGTGTTTGTTTGTGTGTGTTTGTGTTTGTGTGTGTATTTGTGTGTGTGTGTATGTATTTGTGCATGTATTTGTAAGTGTGTGTGTGTGTGTGTGTGTGTGTGTGTGTGTGTGTGTTTGCATGCATGTTTGTATGTGCATATGCATGAGTGAATAGTTGTGTGTCTTTTGTATTTGTGTGCACTCCTCCCCACAATAAGGGGTTTTTATGCTGTTGCCCCTCCCACCACCCACCTGCTCTCCATGAATGCTGTACACTTCGATGCCCCCCTGCTGCTTACTGTTCTCCTTTTCCTTGTACATGGGCAAATCAGCTACCCTGTCTGCTGGGCTGTCTGTGCCGCTCATTGCACTCTTTGTGGCCGTTTTTACACTGTTCCCTGACGGGCTCAGGTCTGGCGGGTCCAGAATAGGGCTAGTCTTGAAAACTCTAGTAGCATGAGGTTCAGCAGAATTGGCACAATTATCGGCGCCAGTGCTTGCGTCGGCAGCAAGGGGGGGATTGGAAGCGATGGCACTGCTGCTTGTGTTATTAGCAGGGTCAGTTACTTCGGCGGGGGCAGTTATTTCCACTTCTGCTACATTCACTGGCCCGGGCTCCGCACTCCCGTTTTCTGCTGCCGAACTCATCCTCGCCTGTGCGCACCCTGGGAGTAATCACGCCCGAGTAGCCCACACAAAAACGAGGGGAAGATAGCCGAAGACTAAGTTGCTAATAATTCCAAGGGAAGTGGGTCTTCTAATAACCCAGCGCAGGTGCAGTGGACAACCCTGCTCTAGGGTGGCAAACCCGACGAGACGCACGGAACCTCGGTCTCGTATCGATTGAATTCTCAAAAGTGCGAGACAACGAAAAAGGGCTGGTAGTAAGTGGTATTTGTTGCTGGTTCCGGGATAATTAGCTGGTCTACGTTGGAAGATAGTCGTTGGAAGCGGGAAAATGAAGGAAGGGCGAATGTAAGCCGTCGATGGTTTCTGACCCTGACAAGTCTTTAGTTCTCCTTTTATATTCCCCTGTTCTAGCTCTTTAGTTGTGATAAACTGCTCTCCTTCTGATTTGATGGTTGTGCTACGTACCCAGGACCCTCGAGAATGGAGCTTAAAATCCATCCCGTGCTTTCCCACGATGCCAGCGTTCATCGACACACGCGTGTGCACACGTGAACAGGGGAACTCTCTCTCTCTCTCTCTCTCTCTCTCTCTCTCTCTCTCTCTCTCTCTCTCTCTCTCTCTCTCTCTCTCTCTCTCTCTCTCTCTCTCTCTCTCTCTCTCTCTCTCTCTCTCTCTCTCTCTCTCTCTCTCTCTCTCTCTCTCTCATCGTGAATGTGCCTCGTGAACGTGGCTCAGTACGGAATCTACTAGTCTGCGCACCGTTGAAGTCTCTAACGCTGCGCAAAAGGGCACGTGGTTCTGTACGACGGACCGAAGGACGTAGTTCTGCAGGGGGCGGTTGCCTCTGCGTTTGCTAACGGGCCCCATACGAAGACGTTCTTTACGTAATCTGGTGGGAACTCCTTCGCTCCAATGCATCCACCTGATTGCATTGCCCACTCAGGAGTGTAGTGTCGTTGTGGTCATAACATTATATTACAATGTAACCGTTATATATTGCACCCTTGTTCCTTATGCACGATTTGTGAATCCTGGGTTTTGTACTTCTGTCGTTCTTAGATACTTAACCAAATTTCTGAAGTTCAGACGACTACCGTAATCATACTTGTCGCAGTTGTCAGACTTATCAAATTTATCCATTTGAAAAGGGCATTTATCAAGCCGTTATTTATTGCAACCTTATCGACAGGCCATTGTTGACCCAAAACAAGCTCATTCCACAACATCTGGAAGGGGTCTTCCAACTTATCAGGGTTTTCCTATTCCGCATTTCTCAGCTTCTTCTAGACAAGCTCCCAAATCCAGCCACTGTGCTACACTCAAATATGTCAGCACATCTGGACAGCTGATTGTATCTGCTTCAAGATGCACTAGGTCGCTTTAGGTTTATATGAATAGCAAGTCAAGGGGGGTGTCTGGAAGCTGCTGCTCGTAACGGTAAAGAAATTCAATGCAACTAATTCTCAATATGATGGGCAATATTGCCAACTTGTATGCTAATTAAAATTGAAATTGTTACATCCGAGTAAGCTGCCACTCTCAGGACGTGAAGTTAAGGGCACCACTGCGAAATCCGGAACTAGCAGTAGTCACCATAAAAGAGTCTCCTTGTTAGAAGATCTTAATAAACCAAACTCCTTTAGGCCATCCTAAACCCCAGACCTGTCTGCTGCCTCTCTCTACCCCCTAACTCCTTTAGGCCATCCTAAACCCCAGACCTGTCTCCTGCCTCTCTCTACCCCCTAACTCCTTTAGGCCATCCTAAACCCCAGACCTGTCTCCTGCCTCTCTCTACCCCCTAACTCCTTTAGGCCATCCTAAGCCCCAGACCTGTCTCCTGCCTCTCTCTACCCCCTAACTCCTTTAGGCCATCCTAAACCCCAGACCTGTCTCCTGCCTCTCTCTACCCCCTCACTCACTGCTAGGGACCGGCATAACATATGATGCAGACCAAAGGCGAGTACGACATCATATGATATCATACAAATTGCATCATTTGATATTGCATATAAATGGTAACTTCGGCCTACTCAGACTGCCGGCATCATATGATATCATATGACATAATATCATATGATATCCTGTTGCCCGTATGATATCATATGATATCATATTGCAGGTTCCCTACCCACTGCCCATGCTACAAGCTTACAGTGGTGTGCATGATTCATAGTCTTTCATGCTATTGCTGCGCACGTTGAGCCCCCAATCATATGCTATCATATTGCCGTTCCCTACCCACTGCCCATGCTACAAGCTTACAATGGTGTGCGTGAGTCATAGTCTTTCACGCTGCTGCTGCGCACGTCGATGCTCCAAACAGATGCAATTTGTTTGCATCGTCGCAGGTCATTGGTGCCCGAAAAGAAAATAAGCTCCCCAATGGCTCGTCGCTTGGCTGCCTGCGAGGGAAAGGTGTCCAGAGTGTGTGTGTGTGAGTGTAGGTGTGTGTGTGTGTGTGAGTGTGTGCGTTAGTGTGTATGTATTTGTGTTTGTGCATGCATGTTTGTATGAGAATGTATGTGCTTGTGTGTTTGCATGCACATGTCCTTGTGTGTATGTGAGTGTTTGTGTTTGTGTGTGTATTTTTGTTTGTGCATGCATGCATGTATGTATGAGCATGTATGTGCTTGTGTGTTTGCATGCGCATGTCTTTGTGTGTGTGTGTGTGTGTGTGTGTGTGTGTGTGTGTGTTTGTTTGTGTGTGTTTGTGTTTGTGTGTGTATTTGTGTGTGTGTGTATGTATTTGTGCATGTATTTGTAAGTGTGTGTGTGTGTGTGTGTGTGTGTGTGTGTGTGTGTTTGCATGCATGTTTGTATGTGCATATGCATGAGTGAATAGTTGTGTGTCTTTTGTATTTGTGTGCACTCCTCCCCACAATAAGGGGTTTTTATGCTGTTGCCCCTCCCACCACCCACCTGCTCTCCATGAATGCTGTACACTTCGATGCCCCCCTGCTGCTTACTGTTCTCCTTTTCCTTGTACATGGGCAAATCAGCTACCCTGTCTGCTGGGCTGTCTGTGCCGCTCATTGCACTCTTTGTGGCCGTTTTTACACTGTTCCCTGACGGGCTCAGGTCTGGCGGGTCCAGAATAGGGCTAGTCTTGAAAACTCTAGTAGCATGAGGTTCAGCAGAATTGGCACAATTATCGGCGCCAGTGCTTGCGTCGGCAGCAAGGGGGGGATTGGAAGCGATGGCACTGCTGCTTGTGTTATTAGCAGGGTCAGTTACTTCGGCGGGGGCAGTTATTTCCACTTCTGCTACATTCACTGGCCCGGGCTCCGCACTCCCGTTTTCTGCTGCCGAACTCATCCTCGCCTGTGCGCACCCTGGGAGTAATCACGCCCGAGTAGCCCACACAAAAACGAGGGGAAGATAGCCGAAGACTAAGTTGCTAATAATTCCAAGGGAAGTGGGTCTTCTAATAACCCAGCGCAGGTGCAGTGGACAACCCTGCTCTAGGGTGGCAAACCCGACGAGACGCACGGAACCTCGGTCTCGTATCGATTGAATTCTCAAAAGTGCGAGACAACGAAAAAGGGCTGGTAGTAAGTGGTATTTGTTGCTGGTTCCGGGATAATTAGCTGGTCTACGTTGGAAGATAGTCGTTGGAAGCGGGAAAATGAAGGAAGGGCGAATGTAAGCCGTCGATGGTTTCTGACCCTGACAAGTCTTTAGTTCTCCTTTTATATTCCCCTGTTCTAGCTCTTTAGTTGTGATAAACTGCTCTCCTTCTGATTTGATGGTTGTGCTACGTACCCAGGACCCTCGAGAATGGAGCTTAAAATCCATCCCGTGCTTTCCCACGATGCCAGCGTTCATCGACACACGCGTGTGCACACGTGAACAGGGGAACTCTCTCTCTCTCTCTCTCTCTCTCTCTCTCTCTCTCTCTCTCTCTCTCTCTCTCTCTCTCTCTCTCTCTCTCTCTCTCTCTCTCTCTCTCTTCTCTCTCTCTCTCTCTCTCTCTCTCTCTCTCTCTCTCTCTCTCTCTCTCTCTCTCTCTCTCTCTCTCTCATCGTGAATGTGCCTCGTGAACGTGGCTCAGTACGGAATCTACTAGTCTGCGCACCGTTGAAGTCTCTAACGCTGCGCAAAAGGGCACGTGGTTCTGTACGACGGACCGAAGGACGTAGTTCTGCAGGGGGCGGTTGCCTCTGCGTTTGCTAACGGGCCCCATACGAAGACGTTCTTTACGTAATCTGGTGGGAACTCCTTCACTCCAATGCATCCACCTGATTGCATTGCCCACTCAGGAGTGTAGTGTCCGTTGTGTTCATAACATTATATTACAATGTAACCGTTATATATTGCACCCTTGTTCCTTATGCACGATTTGTGAATCCTGGGTTTTGTACTTCTGTCGTTCTTAGATACTTAACCAAATTTCTGAAGTTCAGACGACTACCGTAATCATACTTGTCGCAGTTGTCAGACTTATCAAATTTATCCATTTGAAAAGGGCATTTATCAAGCCGTTATTTATTGCAACCTTATCGACAGGCCATTGTTGACCCAAAACAAGCTCATTCCACAACATCTGGAAGGGGTCTTCCAACTTATCAGGGTTTTCCTATTCCGCATTTCTCAGCTTCTTCTAGACAGCTCCCAAATCCAGCCACTGTGCTACACTCAAATATGTCAGCACATCTGGACAGCTGATTGTATCTGCTTCAAGATGCACTAGGTCGCTTTAGGTTTATATGAATAGCAAGTCAAGGGGGGTGTCTGGAAGCTGCTGCTCGTAACGGTAAAGAAATTCAATGCAACTAATTCTCAATATGATGGGCAATATTGCCAACTTGTATGCTAATTAAAATTGAAATTGTTACATCCGAGTAAGCTGCCACTCTCAGGACGTGAAGTTAAGGGCACCACTGCGAAATCCGGAACTAGCAGTAGTCACCATAAAAGAGTCTCCTTGTTAGAAGATCTTAATAAACCAAACTCCTTTAGGCCATCCTAAACCCCAGACCTGTCTGCTGCCTCTCTCTACCCCCTAACTCCTTTAGGCCATCCTAAACCCCAGACCTGTCTCCTGCCTCTCTCTACCCCCTAACTCCTTTAGGCCATCCTAAACCCCAGACCTGTCTCCTGCCTCTCTCTACCCCCTAACTCCTTTAGGCCATCCTAAGCCCCAGACCTGTCTCCTGCCTCTCTCTACCCCCTAACTCCTTTAGGCCATCCTAAACCCCAGACCTGTCTCCTGCCTCTCTCTACCCCCTCACTCACTGCTAGGGACCGGCATAACATATGATGCAGACCAAAGGCGAGTACGACATCATATGATATCATACAAATTGCATCATTTGATATTGCATATAAATGGTAACTTCGGCCTACTCAGACTGCCGGCATCATATGATATCATATGACATAATATCATATGATATCCTGTTGCCCGTATGATATCATATGATATCATATTGCAGTTCCCTACCCACTGCCCATGCTACAAGCTTACAGTGGTGTGCATGATTCATAGTCTTTCATGCTATTGCTGCGCACGTTGAGCCCCCAATCATATGCTATCATATTGCCGTTCCCTACCCACTGCCCATGCTACAAGCTTACAATGGTGTGCGTGAGTCATAGTCTTTCACGCTGCTGCTGCGCACGTCGATTGCTCCAAACAGATGCAATTTGTTTGCATCGTCGCAGGTCATTGGTGCCCGAAAAGAAAATAAGCTCCCCAATGGCTCGTCGCTTGGCTGCCTGCGAGGGAAAGGTGTCCAGAGTGTGTGTGTGTGAGTGTAGGTGTGTGTGTGTGTGTGTGAGTGTGTGCGTTAGTGTGTATGTAATTTGTGTTTGTGCATGCATGTTTGTATGAGAATGTATGTGCTTGTGTGTTTGCATGCACATGTCCTTGTGTGTATGTGAGTGTTTGTGTTGTGTGTGTATTTTTGTTTGTGCATGCATGCATGTATGTATGAGCATGTATGTGCTTGTGTGTTTGCATGCGCATGTCTTGTGTGTGTGTGTGTGTGTGTGTGTGTGTGTGTGTTTGTTTGTGTGTGTTTGTGTTTGTGTGTGTATTTGTGTGTGTGTATGTATTTGTGCATGTATTTGTAAGTGTGTGTGTGTGTGTGTGTGTGTGTGTGTGTGTGTGTTTGCATGCATGTTTGTATGTGCATATGCATGAGTGAATAGTTGTGTGTCTTTTGTATTTGTGTGCACTCCTCCCCACAATAAGGGGTTTTTATGCTGTTGCCCCTCCCACCACCCACCTGCTCTCCATGAATGCTGTACACTTCGATGCCCCCCTGCTGCTTACTGTTCTCCTTTTCCTTGTACATGGGCAAATCAGCTACCCTGTCTGCTGGGCTGTCTGTGCCGCTCATTGCACTCTTTGTGGCCGTTTTTACACTGTTCCCTGACGGGCTCAGGTCTGGCGGGTCCAGAATAGGGCTAGTCTTGAAAACTCTAGTAGCATGAGGTTCAGCAGAATTGGCACAATTATCGGCGCCAGTGCTTGCGTCGGCAGCAAGGGGGGGATTGGAAGCGATGGCACTGCTGCTTGTGTTATTAGCAGGGTCAGTTACTTCGGCGGGGGCAGTTATTTCCACTTCTGCTACATTCACTGGCCCGGGCTCCGCACTCCCGTTTTCTGCTGCCGAACTCATCCTCGCCTGTGCGCACCCTGGGAGTAATCACGCCCGAGTAGCCCACACAAAAACGAGGGGAAGATAGCCGAAGACTAAGTTGCTAATAATTCCAAGGGAAGTGGGTCTTCTAATAACCCAGCGCAGGTGCAGTGGACAACCCTGCTCTAGGGTGGCAAACCCGACGAGACGCACGGAACCTCGGTCTCGTATCGATTGAATTCTCAAAAGTGCGAGACAACGAAAAAGGGCTGGTAGTAAGTGGTATTTGTTGCTGGTTCCGGGATAATTAGCTGGTCTACGTTGGAAGATAGTCGTTGGAAGCGGGAAAATGAAGGAAGGGCGAATGTAAGCCGTCGATGGTTTCTGACCCTGACAAGTCTTTAGTTCTCCTTTTATATTCCCCTGTTCTAGCTCTTTAGTTGTGATAAACTGCTCTCCTTCTGATTTGATGGTTGTGCTACGTACCCAGGACCCTCGAGAATGGAGCTTAAAATCCATCCCGTGCTTTCCCACGATGCCAGCGTTCATCGACACACGCGTGTGCACACGTGAACAGGGGAACTCTCTCTCTCTCTCTCTCTCTTCTCTCTCTCTCTCTCTCTCTCTCATCGTGAATGTGCCTCGTGAACGTGGCTCAGTACGGAATCTACTAGTCTGCGCACCGTTGAAGTCTCTAACGCTGCGCAAAAGGGCACGTGGTTCTGTACGACGGACCGAAGGACGTAGTTCTGCAGGGGGCGGTTGCCTCTGCGTTTGCTAACGGGCCCCATACGAAGACGTTCTTTACGTAATCTGGTGGGAACTCCTTCGCTCCAATGCATCCACCTGATTGCATTGCCCACTCAGGAGTGTAGTGTCGTTGTGTTCATAACATTATATTACAATGTAACCGTTATATATTGCACCCTTGTTCCTTATGCACGATTTGTGAATCCTGGGTTTTGTACTTCTGTCGTTCTTAGATACTTAACCAAATTTCTGAAGTTCAGACGACTACCGTAATCATACTTGTCGCAGTTGTCAGACTTATCAAATTTATCCATTTGAAAAGGGCATTTATCAAGCCGTTATTTATTGCAACCTTATCGACAGGCCATTGTTGACCCAAAACAAGCTCATTCCACAACATCTGGAAGGGGTCTTCCAACTTATCAGGGTTTTCCTATTCCGCATTTCTCAGCTTCTTCTAGACAGCTCCCAAATCCAGCCACTGTGCTACACTCAAATATGTCAGCACATCTGGACAGCTGATTGTATCTGCTTCAAGATGCACTAGGTCGCTTTAGGTTTATATGAATAGCAAGTCAAGGGGGGTGTCTGGAAGCTGCTGCTCGTAACGGTAAAGAAATTCAATGCAACTAATTCTCAATATGATGGGCAATATTGCCAACTTGTATGCTAATTAAAATTGAAATTGTTACATCCGAGTAAGCTGCCACTCTCAGGACGTGAAGTTAAGGGCACCACTGCGAAATCCGGAACTAGCAGTAGTCACCATAAAAGAGTCTCCTTGTTAGAAGATCTTAATAAACCAAACTCCTTTAGGCCATCCTAAACCCCAGACCTGTCTGCTGCCTCTCTCTACCCCCTAACTCCTTTAGGCCATCCTAAACCCCAGACCTGTCTCCTGCCTCTCTCTACCCCCTAACTCCTTTAGGCCATCCTAAACCCCAGACCTGTCTCCTGCCTCTCTCTACCCCCTAACTCCTTTAGGCCATCCTAAGCCCCAGACCTGTCTCCTGCCTCTCTCTACCCCCTAACTCCTTTAGGCCATCCTAAACCCCAGACCTGTCTCCTGCCTCTCTCTACCCCCTCACTCACTGCTAGGGACCGGCATAACATATGATGCAGACCAAAGGCGAGTACGACATCATATGATATCATACAAATTGCATCATTTGATATTGCATATAAATGGTAACTTCGGCCTACTCAGACTGCCGGCATCATATGATATCATATGACATAATATCATATGATATCCTGTTGCCCGTATGATATCATATGATATCATATTGCGGTTCCCTACCCACTGCCCATGCTACAAGCTTACAGTGGTGTGCATGATTCATAGTCTTTCATGCTATTGCTGCGCACGTTGAGCCCCCAATCATATGCTATCATATTGCCGTTCCCTACCCACTGCCCATGCTACAAGCTTACAATGGTGTGCGTGAGTCATAGTCTTTCACGCTGCTGCTGCGCACGTCGATGCTCCAAACAGATGCAATTTGTTTGCATCGTCGCAGGTCATTGGTGCCCGAAAAGAAAATAAGCTCCCCAATGGCTCGTCGCTTGGCTGCCTGCGAGGGAAAGGTGTCCAGAGTGTGTGTGTGTGAGTGTAGGTGTGTGTGTGTGTGTGTGAGTGTGTGCGTTAGTGTGTATGTATTTGTGTTTGTGCATGCATGTTTGTATGAGAATGTATGTGCTTGTGTGTTTGCATGCACATGTCCTTGTGTGTATGTGAGTGTTTGTGTTTGTGTGTGTATTTTTGTTTGTGCATGCATGCATGTATGTATGAGCATGTATGTGCTTGTGTGTTTGCATGCGCATGTCTTTGTGTGTGTGTGTGTGTGTGTGTGTGTGTGTGTTTGTTTGTGTGTGTTTGTGTTTGTGTGTGTATTTGTGTGTGTGTATGTATTTGTGCATGTATTTGTAAGTGTGTGTGTGTGTGTGTGTGTGTGTGTGTGTGTGTGTGTGTGTTTGCATGCATGTTTGTATGTGCATATGCATGAGTGAATAGTTGTGTGTCTTTTGTATTTGTGTGCACTCCTCCCCACAATAAGGGGTTTTTATGCTGTTGCCCCTCCCACCACCCACCTGCTCTCCATGAATGCTGTACACTTCGATGCCCCCCTGCTGCTTACTGTTCTCCTTTTCCTTGTACATGGGCAAATCAGCTACCCTGTCTGCTGGGCTGTCTGTGCCGCTCATTGCACTCTTTGTGGCCGTTTTTACACTGTTCCCTGACGGGCTCAGGTCTGGCGGGTCCAGAATAGGGCTAGTCTTGAAAACTCTAGTAGCATGAGGTTCAGCAGAATTGGCACAATTATCGGCGCCAGTGCTTGCGTCGGCAGCAAGGGGGGGATTGGAAGCGATGGCACTGCTGCTTGTGTTATTAGCAGGGTCAGTTACTTCGGCGGGGGCAGTTATTTCCACTTCTGCTACATTCACTGGCCCGGGCTCCGCACTCCCGTTTTCTGCTGCCGAACTCATCCTCGCCTGTGCGCACCCTGGGAGTAATCACGCCCGAGTAGCCCACACAAAAACGAGGGGAAGATAGCCGAAGACTAAGTTGCTAATAATTCCAAGGGAAGTGGGTCTTCTAATAACCCAGCGCAGGTGCAGTGGACAACCCTGCTCTAGGGTGGCAAACCCGACGAGACGCACGGAACCTCGGTCTCGTATCGATTGAATTCTCAAAAGTGCGAGACAACGAAAAAGGGCTGGTAGTAAGTGGTATTTGTTGCTGGTTCCGGGATAATTAGCTGGTCTACGTTGGAAGATAGTCGTTGGAAGCGGGAAAATGAAGGAAGGGCGAATGTAAGCCGTCGATGGTTTCTGACCCTGACAAGTCTTTAGTTCTCCTTTTATATTCCCCTGTTCTAGCTCTTTAGTTGTGATAAACTGCTCTCCTTCTGATTTGATGGTTGTGCTACGTACCCAGGACCCTCGAGAATGGAGCTTAAAATCCATCCCGTGCTTTCCCACGATGCCAGCGTTCATCGACACACGCGTGTGCACACGTGAACAGGGGAACTCTCTCTCTCTCTCTCTCTCTCTCTCTCTCTCTCTCTCTCTCTCTCTCTCTCTCTCTCTCTCTCTCTCTCTCTCTCTCTCTCTCTCTCTCTCTCTCTCTCTCTCTCTCTCTCTCTCTCTCTCTCTCTCTCTCTCTCTCTCTCTCTCTCTCTCTCTCTCTCTCTCTCTCTCTCTCTCTCATCGTGAATGTGCCTCGTGAACGTGGCTCAGTACGGAATCTACTAGTCTGCGCACCGTTGAAGTCTCTAACGCTGCGCAAAAGGGCACGTGGTTCTGTACGACGGACCGAAGGACGTAGTTCTGCAGGGGGCGGTTGCCTCTGCGTTTGCTAACGGGCCCCATACGAAGACGTTCTTTACGTAATCTGGTGGGAACTCCTTCACTCCAATGCATCCACCTGATTGCATTGCCCACTCAGGAGTGTAGTGTCGTTGTGTTCATAACATTATATTACAATGTAACCGTTATATATTGCACCCTTGTTCCTTATGCACGATTTGTGAATCCTGGGTTTTGTACTTCTGTCGTTCTTAGATACTTAACCAAATTTCTGAAGTTCAGACGACTACCGTAATCATACTTGTCGCAGTTGTCAGACTTATCAAATTTATCCATTTGAAAAGGGCATTTATCAAGCCGTTATTTATTGCAACCTTATCGACAGGCCATTGTTGACCCAAAACAAGCTCATTCCACAACATCTGGAAGGGGTCTTCCAACTTATCAGGGTTTTCCTATTCCGCATTTCTCAGCTTCTTCTAGACAGCTCCCAAATCCAGCCACTGTGCTACACTCAAATATGTCAGCACATCTGGACAGCTGATTGTATCTGCTTCAAGATGCACTAGGTCGCTTTAGGTTTATATGAATAGCAAGTCAAGGGGGGTGTCTGGAAGCTGCTGCTCGTAACGGTAAAGAAATTCAATGCAACTAATTCTCAATATGATGGGCAATATTGCCAACTTGTATGCTAATTAAAATTGAAATTGTTACATCCGAGTAAGCTGCCACTCTCAGGACGTGAAGTTAAGGGCACCACTGCGAAATCCGGAACTAGCAGTAGTCACCATAAAAGAGTCTCCTTGTTAGAAGATCTTAATAAACCAAACTCCTTTAGGCCATCCTAAACCCCAGACCTGTCTGCTGCCTCTCTCTACCCCCTAACTCCTTTAGGCCATCCTAAACCCCAGACCTGTCTCCTGCCTCTCTCTACCCCCTAACTCCTTTAGGCCATCCTAAACCCCAGACCTGTCTCCTGCCTCTCTCTACCCCCTAACTCCTTTAGGCCATCCTAAGCCCCAGACCTGTCTCCTGCCTCTCTCTACCCCCTAACTCCTTTAGGCCATCCTAAACCCCAGACCTGTCTCCTGCCTCTCTCTACCCCCTCACTCACTGCTAGGGACCGGCATAACATATGATGCAGACCAAAGGCGAGTACGACATCATATGATATCATACAAATTGCATCATTTGATATTGCATATAAATGGTAACTTCGGCCTACTCAGACTGCCGGCTATATCGAGATCATTTGCGGTTCCCTACCCATGACATGTACAAGCTTACAAGTGGTGTGCAGGATCATCGTCTTTCATGCTTATTGCCTGGCCGTTTGAGCCCCCAATCATTATGCTATCAGATTGCCGTTCCCTACACACTTGCCATGCTACAAGCTTACAATGGTTGTGCTGTGAGTCATAGTATTTCACGCTGGATGATGCGCCCCAAAACGGTTTTCGATGCTCCAAACAGAATGCAATTGTTTGCATTCGTCGCAGGTCATTGGTGCCGAAAAGAAAATAAGTCCAAATGGATCGGTCGCTTGGCTGCCGCCCCTGAGAGGGAAAGGTGTCAAGAAGGGTGTGTGGTGTGAGTGTAGGGGTGTGTGTGTGTGTGAGTGTGGCGTTAGTGTGTATGTATTTTGTGTTTGTGCATGACATGTTTGTATGAGATTGTATGTGCGTGTGTGTTTGCATGAAAATGTCCTTGTGTGTATGTGAGTGTTTTGTGTTTGTGTGTGTATTTTTGTTTGTGCATGCATGCACTGTATGTATGAGCATGTATGTGCTTGTGTGTTTGCATGCGCATGTCTTTGTGTGTGTTGATGTGTGTGTATGTTGTGTGTGTTTGTGTGTTTTGTGTGTGTGTATTTGTGTGTGTGTATGTATTTGTGCATGTATTTGTAAGTGTGTGTGTGTGTGTGTGTGTGTGTGGTGTGTGTGTGTGTGTGTTTGCATGCCTGTTTGTATGGCATATGCATGAGTGAATAGTGTGTGTCTTTTGTATTTGTGTGCACTCCTCCCCACAATAAGGGTTTTATGCTGTTGCCCCTTCCCACCACCCACCTGCTCTCCATGAATGCTGTACACTTCGATGCCCCCCCTGCCTGCTTACTGTTCTCCTTTTCCTTGTACATGGGCAAATCAGCTACCTGTCTGCTGGGCTGTCTGTGCCGCTCATTGCACTCTTTGTGGCCGTTTTTACACTGTTCCCTGACGGGCTCAGGTCTGGCGGGTCCAGAATAGGGCTAGTCTTGAAAAACTCTAGTAGCATGAGGTTCAGCAGAATTGGCACAATTATCGGCGCCAGTGCTTGCGTCGGCAGCCAAGGGGGGGATTGGAAGCGATGGCATGCTGCTTGTGTTATTAGCAGGGTCAGTTACTTCGGCGGGGGCAGTTATTTCCACTTCTGCTACATTCACTGGCCCGGGCTCCGCACTCCCGTTTTCTGCTGCCGAACTCATCCTCGCCTGTGCGCACCCTGGGAGTAATCACGCCCGAGTAGCCCACACAAAACGAGGGGAAGATAGCCGAAGACTAAGTTGCTAATAATTCCAAGGGAAGTGGGTCTTTCTAATAACCCAGCGCAGGTGCAGTGGACAACCCTGCTCTAGGTGGCAAAACCCGACGAGACGCACTCAAAAGTGCGAGACAACGAAAAAGGGCTGGTTAGTAAGTGGTATTTGTTGCTGGTTCCGGGATAATTAGGCTGGTCTACGTTGGAAGATAGTCGTTGGAAGCGGGAAAATGAAGGAAGGGCGAATGTAAGCCGTCGATGGTTTCTGCCCCTGACAAGTCTTTAGTCCTCCTTTTATATTCCCCTGTTCTAGCTCTTTAGTTGTGATAAACTGCTCTCCTTCTGATTGATGGTGTGTACGTACCCAGGAACTCGAGAATGGAGCTTAAAATCCATCCGTGCTTTCCCACGATGCCAGCGTTCATCGACACACGCGTGTGCACACGTGAACAGGGGGAACTCTCTCTCTCTCTCTCTCTCTCTCTCTCTCTATCTCCTCTACTTCTCTCTATCTCATCGTGAATGTGCCTCGTGAACGTGGCTCAGTACGGAATCTACTAGTCTGCGCACCGTTGAAGTCTCTAACGCTGCGCAAAAGGGCACGTGGTTCTGTTACGACGGACCCGAAGGACGTAGTTCTGCAGGGGGCGGTTGCCTCTGCGTTTGCTAACGGGCCCCATACGAAGACGTTCTTTACGTAATCTGGTGGGAACTCCTTCGCTCCAATGCATCCACCTGATTGCATTGCCCACTCAGGAGTGTGTAGTGTCGTTTGTTCATACATTATATTACAATGTAACCGTTATATATTGCACCCTTGTTCCTATGCCACGATGGTGAATCCTGGGTTTTTGTAATTCTGTGGTTCTAGATACTTTAACCAAATTTCTGAAGTTTCCAGACGACTACAGTAATCATATTGTCCAGGTTGTGCAGACTTATCAAGTTATCCATTTGAACAGGGCATTATCAAGACCGTATTTATTGCAACCTTATCACAGGCCATGTTGACCCCCCCCAAAAACACGCAGCATTCCACACATTGGAAGGGTTCTTCCAAACTTATCAGGGGTTTATTCCGCATTTCTCAGCTTCTTCTAGACAGCCCAAACAGCCACGTGCTACCACTTCAAATATGTCAGCATCTGGACAGTGATTGAGTGCTTCAAGATGACCAGGTCGCTTAGGTTTATATGAAAGCAAGTCAAGGGGGGTGTCTGGAAAGCTGCTTGCTCGTAACGGTAGTAAAGAAATTCAATGCACTAATTTTCTCAAATATGATGGGCAATTACTGCCAACTTGTAGCTAATAAAATTGAAATTGTTAACATCCGAGTAAGCTGCCACTTTCTAGCTGTAAGTGAAGTTAAGGGCACCATGCGAACTCCGGAATAGCAGTAGCACCATAAAAGATCTCCTTGTTAGAAGATGTTATAAACCAAACTCCTTTGCCATCCTAAACCCCAGACCTGTTGTGCCGCTCCTACCCCCTTAACTCCTTTAGGCCATCCTAAACCCAGGACCGTGTCTCCTGCCTCTCTCTACCCCCTAACTCCCTTTAGGCCATCCCTAAACCCCAGACTGTCTCCTGCCTCTCTTACCCCCTACTCCTTTAGGCCATCTAAGCCCCAGACCGTTATCCTTGCCTCTCTCACCCCTAAACTCCTTTAGGCCATTCCTAAACCACAGACCTGGTCTCCTGACTCTCTCTCTACCCCTCACTCACTGCTAGGGACCGGCATATAACATATGATGCAGAACCAAACAGGCAGAGTACACTCATATGATATCATACAAATTGAATCATTTGATATTGCATATAAATGGTAAATTCGGCCCCCTCTACCAGGGATGCCGGATTCATATGATTATCATATGACATAATATCATATGATATCCCTGGTGCCCGTATGATATCATTGATATCATATTGCGGTTCCTACCCACTTGCCCATGACATTTGAGCTACAAGCTTACAGTGGTGCATGATTCATAGTCTTTCATGCTATGCTGCGCACGTTGAGCCCCCAATCCATATTGCTATCATATTGACGTTTCCCGACCACACTGCCCAGACTAAAAGCTTACAAGGTGGTTGCTGTGCTGAGTCATGTCTTTTCACGCTGCATCTGCGCACGTCGATGCTCCAAACAGATGCAATTTGTTTGCATCGTCGCAGGTCATTGTGCCTGTGACAAGAAAATAAGCTCCCAATGGCTCTCGTCGCTGAGGCATCCGGGGAAAAGGTGTAAAGAGGTGTGTGTGTGAGTGTAGGTGTGTAGTGTGTGTGTGTGAGTGTGGCGTTAGTGGTATGTATTGTGTTTGTGCATGCATGTTTGTATGAGAAGTATGTCGCTGGTGTGTTTGCATGAAAAGGATCTTAAATGTGTGGATTGAGTGTTTGGGTTGTGTGTGTTAGTTTTGGTTGTGAATGAATGAAGGTATGTGACATTGAGAATGTATGTGATTGTTGGTTGAGGCGATGTATTGTGTGTGTGTGTGGGTGTGTGTGTGTGTGTGTGTGTGTTTGTGTGTGTGTGCTTTGGTGGGTGTGTGATTTGGGTGGGTGTATGATTTGTGAATTGTGATTTGTAAAGTGTGTCGGGGGGGGGGGGGGTCGAGTGTGTGTGTTGTTGCGTGTGTTGGGGGTGTATGATGGTGTATGTGTTTGCATGCTTTTGTATGTGCATATGCATGGAGTGAAAGTGTGTTGCCTTTTGTTATTTGTGTGCACTCCTCCCCACAATAGGGGGTTTTTTTTTATGCTGTTGCCCCTCCCACCACCCACTGATCTCCCATGAATGTGTTGTACACGTCGATTGCCCCCCCCTGCTGCTTACTGTTCCCTTTCCTGTTAAACATGGGCAAATCAGCTACCCTGTCGCTGGGCGGTCTGTGTGCTCTCATTGCCCACTCTTTGTGGCCGTTTTTACACTGTTCCCTGAAGGCGCTCAGGTCTGGAGCGGTCCAGAATAGGGATAGCTTGAAAACTTTAGTATCATGAGGTTCAGCAGAAATTGGCACAATGATCGGCCGCCAGTGGCTTGCGTCAGGCAGGAAGAAAGGGGGGGAGTGGAGAAGAGATGATTGAAAATGTGAGGGTGTTAGAGAAGGAGGCAGTGAATTAGGCGGGGGAAGGTATTTAATAGGCATGCTAAATTCAAATGGCAAAGCGGCATAAGCCCCCACAATCACGTTGCTGGGAAGACGAACTCTATCATGGACTGTGCGATAACCCTGAGGAGTTAATCCGCGAAGTTAGCCCACACAAAAAAGAGGGGAAGATAGACGAAAGACTAAGTTGATTATATTCCGGGGGACAGTGGGGGGAGGGGTTTATAATAACCCAGCGCAGGTGCAGTGGACAACCCTGCTCTAGGGTGGCAAACCCGACGAGACGCACTCAAAAGTGCGAGACAACGAAAAAGGGCTGGTAGTAAGTGGTATTTGTTGCTGGTTCCGGGATAATTAGCTGGTCTACGTTGGAAGATAGTCGTTGGAAGCGGGAAAATGAAGGAAGGGCGAATGTAAGCCGTCGATGGTTTCTGACCCTGACAAGTCTTTAGTTCTCCTTTTATATTCCCCTGTTCTAGCTCTTTAGTTGTGATAAACTGCTCTCCTTCTGATTTGATGGTTGTGCTACGTACCCAGGACCCTCGAGAATGGAGCTTAAAATCCATCCCGTGCTTTCCCACGATGCCAGCGTTCATCGACACACGCGTGTGCACACGTGAACAGGGAGACTATCTATAGCGGAGATCGAGATTCTACCGAGGAGAGAGGAGAGCAAGGAAAAGAGGAGAGAGACGAGTAGAGAGAGAGAGAGAGAGAGAGAGGAAAGAGCAGAGGAGAGAGGAGAGAAAGAGAGAGAGCGAGGAGAGAGAGAGAGAGAGATGAGAGAGGAGAGATAAGTAGAGAGAGAGAGAGAGAGAGAGAGGAGAGGGAGAGGGAGAGATGAGAGAGAGAGAGGGCGAGAGAGAGAGAGAAAAGAGAGGAGTAGCAGACGAGTGAGTAATAGAAGCGAGAGGAAGAGAGAGAGAGAGAGGGAGAAGCGACAGCAGAGAGAGACTCGATATATCTCTATCTTACTATATACTATCTCTAGCTATTGATAGTCTCTTCTCTCT
>JACBWV010000610.1:12988880-13051230 GCA_013435795.1 Chlamydomonas sp. ICE-L | reverse complement strand
AGAGAGAGAGAGAGAGAGAGAGAGAGAGAGAGGAGATAGAGAAGAGAGATGAGAGAGCGAGCGAGAGCGCGAGAGAGACGAGAGCGAGAGGAGAGCGAGAGAGAGAGAGAGAGAGAGAGCGATAGAGAGAGCGAGCGATAGAGAGAGAGAAGAGAGCGCGAGTAGAGGAGATAGAGTCTATCTCTCGATCTCTGATAAGATCGCGTATCGACTCTATCTCATCGTCTCTCGCTCTCATCGTGAAGGTGCCTCGTGGAAACGTGGCTCGGGTACGGAATATAATAGTCTGCGCACCGTTGAAGTCTCTAACGCTGCGCAAAAGGGCACGTGGTTCTGTACGACGGACCGAAGGACGTAGTTCTGCAGGGGGCGGTTGCCTCTGCGTTTGCTAACGGGCCCCATACGAAGACGTTCTTTACGTAATCTGGTGGGAACTCCTTCACTCCAATGCATCCACCTAATTGCATTGCCCACTCAGGAGTGTAGTGTCGTTGTGTTCATAACATTATATTACAATGTAACCGTTATATATTGCACCCTTGTTCCTTATGCACGATTTGTGAATCCTGGGTTTTGTACTTCTGTCGTTCTTAGATACTTAACCAAATTTCTGAAGTTCAGACGACTACCGTAATCATACTTGTCGCAGTTGTCAGGACTTATCAAATTTATCCATTTGAAAAGGGCATTTATCAAGCCGTTTATTTATTGCAACCTTATCGACAGGCCATTGTTGACCCAAAACAAGCTCATTCCACAACGTCTGGAAGGGGTCTTCCAACTTATCAGGGTTTTCCTATTCCGCATTTCTCAGCTTCTTCTAGACAGCTCCCAAATCCAGCCACTGTGCTACACTCAAATATGTCAGCACATCTGGACAGCTGATTGTATCTGCTTCAAGATGCACTAGGTCGCTTTAGGTTTATATGAATAGCAAGTCAAGGGGGGTGTCTGGAAGCTGCTGCTCGTAACGGTAAAGAAATTCAATGCAACTAATTCTCAATATGATGGGCAATATTGCCAACTTGTATGCTAATTAAAATTGAAATTGTTACATCCGAGTAAGCTGCCACTCTCAGGACGTGAAGTTAAGGGCACCACTGCGAAATCCGGAACTAGCAGTAGTCACCATAAAAGAGTCTCCTTGTTAGAAGATCTTAATAAGCCCCTTGGCAAGATCTAAAACAAGGAGTATCAGGAAGAATGCTAATCCCCACTTGTATTCTATCCATGTTCGTGTACGTTGTTACATTCCAGGGGTAGGCCAGACAGGCTAAAGGGACTTGTCCAACCGTGACAGGAGGGGCTAAAACGAAAAGGCACTGCACGTTTACTCCACCTGCAGGCAGTGAGCAGCCTTTCATGCACCGAAACGCAATTGCCAGAGGCTGCTGGCCTGCTGGCCTGCTGGAGCATCTCTCCATCATGAGAGACAGGGTTCGTCACATAAACTCAGTCGAATTAATCAATCCAGAGCACCAAGCCCAACAAACACAAGAGAAGGGGGCTGAGCCCAAAGAGCTAAAGACTAATCAAGGGCATGCGCTATGAGCACCTTAATAAGCAGCGATAATGGCCTTAACAGGAAAAAAACACACTTCAACCCAGCACAACCATCTAGCATAAAAGGACCTGGGTGCCAAGAAGAGTAACCATAGGCACCCCAAGAAGAAAAGGGCGAGTCCAGACGAAAAACAGGGAGTCCAGAAACCAATACTATCGAGACTCAGTAAGCAGGCACATGAGGGAGAGAGAGAGAGAGAGAGAGAGAGAGAGAGGGTTCGTTACATAAACTCAGCAAAGCACTGCCGAGACTGAACAGCAGCACAGCCTGCCGACCATTCAATTTATAACACGGAAGCATGAGGGGTTTTAAGGCACCCCATGAGGAAGAGGTAATGAACCAGGACCCACCGTTAAATATGGTCACCGCAGCTTAAGGTCTCCGGTTTGAATCTGCACTGACATGTGCTCTAGAAATCCCTGGTTTCCGTGGTTATCGCATGGGGGGTACTGTTAACTGCAATGTGCAGACGGTTAGACGCCAAGCCTTGAAGGACAGTTCATTGGAACCACTTGAGACCCAGGGGTGGGTGTATGGGTGAATAATGTGGGTATGGGTGGTTGAGTATGGGTGGTATGGATGGGTGAATGGGTGGTTCATTGGGTGAGTATGGATGGGTTTGGGTGGGTGAGTGAATGGGTGCGTATGGGGGGTATGGCCCCACCTTTGCACATGCTGTGAAGCGGAGCCAGTTTCCCTGCACCAAGGATGGGATCAAGTGCGCCAACACCCCACTACAGTGCCCCTTGTTATTGTATGAGTTTCATGTCTTTTCTAGAGTGACTACAGAGCACGTAGGCCTCACTGCCTGACGTGCAGGGCTGACGTGTCTCCTGTGCCGTTGGCCTGCTACGGCCATGCGCCATGCCGGCAGTACTGAGTGCGGTACAGCGTGTTCCCTTCTTTTATCAGCCCTTCCGCTGGACAGAGCATCTCGCATGTAACTGATTACAATCGTTCTGCCCCTTCTCTGTATCGCTTCAGTTGTGATACTCCGGAAAGCTTTACCCCTTGTGTGCCGAGTTCTTCTGGAAGTACAACACAGCTGCCCAATGGAGGGTGAAGCATGGTCGAGAGGCTACACCAACAAATCTGTGGGAGCTACAGACCAAGGAGAAACACTGTATGGGCTTGTGAGGCAGGGTACTACATTTTGTCAAATTGGGCGGCGCTTTAAGCGCACGAACGTCAAATTGGCCAGCGTTTTTTTTTTTGCGCGCTGCGTCCACAGGGAGTTGAAAAACAGCGCGGAATGCGCAGTGAGGCTAAAAAAGCGATCAGTCCTGAATTCCACGCATAGTCAGAGCTGAATAAACTCATAAACTCATCAAATGCCCAATAGCCAACGAGTACGGAGCATTTTAGCAAAGTAGTATGGTACGCATAGCATGGATAAATAAAGGTGTTCTTTTAAGTGAAGAGAAACTATCTAGCTACAGGTTTGGCCCAAGGGTGAAGAAAAGGAGCTGCCTAAAAGCTGCAATGCGTAGAAAACAAATAAACAGTTATTGTTCCACATATCATGAATGGAAGTGCATGGTCGTCATCCTTTGATGTATCAATTTGGAGCTTGTATGATATGAAAATGATGATGAGTGGTGTGATCTGATGACATTCACAGGGACACTTTTTGCTGTTGCAAGGATTTTCACCCCAAGAGGTGGGACCCCTTACACAAACTAGCGCCACAGAGGATATGCAAAGATTAAACACCAATACAAACGAGATGTGTAGACCTTGCCTGTTTGGAGTCTTGAGGTACAGCTCGTCCTTGACAGACTGCACTACCCTCACGATTGATGAATGAGCATGAAAGCGATAAGGCATGTGGTATCAGCAATTTCCCACATGTGGCATGTGACATGTGGTACATGACATGTGGCATATCAGCATATGACATGTGGCACATGACATGTGGCAAATGACATGTGGCATGTGACATCAGTACTGTCTCACATGTGCTGTACAAAACCAACCTTGCTTAGGTGTCCCTATACCCTTGTGGCTGCACAATCTTGAGACAGTGCTGTGCACACTACGCGATATTACTATTAACGTCCCTAGCTACAAATGAATGAAGGGGCGGTGGCATCGAACAATGTCCCGTGAGTCAAGCCAGCACCAGGTCTTTTATTTTTGGCTATATATAGCGATCGCTACTGTTGATCCCGTTTTGGCCCCAATTGCCGCAATACAGAAATGCCTTAAATTGCCCTAAAAAGCTATAAAAAGCTGTCCCTGGAGGAGGCCTAAAACCATAAAGCTAGAAAAAACTCACTTTCAGACTCGAACAAAACATCCCTGGCCTGCACCTGGGCTTTTATTTTCGGCTACCAACAGCAACTTATAGGCAGCTCCCTGAGACTGCCAATGGGCCCAACCCAAACATTCCAGGAGCACTGGAAAGTTGGCGATACCAGCTCCCAGGTGCACTAGGTTGCTGCAGGTTTGGACGAAGAGAGAACCTGTGGAGCTGCTTAGAAGCTGCAGCTCGTAGCTGAAAAGAAAAGCACTACTGCCAAGGCACCTGTGAAGCAGAACCCCTAGGCAGCAAGCACTGTCGCCACCCTTGCCACAATATACAGAGGGGAGAGGGGATGTGAGCTCAGGATATCCAGTAGTTGTAGCTGATATCCTGTATTTGATGTCCTGTAGTTGTAGCTTCTTCAGCTGCGACATTTCTCTATATGCGCCTGTGCTTGTCATCTTCTTCATCTTTGTCACTGTCGTCATCATCTCTTGACCTCTTCTCCCTATTTCCCTCATCCTAATCATCCTCATCATCTCTAGACCTTCTCCTGACCTCCTCCTCGTCCTCTTCGTCCTCCTTCTCCTCCTCCTCTCAGAGTGAAGGTGGGCGAATGGGACAAGGGGATCGGATGGGGCTAGGAGATTGGACAGGGTTGGGGGATTGAATGAGGCTGGGTGATTGGATGGGTCTGGGTGATTCAATAGGCTGTGGGGAGCCTGGTGGTTAGCATGAGAGGGGAGGTGGGGGGTTATCAGCTAGTAAGCACTCCGAAGAGTGGACAGAGATGTTGCAGCGGAACAGACGCGCCAATCTATACACGGAGACGAGAATAGCATTACAAGCACGGGAGACCCATGAAGGGGCACCAGTGGTGAAAGGGGGCGGCAGCCAGGAACCTAACAGGGTACAGGCAGACCGGTGACGCAGCCAACAGGAAGCTGTCACTGAGTCACTCAAAGGATGACACAGTCTACGGGAAGCTGTCACTACGGGAAGCTGGCAGAGCCGATAGTTCTAAGGAAGTACATAAGTAGTCACCAAGTCATAAAACGCGTGAGAACACCGCAATTCATGCTGACACTCCACCTATGACATTTTATTGTTTTCACACACAGGGGTGCGTGGCCAGCTAGACACCCCCCACATGCTGACACCCCCACATGCTGACACCCCCCCCACATGCTGACACCCCCACATGCTGACCCCCCCACATGCTGACACCCCCACATGCTGACACCCCCCACATGCTGACACCCCCACATGCTGACAGCCCCCCCACATGCTGACACCCCCCACATGCTGACACCCCCACATGCTGACACCCCCCACATGCTGACACCCCCCACATGCTGACACCCCCACATGCTGACACCCCCCACATGCTGACACCCCCCACATGCTGACACCCCCACATGCTGACACCCCACATGCTGACACCCCCACATGCACCCCACATTGCTGACACCCCCACATGCTGACACCCCCCACATGCTGACACTCCACCTATGACATTTTATTGTTTTCACACACAGGGGTGCGTGGCCAGCTAGACACCCCCCACATTCCAGGTTTCAAATGCCTTTCTTGTGCCCCTCGCCCCAAGTTGAGCAAGGATGGGGGGGTCGCTATCTATGTCCGCACTTGCCTAAATGCTACTTTAGTCCATGAGGCACCTGAATTAGGCATGGCATGGATTCGCATACATGGAACACACATTGGGTGTGTGCTATATCCCACATGCTAACAGCTCATACTACAAACATGGTGACGACTGCATTAGTATAGAGGACCACTTCCTCACTCTAGGTAAAATCATTGGGAACTTCCAGGAAAAAGGCTACGTTATGGTGATGGGTGACTTCAACGCTCGGGTTGGTCTTGGTGTGGACAATGATGATACCGAGTTAGGAGATGAACCAGTATCCCAAACCAATAGTACAGCCCCCAACCAAACCATTCAACCGAGGTGTAGCATGGACACAGCTCCCCCCAATCGATTGGGGGGGGCCCTACTCCAGCTATGTGTAGTAACTGGTCTTATCATCCTTAACGGTAGAACAGAAGGTGATATGCAAGGTGCACATACCTTCTTTGCAGATGGCATGGACAAGAAATCTGTCATTGATTATGCGCTAGCCGCCCCTAGTCTTCTCAACACCCCAGGTGTCAAGTTTAGTGTGGCTCCCAAGCATGACTGCCCTCTCAGGCCCGGGGGTGGAAAGTTTGACCACATGCCTATCACACTCCACATACCAGATGCTGCCCTTAGGCCTTCTCAAGGTACTATTAGTACACCTGCTGGTGGTAAACCTTCGCCCAAACTGAAATGGAAAGACAACTATGTCCAGATGTATGCACACACAATTAAGCGTGATCCAGACGTTAACCGATTACTTGACAATGCACTCCATAGCTCATCTATGGAAGATTCAGAGAAGGGGATTGCTAGTGCTATTGAACTAGCCATAAGCAAATGCACACCATGTCACAAACCTGTAGCTAAGCGTAAGCACGGGCCCGTGAACGCATGGTATGATGATGAATGCAATCGTGCTAGACAGGCAGCAAGCCAAGCAGAACATCAACATGGCTCTAGCTCTGACTTGGCTGGTTCTATGCACAAGGAGTACAAGAGGATTCTCAGAAGAAAGAAGAGGAAGTGGCTAGAAACACGCATGGAGAACCTTCATACGAATCTTCGGCATAATCCGAAAAGTTTTTGGAAAGACGTGCGTGAGCCTAACAAGGCCACTACGGCAGACATCACAATTCATGATTGGACTGATTATTTTGTAGACCTCTTTGATGTGCAAGTAGGTATTGATCCAAGTCTGGATGCTAGGGACTTTGTCCCTCAAGCTGATGGACCTCAGATAGAGGCCGCACCAACATGGTTATGTCAAGACTTAACCACCAAGGAGGTGTTTTCTGTTCTCCAATCCCTACGGAAAAACTCCTCCCCCGGGGTAGATGGTATCCCTGCAGAATGGTACAGATTTGCTTCCCATGAAGCCAACTCCCGATTTGTACAAGCTATGACTAACCTGTTTAATCTCATCTGGAAGACTTCTTACCCTAGCCAATGGGCTGCAGCTGCCTTGGTACCCGTACCCAAATCCAAAGGCAGTGTGTATGACAAGGACAACTATCGAGGTCTTGCGGTGAGCAACTCCATAGGAAAGATCTTCTCCCTTTGCATGCTACGTAGACTAGATGATTGGTCAGAAGAATTCAACCTCAGAGCCGCTGGCCAATATGGATTTAGAAGTGGTAGGGGTAATGCAGATGCATCATTCATTCTTAACCATATTGTAGATAAATATAGAGAAAAGAAAAAACCACTCTTTGTGGCTTTTGTTGATTTCAAGAAGGCTTATGATTGGGTCAAAAGAGACTTGCTATGGGATTGCTTAGCAAGGCTAGGAGTCAAGGACCCCTATCTCAGTATTCTGAAGTCCATGTATATTCATGTTGTTTTCCAAGTTCGCCTACATGGGGACATTGGATCCTCCTTTCCATCCCTTGTAGGAGTTAAACAAGGAGACCCCCTATCCCCACTCCTATTCGGTCTGTTCATTGATAGAATTGAATCGTTCCTCCAATCCAAGCTCCCAAATGTAGGGGCTGAGCTTAGGGGAAAGATTCTGCAACTGTTACTTTATGCTGATGACCTAGCTATAACGGCAGAATCCCCGGCAGATATGCAAGCGATGCTTGACTGTCTGAGAGATTTCTGTGAGGCTACTAAGATGGCTGTGAATATAAAGAAAACTGAGATTGTCGTTTTCAACAAGCAATTCTGTGATGAGGCCCGCATGGATCCTGATTACAAATTTGTCTATGATGGAGCACAACTTTCTACAAAGTTATCTTTTATCTACTTGGGATCCCTCTTTGTGGATGGTGACTCAAGCAATCGTGCAAAAGCTGCTTTTTCTAGGATGCTCACTAAGGCCCAAAAGGCACACCACATGCTCCGTAGGCGATGCCATACTATGGAGATATACAATATTGATATTCTCACCCACCTGTTTGATTCTCTTGTACAACCTATCCTGAATTTTGGCTGTGAGGTGTGGGCTCCTTCTATTCTGAACAACACACTTATCTCAAATGACCATGCTTGTGAGAAATGGCATAGAGGTATACTTAAACAAATGTTGGGTGTTTGCCAATCTACTACATCTAATATTATCATGGAAGAGCTGGGTAGAACCCCGTTGTGTTTTGCTTGGCTTAAACAAGCTTTGCGCTTCTGGAACAAGACCATACATAAAGAACCTGAGGATCTCATTAGAATGGCTCTTGAGGAATCTTTTGACTCCAACACTGGCTGGGTTCATGACTTGCGTTGTGCTCTCCACAAGCTAGGATCCAGTAAAAACATCAACATTTTGGAGGCTGTCGATGTCGAAGGTATTATGTCTGAAGTTTTTGAGTCATGGAGGTTTAAGTACCCAAGTGACACCAATGCAGTTAGAGACATCCCTGATGAGAGAAGGGTTGGCTTTAAACGCCTCCGATACCAAAAATGGTTCGCAGCCAACAGCAATGATGAGAATGGCTTGATTCCCTTTACATCCGCCTTACATAAGCAGGATCAGATTCGTTCTATAGCACAGTTTAGAATGGGTTCCCATTGGCTGAACACAGAAAGAATGAGGGTGGCGGATAGAGCACACATCCCTCGCTCAATGAGACACTGTCAAATGTGTGGGTTCCGAAAACCTGAGGATGAAATGCATATGTTTGAGTGCCCTTTTTATAATGATATTCGCCTCCGCTACCAGAAGCTGTTTACAGATATTTATAGGCATGTCCATGAGGATACCAACTTAACCGTATGGAATGTGGAATTCTGCGATTCCACATTCAGAACCTTTATGAATGGAAATGGCACTAAGTCTTTTTGGAGCAACCTAGCCGACTATCTTTCTACTTGTAGAAGAGCAAGACAGGAAGCCCTGGACTGCTTAGTGGCACCGTAATTTATCATCCCTTTTTTTCTTCTTCTTGTGACTTCTCATTTGTTAGCTTCTTACCTCCGCCACTGTAAGTGGTTGAGATCTGGGTCCGGCTCTAAGGGGTTTAATACCTACGCCACCAAAACGGTGGTTGGGAGTTTGGTTTGTTTGTCCTCGACACACCCCTGATGTAATGGGGTTTTTTGCTTTGTGGGTGCTTTTTCTTTTTGTTTAAAGCACAGAGTCTCATACACCCTCGCGGTGTCAAGTAGACTTTAACATGTAATGTAATGTAATGTAATGTAGGTGACATACAATACTACTTCTCCACCTATGGCACTGGGGACATAGAACTATGTGTAACAGATTAAAAAAAAAAATCAAAGAACTCCGAAAAATCGAGAGAACTTCAAATGGAACCCAAAGGGTTTAGAGGAAGGAATGAAACAAGGCAAAAAACCAAAATTTGCCTAGTTAGAAAGAGAGGAAAAACCGAATATCAAAGATGGGTAACAACGGTATAGAAAACCCGATCCGGGAATAGGAACCTAATGCCAAACAATGATAACCAAAGAAACCGATGTAACCAAAAAATATATGACCCTATGAAGAAGCGGTCATACCAAGCATCCGGATAAACCTCCAGAACACAGCAGGATCAAGGGGCTTGGTGAAGGGGTCAGCACAGTTGTCCTTGGTGTTAACATAGGCAACATCCAGTTGACCATCCTCCACCAGCTCCTTGATGTAGTGATGAATAACATCAATGTGCTTGCTGCGAGGGAGGAGCTGCCAGTCATTGGCCCAACTCAGAGACCCTAAGTTGTCACCCTGAATGGTAACCAAATCACAAGGCAGACCCAGATCCACCCTCAACTTCTTCAACCATTGCACCTCCCTGGCAGCCTGAGACAGGGCCTGATACTCAGCCTCACTAGAGCTAATGGCAACAGTGGGCTGCCTCTTGCTCATCCAGTTCACTACACACCCCCCAGCAAGCACAGCAAAGCCAGTCTGAGACCTCCTGTCAGACCCATCATCAGCAAAGGATGAGTCACTAAAGACAGTAAAAGAGAACTTAGGGCTGTGGGTGTAAGTGAGTCCCAGGTGGGAATGTGTCCTCAAATACAAGAGCAAACGCTTGGCCGCCCCCCAGAGGGGAGCAGTAGGGCGAGCAGAAAACCTGGACAGGTAGCTCACAGCAAAAGAAATATCAGGCCTGGTGCAAGTAGCCAGATAAAGCAAAGCACCCACAAGAGAGAGGTACTGGCTGTTGGAGTCCAGGGGGACCCCAGGAGGGTCAGTGACTGTGCATTTGGCCATGGGGGCAGCAAACTTGGGCTTGGTAGCATCAGTAAGCCCAAATTGCTCCACCAGATCAACAATGTAGGAGTGCTGGGAGAGGTGGACCTTAACACACCTGCCTTCAGAGTCAAGTGTAACATCCATGTCCAAAGAGAGGAACTGAACCGGTACACCCATCTCTTTGACTTCCCAGCCAGCTTTCTTCATTGCCTTGATCAGCAAAACATACCTATCCAGCTCACTAAAAGCACAGATAAAATCATCAACATAGGTCAGGACATAGCTCCACCCACCAATAGAATCCCTCCTAAAATACAGAGCAGGTTCTGCCTTGCACATAGTAAAGCCATGTGCAACCAAAACCCGCTTGACATCTATACTCCAAGCTCTGGGCGCCTGCTTCAGACCATAAAGGGACTTGATCAGTTTGCACACAAGGGGAACACCGTTAGGACCAAGTACCTGAAAGCCTTCAGGCTGGTGGCAGTACAGGTCCAGACCAGGATCAAGCGGAGCATTTAGAAATGCAGTCTTGATGTCCAGCTGCCGAACAAACATCTTCCTATGAGTGATGGCAGCCAGGAGCACCCTAAGACCTGCTTTAGAGGAGACGGGGGCATATACATCATGAAAGTCCATCCCAGGACGCTGCAGAAAACCACGAACCACAAAACGTGCCTTGAAGCGCAGAGAACCATCAACTCCAACTTTCTTCACAAATAACCACCTGCCAGACAGGATCCTCTGCTTAAGAGGCTGTGGAGTGAGAGCCCAAGTACCATGGGCATGTAGGGACGCCATCTCATCCTTCATAGCAAGGAGCCATTGATCCCGTTCAGGGTTGGTAGGAAGCATGGCAGCTTTATAGGTTAGTTCAGTGGAGGTTGAAACATATGCTCCCACGTACAAGCAGTTTACTTGTACATGAGCAGCGGGGGTATCAGCAGCATCAGCAGTAACCGGTAGTATAGCCCCCAGCGCAGAACTACTGCCTGGTTGAACAGGGCCGGCCTTATTTGCCTCTATATCAACGAAGCCTGGGTCGACTGGAACACCCCAGCCATACGCAGTATCGGAACCAGACCAATGATCAAGATCATCACTTGCGCTATCGGCAAAGGCTACATCGTCACATGGGCTTGACCCGAATAATCCACCAGGAATGGCAGGAGGCGAAGTGATTAACAACCCCTGCGAGCCATCCAAGGTGGTCGGAGGTTGGTGACTATTAGGCAATGGACCTGTAACAGGCTCCACTATGATCTGAGACTGCCTTAATCCTAGAGTTTCACCGACGGAACTTGGCGCAGAGGAGGGCCTGGCGACCCCCTGAGATTCGGGTAAAAACTTATCTGAAAGGACATTGGAATCCCGCCCGCCCAGTGCCTTCACACGCAATACAGCACCATCAGCCCCTGACCTGGGACGCAAAATCATCCCATGACCAGGACAGCGGTCGACAATTGGGGTTAGCAAAGGGTCTAAGGAATGAACCGCAGACTCAGGCATGTGTCCGTTGATAGCGGCAGGGATGCGAGAGACATACGGAGACCCGTCATAGGGAGATAGCCCAGGAATACAGTTATAGCTAAACTGTTCATAGAAGAGTACATCACGACTCTCTACTACCTGGCGCAACTTAGGAACCCAAACAAAATAACCCTTACTCACCAGGGAATACCCAACCAGTCTACCAGATAACGCCCTTTCGTCCAGCTTGTTGCGTTTCTTCCCATTGACTAACGTGACGTAGCAGGGGCATCCAAACACACGCAACAACGACACATCAGGCACGACCCCATAAAACAGCTCGTAGGGAGTCTTGTCTCCCTGATTGGGCAGCCGATTACGAAGGTAACAAGCAGCTAGGAAGCCATAGGGCCAGAAATACTTAGCTAGTTTAGACTCCAGGTGGATGCTTCTAGCTACAGACTGCAAGACCCCATTGTACCTCTCCACAGTTGCATTCTGCTGTGCAGTGTATGCCAACGATAACTCATGCACTGCCCCAACCGATATCAGCCAATCCTCGAACCACTTAACAATAAACTCCTTGGCCCTGTCAGATCTCAGACATTTAAAGGCAAACCCATGCAGCTGATTCATCCATCTGAGGATGATAGTTTGGACTGCTAAGGGAGCTTCATCCCTGGTCCTCAAGCACAGTACCTCAGCATAGCCAGAGTATTGGTCTGTGAGGCACAGAATATAAAACTCCCCACGCAGGCCCCTAATATGAACTGATCCCATGATATCCAAGTGAAGCCGTTGGAGAGGTGCACGGATCTCAGTTTTGCTTTCTTTAGGAAAAGGGAGACGTTTGCCCTTAGCCTTATGACAAGCATCACACGGGATCTTAGCCATCCTTCGCACTTGACCGAGACTGAGGGGTAAGTTCTTAACCATACCCTTCTCGACAAGTTTGTGCAAGGCATTATAGCCGGGGTGACCCAACCGCCTATGCCACAACCATGTAGGAGTGGTAGGGATAACAACTCCACCGTCCTCATCAACATCAAGTGCAAACGCTGGATAATCGTCAGTAACTCTGAAACAGCGACGGGAGGTGCTACAAGGCCTACATGCAAACTTGTAAACACCATCACTGGAAGCAGGGAAAGACCAGAGAACAGCAGAGCCCTGAGTGGCAGTGCAACTAAGACTATCAAAAGAAACCTGGCAGTGGAGAGAATGAGCCACAGCATTTACTGACAGGAGGTTCACCGGACAGTGAGGGATGTAGAGAACATCAGTTAGAGTGATCGATGTTGGTAACCAATCACTACATAACACAATGGATCCCATACCCTCTGACCGTTGAATCACCCCATCACCAAATCGAACCGTAGGCCCAACAGCAGAAGCCTGATACACAGTGAACAACGACTTATCACCTGTGATGGACATTCCAGCTCCAGAGTCCACATGCCAGACACCCTCAGAAAGACTCGGGCTATACACGTTAGAGAACTTTGTAGTGCAAGAGAATAGGACAGAGCGTACCTCCTAGTTCTTGGACATGGCGTACCCATCAATCTGAGCCTGCAAGGAGGACATCTGCCGGCGAGTCAGCGAACCTGGAATGGCCAAGGCAATGGGCACGGGTTCACTGCCCGGTACACCAGCCTTGGTCTTTCGCAGGTGCGGATGCTTCGTCCAGCAACGTTCCTCCGAGTGGGTCGTTTTGGAAAGACAGGGGCCCCAAGTGCAATCCAGGCGCCTCTTGGTAGACCCGGAACCCTGAGCACCAGACCCCTTGCCACGCTGGAAAGCAGCATTGGCAGGGACATGGGGAGGGTCGCGGGACCAACCAGGATGCCTGGGATCGGACTTGGGGAGAGACACATTCAAGAAATCTAATGACCTATATGCTGCAAGACAGGTCCAGTAATCAACAGGCAGCTTCTGATACAGTAACGTACCAAATTGTAGCCGCAGAGAGTCGAAGCGGGGGTGAGTTATGCCTGAACAATAGTGTACATGGCATGGCGCTGAGTTTGTGGATACCCAGCACTGCGGAGGTCAGTGCACAAACCGCGGACCCTGCGAAAGAAATCATCCACAGGTTCAGAATTGTTCATGGACGCACGTTGAAGCTCGACGAGCATGAGAGGGACACGAGCAGCAAGGGCATCAGACTGCTGCCTCCGGATATGCAAAAAGATATCCCGAGGAGTGGCAAAGTCCTGATACACCTTGACCATCGCATCCGTCATGTTCGCAAGCATCATAGTGAGACACATGAACTCCTGACGTTCCAAGGGCAGAGCACTAAAACCCAACAGTTCAGGATCTACACGAGACTCACCATGAGAGGCTGAAGTTCCAGCAGCAGGAGCAGGGGAGAGAGATGCTAAAGACTTACGAACAGACAGAAAATACTCAGCCGCAAGACCAGCGTCATACGCGCGCTAGTCATCTATGTTCCTAACCTCAGGCAGGGACCGCGCAAAACTCACTACCAGCTCGAAATCAGGCTCTACAGGACAGAGAGGACGGGGAACTGGCAACCACTGGTAACCCTTCAGATCAGCATTCCTACGCCCCACACCACCAAAAGTAACCCCAATAGCAGGTGGATATCTAATCCCCTCCGGAACAGGCCCTAGAAAAAACCGGCACTTGAGACCTAGCTCAGTGAATGCCATCACACGTCGAACACGACCCTTGGTATCAACATTAGCCTGAGTGGCGTGGTAATCCATCCTACCGTACAAGATGCCATCCAGAGATCCAAGCTCGGATTGAGCCCGGCGGACAAGACGGTAGTCCCGCAGCAAAAGCACAGGAGGAGGTCCACCAGAGAGCAGATGCTCCCAAGAATCGTGAGACCGCGAAGTCAAGACTGGAGGGGGTGGGGGCCCTGGAGGGGGCAGATCCACAGGTGGGGGAGGAGGAGGCTCCATGGAGGGGCCAGCAGCAGAAGTGCGGGAAGCCGTAGCAGCTGCTTCTCGAGCACGAGTGTTGTAGCCAGAAAGACCTCGCTCCAGAGGGTTGGTGGTGGTGAAGGACGCAGAGCGTTGCAGCAAAGACGGCTTGGCCACCTCCGGGTAGACCGTTGGAAGTGGCATAGGCAGAGGTGCATGCAAGGGCGCTAGCGTAAGTGCAGGTGTAGGCAGAGGCGCCGACTGGATAGCAGGCTCAAACACTGGCGAAACAGGAGAAGTCTCAAAGACTCGAGTAGCAGTAGTCGGAGTCGCTCCACCGAAGTCGCCACTCTTAGCACTCTGCAAGTCTTCAGAGTTGGAATGGTTGGCAGCACAGTAGTCCTTGAAATCCTGCTCATCTTCAGTCAGGTAATTGTCAGACTGGCAGCCGCCCCAAAACTGGGCAGTTGCAGGCACAGGACCCGTAGCATACTTGATGATCTGGGTCTGAACACAGCAAAGATTCATCAGAACATCCTCAACCTCAACAGAGAGGCGTTGGACAAAAGGAGAAGAAGTCGGAAAGATGGAGGTATGACTGGGGGGGGTGGCTTCCACGATGGCGGAAGGAGACTCCTCTCCGGCAGCAGAGGCCGCTGGCGCGCAATCATCAAGCCAATCAGTGGGAACCCGAAACTTCGGAGGAAGAATAAGGTCGCAGCCATTGCTAATAATGACGCTGCTCATGCCGCGCGACCAAGAAATCCCATTGTGTTCATTGAGTTTCTCAAAGCCGGCAGCAGGCCCACGCGGAAGTTGCATTGAAAAGCAGTGGTAGTGATAACGAGCCCAGTAACCTATCAGCTAGTAAGCACTCCGAAGAGTGGACAGAGATGTTGCAGCGGAACAGACGCGCCAATCTATACACGGAGACGAGAATAGCATTACAAGCACGGGAGACCCATGAAGGGGCACCAGTGGTGAAAGGGGGCGGCAGTCAGGAACCTAACAGGGTACAGGCAGACCGGTGACGCAGCCAACAGGAAGCTGTCACTGAGTCACTCAAAGGATGACACAGTCTACGGGAAGCTGTCACTACGGGAAGCTGGCAGAGCCGATAGTTCTAAGGAAGTACATAAGTAGTCACCAAGTCATAAAACGCGTGAGAACACCGCAATTCATGCTGACAGGGGTGAGAGGGTTGTAGGAGGAGGGGGAGTTGGTAGGGATCGAGGAGGGGAAGAGGGGAGGGTTGGAGGAGGAGGGGGAGGGGGGAGGGGTGGAGGAGGAGGGGGAGGGGATGGTGGTGGAGAGGGAGGGGTGGTGGTGGATAAGCTGGGGGATACACAGGTGTTGGAGGAGGAGCAGTACCCTGGAAGCCTGGGGGTGCACCGACGCCAGGGGGGAAAGGCGGGCGGAGGGGAGGTGACGGATTGGGATTGGGGTCGGTAGGAGGGGTAGGAGACGAGGGGGACAAGGGAGGAAGGGGAGGAAGAGAGGGGACAGCAGGAGGAGGTGGTGGAGATGGGCTTGAGGCGAGAGGTAATGGAGGGGATGGGCTCAAGGCGAGAGGTGGAGGAGGAGATGGGGACACAGGTGGTAGGCCTACAGAGGACCAGATAAGAGTGTTAGATATTGAGTCTGTATGGGGGAGGTGGGGGAGAGGGGCTCAAGGTGAGAGGTGGAGGAATAGGGGACACAGGTGGTAGGCCTACAGAGGACCAGATAATAGAGTGATAGATACCAGTACTGACAGATTCAAACATACCATGTACTTCAAACAAATACCATGTACCTCAAGCACATACCATATACTTAAAAGACATACCATGTACTTCAAGCTCATACCATGTACTTCAAGCACTTTCAAACACTGATTCAGCTGGGAGATGTGACATATTTGGTTCAGATCATCATTTGGTCCCTTAAGCTGTCGAGTAACTACATGAGCTATTCCATAATGATGACCACAAGCAATTGGGATTATCAACAAGCCACTTAGGCTGTTGAGTAACCACATAACCACATATAAAGTAGTTGAGCAATATGTTGAGTTCCCACGTGGTATAAAGACCATGCGTGAATCAGTGTCAAGGCTTACATTCTGCCGCAGCACAGGACATATGTATGGCTTGATGACCATGAGCGAATCAGTGTCACCGGAACATGGAACATAAACATAAACAAGCTAGTCACTTGAGCGGCTGAGTTACCACATAACCTAAGTAAGGCTTGATGACTATCAGCTTGGATAACACTCCGGAGAGTGGACTTAGTGTGTGCAGAACGCCAATCTATAAATGCGGAGACGAGAGTAACGTTACATGCACTGGAGATCTCTCAAGAGGCACCAATGGTGGAAAGGAGGGCGGCAGCACTGAAACCTAACAAGGGTACAGGCTAGACAGCGCGTGTCATGAAGCCAACAGGAAGCGCGGGTCATGCAGCCAACAGGAAGCTGTCACTGTGTCATGAGGAATGACACAGGGCTGTTTGGACTGATAGTTCTAAGGAAGTACATAAGTAGTCACCAAGTCATAAAACGCGTGAGAGCACCGCAATTCATGCTGACACTCCACCTATGACACAGGTGACATACAAGACTACTTCTCCACCTATGGCACTGGTGATATAGAACTATATGCAACAGATAAAAAAAAAAAAAAAAAAAAAAATCAAAGAACTCCGAAAAATCGAGAGAACTTCAAATGGAACCCAAAGGGTGTAAATGAAGGAATGAAACAAGGCAAAAACCAAAATTTGCCAAGTGAGAAAAAAAAGATGAAAAACGAATATCAAAGATGGGTAACAACGGTATAGAAAACCCGATTCGGGAATAGGAACCTAATGCCAAACAAAGATAACCAAAGAAACCGATGTAACCAGAAAAAAAAATGACCCTAAGAAGAAGCGGTCATTCCAAGCATACGGACAAGCCGCCAGAACACAGCAGGATCAAGGGGCTTGGTGAAGGGGTCAGCACAGTTGTCCTTGGTGTTAACATAGGCAACATCCAGGGAACCATCCTCCACCAGCTCCTTGATATAGTGATGAATAACATCAATGTGCTTGCTGCGAGGGAGGAGCTGCCAGTCATTGGCCCAACTCAGAGACCCTAAGTTGCCACCCTGAATGGTAACCAAATCACAAGGCAGACCCAGATCCACCCTCAACTTCTTCAACCATTGCACCTCCCTGGCAGTCTGGGACAGGGCCTGATACTCAGCCTCACTAGAGCTAATGGCAACCGTAGGCTGCCTCTTGCTCATCCAGTTCACAATGCACCCTCCAGCTAGCACAGCAAAGCCAGTCTGAGATCTCCTGTCAGACCCATCATCAGCAAAGGATGAGTCACTAAAGACAGTAAAAGAGAAATCAGGGCTGTGGGTGTATGTGAGTCCCAGGTGGGAATGTGACCTCAAATACAAGAGCAAACGCTTGGCTGCCCCCCACAGGGGGACGGTAGGGTGAGCAGAAAACCTGGACAGGTAGCTCACAGCAAAAGAAATATCAGGCCTGGTGCAAGTAGCCAGGTATAGCAAAGCACCAACAAGAGAGAGGTACTGGCTATTAGAGGGCAGGGGGTCTCCAGGTGGGTCAGTGACGGTGGACTTGGCCATGGGGGCACCAAACTTGGGCTTGGCAGCAGCAGTAAGACCAAACTGCTCCACCAGATCAACAATGTAGGAGTGCTGGGAGAGGTTGATCTGAACACACCTGCCGGCAGAGTCAAGTGTACAAGCCATGTCCAAGGAGAGGAACTGAACCGGCACACCCATCTCTTTGACCTCCCAGCCAGCTTTCTCCATAGCCTTGATCAGCAAAACATACCTATCCAGCTCACTAAAAGCACAGATAAAATCATCAACATCGGTCAGGACATAGCTCCACCCACCAATAGAATCCCTTCTAAAATACAGAGCAGGTTCTGCCTTGCACATAGTAAAACCATGTGCAACCAAAACCCGCTTGACATCCATACTCCAAGCCCTGGGCGCCTGTTTCAAACCATAAAGGGACTTGATCAGTTTGCACACAAGGGGAACACCGTTAGGACCAAGTACCTTAAAGCCCTCAGGCTGGTGGCAGTACAGGTCCAGACCAGGATCAAGCGGAGCATTCAGAAATGCAGTCTTGATGTCCAGCTGCCGAACAAACATCTTCCTATGAGTGATGGCAGCCAGGAGCACCCTCAGACCTGCTTTAGAAGAAACGGGGGCATATACATCATGAAAATCCACCCCAGGACGCTGCAGAAAACCACGGACCACAAAACGTGCCTTGAAGCGGATAGAACCATCAACCCCAACCTTCTTCACAAATAACCACCTGCCAGACAGGATCCTCTGTTTAGGAGGCTGTGGAGTGAGTGCCCAAGTGCCATGGGCATGTAGGGACGCCATCTCATCCTTCATAGCAAGGAGCCATTGATCCCTGTCAGGGTTGGAGGGAAGCATGGCAGCTTTGAAGGTTAGTTCAGTGGAAGTGGAAATGTATGCTCCCACGTACAAGCAGTTTACTTGTACATGAGCAGCGGGGATATCAGCAGTATCAGCAGTAACCGGTAGTATAGCCCCCAGTGCAGAACTACTGCCTGGTTGAACATGGCCGGCCTTATTTGCCTCTATATCAACAAGCCTGGGTCGACTGGAACACCCCAGCCGTACGCAGTATCGGAACCCGACCAGTGTTCCAGATCATCACTTGCACTATCGGCAACGGCTACATCGTCGCATGGGCTTGACCCGAATGATCCACCAGGGATGGCAGGAGGCGAAGGGGTTATCAACACCTGCGAGCCATCCGAGGCGGTCGGAGGTTGGCAACTATTAGGCAATGGACCTGATCCAGGTACCACTATGATCGAAGGCTGTCGTAATCCTAAAGCATCACCGACGAAATGTGGCGCAGAGGAGGGCCTGGCGACCCCCTGAGATTCGGCTAAGATTTTATCTGAAAGAACTTCAGAATCTCGCCCGCCCAGTGCCTTCACACGCAATGCAGCACCATCAGCCCCTGACCTGGGACGCAAGGTCATCCCATGAGCAGGGCAGCGGTCGACAATTGGGGTTAGCAAAGGGTCTAAGGAATTAACCGCAGGCGCAGGCATATGTCCGTTGATAGCGGCAGGGATGCGAGAGACATACGGAGACCCGTCATAGGGAGATAGCCCAGGAATACAGTTATGATCAAACTGCTCATAGAAGAGTACATCACGACTCTCTACTACCTGGCGCAACTTAGGAACCCAAACAAAATAACCCTCACTCACCAGAGAATACCCAACCAGTCTACCAGATAACGCCCTTTTGTCCAGCTTGTTGCGCTTCTTCCCATTGACTAACGTAACGTAGCAAGGGCAACCGAACACGCGCAACAACGACACATCAGGCATAACCCCACAGAAAAGCTCATGAGGAGTCTTATCTCCCTGATTGGGCAAGCGATTACGAAGGTAACAAGCAGCTAGGAAGGCATAGGGCCAGAAAGACTTAGTTAGCTTAGACTCCAGGTGGATGCTCCTAGCTATAGACTGTAAGACCCCATTGTACCTCTCCACAGTTGCATTCTGCTGTGCAGTGTATGCCAAAGATAACTCATGCACTGCCCCAACCGATATCAGCCAATCCTCAAACCACTTTACTATAAACTCCTTAGCCCTGTCAGATCTCAGGCACTTAAAGGCAAACCCTTGCAGCTGATTCATCCATCTGAGGATGATAGTTTGGACTGCTAAGGGAGCTTCATCCCTGGACCTCAAGCACAATACCTCAGCATAGCCAGAGTGTTGGTCTGTGAGGCACAGAATATAAAACTCCCCACGCAGACCCCTAATATGAACCGGCCCCATGATGTCCAAGTGAAGGCGTTGGACAGGTGCATTGATCACAGTTTTGCTTTCTTTAGGAAAAGGGAGACGTTTGCCCTTAGCCTTTTGACAAGCATCACAAGGGATCTTAGCCAGTTTCTGGACCTGTCTGAGTGAGAGGGGTAAGTTCCTTAGCGTTTGCGTGATGGGCCCATAAGGGTAAGTTCCTTAGCGTTAGCGTTAGCGTTAGCGTTAGCGTTAGCGTTAGCGTTAGCGTTAGCGTGATGGGCGTTGGGCGTGATGGGCGTTGGACGTTGGACGTGATGGGCGATGGGCGTTGGACGTGATGGGCGTGATAGCGTTAGCGTTAGCGTTAGCGTTAGCGTTAGCGTTAGCGTGATGGGCCCATAGGGGTAAGTTCCTTAGCGTTAGCGTGATGGGCCCATAACCTATCAGCTTGGATAACACTCCGGAGAGTGGACTTAGTGTGTGCAGAACGCCAATCTATAAATGCGGAGACGAGAGTACATTACAAGCACTGGAGATCTCTCAAGAGGCACCAGTGGTGGAAAGGAGGGCGGCAGCACTGAAACCTAACAAGGGTACAGGCTAGACAGCGCGTGTCATGAAGCCAACAGGAAGCGCGGGTCATGCAGCCAACAGGAAGCTGTCACTGTGTCATGAGGAATGACACAGGGCTGTCTGGACCGATAGTTCTAAGGAAGTACATAAGTAGTCACCAAGTCATAAAACGCGTGAGAGCACCGCAATTCATGCTGACAATGACCATGTGCAAATCAGTGTCACAGGAACATGGAGACATAAACATACACCAGCGAGTCACTTGAGCTGTTTGACTTACCATAACCTCGGCCTGACCTATGCATAACATATTATTCGGCGCGGTTGTTGGGTTGCTTGGATGCGGACACTCTGAACAGCTTTTATGTGTCAAAGAGCACGCGCGGCCGACAAGAAGAGATAACGTGCCAGGACCGTTCATTCATTTATCGATCCTATGAATGAAAGGTCCTGTCGTCATGAGGGACGATAAAATCCTGCCTCCATGAATCCCTCGAGGCAGGATTCACCTAGGTATGATGGGAAAAGAGTTCGGAAGCCCCGTTCTGTTATTACCTCGCGAGCGGGCACAACTGCCCAGATTTTGGCCGAGACTTGCTCCAGTTTGAAAATTGCTGCGAGGAGATACGCGATCCTCCAGGGCAGGTCAGGGCGGGTGAGGGTAGATTCGATGAGGGGATGAGGGGCCGTGGCGGCCCCCCATTACGTGATATCCTCCCGGACATTCCTCCCATGAAGTCCAAGTAGGATCTGAGGGGCAAAGGTAGCTAATAAAAGGCATCGGATAATCAAAGGATGCCACTTCGCGATGAATTAGAAAAATGAATTTAGGATCTTTGGCGCAGACTGTAGTAGATGCCGTAGCGAGGCACGTCCACGAGGCACGTTCACGAAGAGACAGAGAGAGAGGCAGAGAGAGATTCCCCTGTTGACGTGTGCATACGCGTGTGTCAATGAACGTGGGAAAGCACGGGATTGGACCGATTTTCAGCTCCCTACTCGAGGGTCCTGGGGGCGTAGCAGAAGCAGCAAATCAAAAGGAGAGCAGTTTATCATAATTAAGGAGTTAGAACAGGGGAATCGGAAAGGAGAACTAAAGACCAGTCAGGGTCAGAAAGCATCCGATCGACGGCTTACATTCGCTTTTCCCCTTCATCTTCCCGCTTCCATCATCTTCCAACGTAGACCAGCTAATTATCCCGGAACCAGCAACAAGTACCATTTACTACCAGCCCTTTTTCGTTGTGTCGCACTCTTTTGAAAATTTTCAATCGATACGAGACCGAGGTTCCGTGCGTCTCGTCGGGTTCGCCACCCTAGAGCAGGGTTGTCCACTGCACCTGTGCTTGGTTATGTGATAAGAGGGCCCGCTTCCTTCGGAATATAAGCAACCTAGCCTTCGGCTATCTTCCCCTCGTTTTTGTGTGGGCTACTCGGGCTTGATTACTCCCAGAGTGCGCACAGGCGAGGATGACTTTGACAGCAGAAAACGGGAATGCGGAGCCCGGGCCGGTGAATGTAGCAGAAGTGGAAATAACTGCCCCCGCCCAAGTAACTGACCCTGCTGATAACACAAGCAGCAGTGGCAACGCTCCCAATCCCACCCTTGCTGCCGACGCAAGCACTGGCGCCGATAATTGTGCCAATTCTGCTGAACCTCATGCTACTAGAGTTTTCAAGACTAACCCTATTCTGGACCCTCCAGACCTGAGCCCAGGGGACAGTGTAGAAACGGCCACAAAGAGTGCAATGAGCAGCACAGACAGCCTAGCAGACAGGGTAGCTGATTTTCCCATGTACAAGGAAAAGGAGAACAGTAAGCAGCAGGGGGGCATCGAAGTGTACAGCATTCATGGAGAGCAGGTGGGTGGTGGGAGGGGCAACAACATAACAACCCCTTCTTGTGTGGGGGAGTGCACACAAACAAAAAGGCACGCAATTTTTCACTCATGCATATGCACAACAAACATGCATCCCCCCCCCCCCCCCCCCCCCCCCCCCCCCCCCCCCACACACACACACACACACACACACACACACGCCCCCCCCCACAGACATGCTAATGCAAACAGACAAGCACAAACATGCTCATGCAAACATGCTCATACAAACATGCATGCACAAACATAAATACCCCACCCCCCCCCCCCCCCACACACACACACACACACACGCCCCCCCCCACAGACATGCTAATGCAAACAGACAAGCACAAACATGCTCATGCAAACATGCTCATACAAACATGCATGCACAAACATAAATACCCCCCCCCCCCCCCCCCCCCCCCCCCCCCCCCCACACACACACACACACACACACATACACACAAAGACATGCTCATGCAAACACACAAGCAAATACATGCTTATACAAACATGCATGCACTAACACAAATACACACACACACACACACACACACACGCTCATGCAAACACACACGCACATACATGCTCATAAAAACATGCATGCACAAACACAAATACACACGCACAAACAGCCCCCCCCCACCCCACCCCACCCACCCCACCCACCCCACCCACCCATCCACCCACCCACACCCACACCCGCACACACACACACACACACACACACACACACACACACACACACACACACACACACACACACACACACACACATACACACACACACTGGCCACCTTGCCCTCACAGGCAGCCAAGCGGCAAGCCATCGGGGAGCTTATTTTCTTCGCGGGCACCAATGACCTGCAACGATGCAAACAAATTGCATCCGTTTGGAGCATCAACGTGCGCAGCAGCAGCGTGAAAGACTATGACTCACGCACACCACTGTAAGCTTGTACCATGAGCAGTGCGTGAGGGGGGCGAGAGAGGCAGGGGGCAGGTCTAGGGTTTAGGATGGTCTAAAAGTTTTAGGGTTAAGGGGTAAAATCCCGTTTGGAGCATCGACGTGCGCAGCAGTAGCATGAAAGACTTTGACTCACGCACACCACTGTAAGCTTGTAACATGGCAGAGGGGGGGTGGGTATGGAAAGGACAATTGATTATCCTATGATTTTGGAGCATCGAAAAAAAAAAGTGCGCAGCAGTAGCAGAAGGTATACTCAAGTCACAACCACTGTAACTTGTAGCATGGGCAGTGGTAGGGAAGTCAATATTAGATCATATGATTTGGTGTCATCGCTTGCGCAGCATACTGAAAGACTATGACTCAAGCACACCACTGTAAGCTTGTAGCATGGGCAGTGGGTAGGGAAAGGCAATATGATATCATATGATTTGGAGCATCGACGTGCGCAGCAGTAGCATGGAAGGCTATGACTCAAGCACACCACTGTAAGCTTGTAGCATGGGCAGTGGGTAGGGAAAGGCAATATGATATCATATGATTTGGAGCATCGACGATGCGCAGCAGTAGCAGGAAGGCTAATATGACCTCAAGCACACCACTTGTAAGCTTGTAGCATGGGCAGTGGGGTAGGGAAGGCAATATGAATATCCAATATGATTTGGAGCATCGACGTGGCGCTATCAGTAGCATGGAACGGCCTATGACTCAAAGCACAAAACCCACGCTGTAAGCTTGTAGGCAAGCAGGGCTCAGTGGGTAGGAAAGGCAAATATGATTTCCTATTATTTGGAAGTCATCGACGTGCACTAAAAGCAGCAGCACGAAGACTAATGAACTCATCTCCGCCACTACAACCAACTGTAAGCTTTGTAGCATGCCAAGTGTGGGTAGGGACGGGCAAATAAGAATTTCATAATATAATATCCATTTTACGGGCTACATGATATCATATGATATCATGTCATCATATGATAACATATGATGCCGGCAGTCTGAGTAGGCTGAAGTTACCATTTATATGCAATATCAAATGATGCAATTTGAATGGTATTATATGATGTCATAGTCGCCTTTGGTCAGCATCATATGTTATGCCGGTCCCTAGCAGTGGGTGAGGGGGGAGAGAGAGGCAGGAGTCATGTCTGGGGTTTAGGTTGGCCTAAAGGGTTTAGGGTTAAGAGGTTAAATCCCTACTGGGGTATTGACGTTTGCAGCGTCAGCGTGAAAGACTACGACTTACACACACCACTGTAAGCTTGTAACATGGTCAGTGAGTGAGGGGGGCAAGAGAGGCAGGGGACAGGTTTGAGGTTTAAGATGGCCTTAAGGGTTTAGGGCTTAAATGTTTGAGTTGAAACGGTTACTGCCTAATTGTTTTAATAATTAAATGCCTGTATGTTTTAAGGATTAAATGCCTGAATGTTTTAAGAATTAAATGCCTGCATGTTTGAAGAATTAAATGCCTATATGTTTTTAGGATTAAATGCCTGTATGTTTTAAGTGTTAAATCTTGAAGGGGGTAGGGATCAGCGGTAACACCCTCTCAGTTATTCTCTCAACCCTGCCCCCTGCCCCCCTACTCAGCAAACATACACACATGCACACACGCACACACATACATGTACGCACACACATACTCACACACATATTCACACACACACATACACACACACACAAACACACATACACCTTGCTAGGATGCCCCCCCCCCCCCCCCCCCCCCCCCCACACACACACACCCTCAAACATGCATGCACACCCCTCACCCATCTACACCAACATGCACCCCACCCCACCCCACCCCACCGTACCCCGCCGCACCGCACCGCACCATCCCACTCCACCAACCCCACCACCCGACCTCCACCACCCCCCACACCCCCAAACACACTCCACCACCACCACCACCACCACACCCCAGCACAAGTGCACACACACACCACACACACATCCAGCCATCCCCACACGCCCATCCAGCCACCCAGCCTCCCACATGCTTTTTGCTCCCCCCCCCCCCAGGCATCTGGAATCAACAGAGGGAGCACTCTTGGTTGTCCTACACGCCCATGATTTGAATATTAATATGCACCGGTATTTCCCGCTGTCTTGTCTATGCAGGCATGTGGCATCAGCAGAGGGAGCATTCTTGGTCGGCCTTAATGCCCATGATTTGTATTTTATATTTTTATTATGTACCAATATTATGCCCATGATTTGTACATAATATGACCCGGTATTTACTGCTGTCTTGTCTATGCAGGCATGTGGCATCAGCAGAGGGAGCATTCTCTGTCGTCCAGTGGCTCATCGAAGAAGAGAAATCTCCTGTTAACGTCCTAGATCGCCACAAAAAGACTCCATTAGAGGTAATTAGAGAAAATATAAGCTATTATAATGTAATGTAATTAATATAATATAACATCATACAATATGATATGTTATCATCGAAGAAGAGCAGTCACCTGTTAATGTCCTAGATCGCCACAAAAAGATGCCGCTTGAGGTTGGTGAGCATATATAATATAATATAATGTAATGTAATATAATATAATAAAACATAATATAATATAACATAGTGTAATGTACTGTATCTCCATAGGTGCCTAAGTCCGAAAACGCCCTAAGTCGATACAAGAATGTGATACAGAGCCGTACATGGCCCAAACTGCTCGGAATCAAATTCTGTCAGGCTCATATTGTTCGCGATGGTGCCAGCTATGCGCGCAGCTACTTATCGTGCGCGTTCGCATCTGGTCGCGAGCAGCCTTGTTCGGCAGGCCGGTGGCAGTACATCAGATGTGCGATAATTAGTGATACAAATCCAGATCGCATCAGATACGAGGCTGCGCGAGCTATTCCGAAGAAAGGTACCTCGGGACGAAAGGCTTATCGAACCCCTATTACAAGGTCGGAGGCTGCGCTTCAGCCTTGACCTCGGAATCTACTGAAATAGCTGTACATCTCAAGATTTCACCTCCCTGTGGCCTACCACACCATGGCTCAGGATTAGGGTGTGTTTTCAATGATCTACCCCAAATCAAAAACTGAGTTCAGATGTGGATGTTTAAAGACAAATTAAAAAAAGTTTGTTTTTTGAATTTATTTTCAAAAATATTTGAATTTTGAATTTTCGAAATAAAAGGAAAAGTTGTTCAGCACGCTATATCTTGAGATAGAGCAAAACCGAGGCCCAAAATGTTTCAATTGAGGCTGTGCAACTCTGACCTAGACTTATGACACCCACGAAATGTAAATAATCAGTGTTTTGGGGGTCCGTACTCAACTGTACTGCCTGTGTACTGCCTTCCAAGACCTTCCGTAATAACTACTGGTAGGGAAAGACGTTACACAACGTTTGTACCCAGTGTTCTTTTGAAATGGCTTGTTTCGGTCGCGACAGGCTCCGTATCACTTCCTACGTAAAACCCGTTTCGACTTAGGTAACCCCATAGTAACAAATTAGCATGTTTCACTTGACCTGGTCCCCACCATTTGAGAAAACCCAAATCCGAGTATTTGTGTGTTGAACTGATGTGGTTGGGCAACTTATTAGCAAAACATCTTTGTTTTTGGACTCGAGGGCATAGGCTCAATCCATCCGTATCACTCAGGGTCTGACTTAGGCACCTATGGAGATAATGTAATGTAATGTAATATATTATATTACATCATATTATATTATATTATATTATGTTATATTATATTAGATTATATTATATTATATTATATTATATTATATTATATCATATTATATTATATTATATTATCATCGGAAGGGAGCAATCACCTGTTACCGTCCTAGGTCGCCACAAAAAGACGCCGTTTTAGGTAATTGAGCATATATAATATATAATGTAATAGAATACAATCTAATTTAATTTAATGTACTTTAGTATAATGTATTATCATTGTAGGAGAGCAATCAGCTGTTACCGTCCTAGATTGCCTCAAAAAGACGCCATATAAAGACTCTAGGGGTGGGGCAGCCTTTTTGGTGCAGTACCTGACAAAACATAAATTCAAAGTGAACGCTTGTGCTCATGTCCGCGCTCCTGCTTATGCTCATACTCACACTCAAACTCATGCTCATACTCATGCTCATGCTCATGCTCGCACTCATACTCACACTCATATGTACACTCATACTCACACTCATACTCACATCCACACTCATACTCACATCCACACTCATACTCACACCCATTCTCACACGCATACTCACGCTCATGCTCACGCTCATACTCACACTTACACTCATGCTCATAATCACACTCACACTCACACTCAAACTCATACTGTGCAGGAGGCTGCAATGAATGACCATGCTGAAGTTGTGAAGCTGCTTTTATGGCATGGCGGTTGCGTGTTTGAAGACAAGCAGGTGTGCTGGTTGCATGGGGGGTGGTTGGGAAAGATATGCCACGGGGGCAGGGGGGTGGTTGGGGAAGATATGCCCGGGGACAGGAGGGTGGTTGGGGGAGGTATGCCCGGGGGCAGGGGGGTGGTTGGGGGGAGATATGCCACGGGGCAGAGGGGCACGGAGGGGGTATTTGGGATGGGGGAGGCAGGAGGGCTGAGGGGGGCAGGTGCGCTGGTTTCTTGGGGAGTGGTTGGGGGAGGTATGCCCAGGGGTAGGGGGCATGGAGGGGGTATTTGGGAAGGGGAGGCAGGAGGGCTGTGGGGGGCAGGTGCGCTGGTTTCTTGGGGGGTGGTTGGGGGAGGTATGCCCAGGGGCAGGGGGGCATGGAGGGGGTATTTAGGAAGGGGGAGGCAGGAGGGCTGTGGGGGGCAGGTGCGCTGGTTTCTTGGGGGGGGGGGGGGGTGGGGGAGGTATGCCCAGGGGTAGGGGGCATGGAGGGGGTATTTGGGAAGGGGGAGGCAGGAGGGCTGAGGGGGGCAGGTGAGTGGATTGGATTTGATGTGATTGGGAGGTATGCCTCTGTGTTGGTGTCGGCTGCCTAGAATCTGCTGCTCGTAGCTGAAAAGAAAAGCTGTGAGCATCAGCGGCTGTGTGTATCGTCGTCCGGTGTTCTATGATGTGTTGTATGTATGTTATGTTACAGTCCAGGGGTAGGCCAAATAGGCTATAGGGACTTGCCCAACCGTATAGGAAGGGCTTAAAAAGAAAAAGCACTGATGAACTGAGCCCCAAACAATCGCTTAACCGACGGGGGCCCTGAGTTCGTGCTACAGTGATAATTTAATTTTACAATTATATGTGTTGTAAATTTTCTGCTGAATCTTCAGGCCCCAATTTCTCTTAAACTTATCCAAACTAAACCAAACCTACGGTAAGTGAATCAAGCCAAACCAAGCCAATACAATACAATACAATACAATACAATACAATACAATACAATACAATACAATACAATACAATACAAAACAACACAATACAATACAATACAACACAAACCAAACCAAACCAAACCTACCGTAAGTGTATCATGCCAAACTAAACCAATTCAATACAATCCAAACTAAACCAAACCAAATGTACGGTAAGAGGGCGTTTACACGAGCCGGTTATCTCGGCCAGTTAAGTTGGCAAGATAACCAAATAGTTAGCGCCACGTATGCCCGAACCCTCAATGAACGCAAACTTAACCAGTTTCTGGTTACACGTGCATTTGCGCTCGCAGTTTGCGTTCGGTCAGGTTGGTCGTGTACTTCTGGTTAGCCTCGTGATTTTTGAATTTTGGGTGACAGACGAGCTATTTTCGGGCCTTGCTCTCCAACATGAACCGTGCTGTGAAGCAAGCGACTTTGAGGCTCCACAGCGCTCCGCAGCGACCCGTCAATCGAGATTGCTGGGTGAGATCTGGCAGCTGATCATCAACATCTGCTCGGCCAATGCCTTCTTGCTTGCTGCTCTAGAAAATTCGAATCTGCAGAAATTGACTAACTGAACTGGAGCTAGCGTAGCCGATATATCTCACAGCTCGGAAGCCAAATGAACTTAACGAACCACTAACCTTAACCTTTAACCCGTAACTAGGGGGGGGGGGGGGGGGGAGTTATGGTTATCGCGAAAATGGTTAAATGGGCGACATAACTGACGCGAAAAGTGTCGTGTAAACGCTTCGTAGTTAGTTAACTGTACATCTTAACCGTAACTGGCCGAGATAACCTGCTCGTGTAAACGCCCTCTAAGCAACTCAGACCAATTCAAACAAAATATATCCAATCCAAATCAAACCAAACCAAATGTACAGTAAGCAAATCAAACCTTACCAAATGTACAGGAAGCAAATCAAACCAAACCAAATGTACAGTAAGAAAATCAAAACAAACCAAATGTACAGTAAGAAAATCAAAACAAACCAAATGTACAGTAAGAAAATCAAAACAAACCAAATGTACAGTAAGAAAATCAAACCAAATCAAACCAAACGAAGCCAAACCAAAGAGAAGTGTGAGGATCCGGGGGTAAACATCAGCTGCTGTGTGTATCGTCGTCCAGTGTTCTATGATATGTTGTAAAACTTCCACTGAATCTTCTGGCCCCAAATTCTCATTAACCAATCTAAACTGAACCTATGTGCTGCACCCAACGTACGGTAAGCGAATCAAACCAAATCAGTCAAATTCAAACCAAATCAAATAAAATCAGTTAAATTCAAACAAAATCAAACCAAACCAGTCCAATTTATATATAACCAGTCCAAATCAAACCAAAGCAATCCAAACCAATTTAAATCAATCTAGATCAAACCAATCAGACCAACAAAACAAGACCAAATGTAACCACCCCATGTAACCACCCCCCCACCCCACCCACCCAACCACCCACCCACTCCACCACCCACCCAACCCACCCACTCCACCACCCACCCAACCCACCCACCCACCCACCCTGGCCCCCAGCTGGTGAGCTTGGAGAAGAGTAAGCTGCGTGGCATTGTGAACGTTCGGCGCATGAAGTTGATAGACCTAGGCTGGGACCTGGGAGCCCAACAACTGCTGAACATGGACCTGATCCGCCTGGATTCAGAACCCCTCAACAGGCACAATGGCCCCAATAAACTGCGCCCCACTGATGGATCTACGCCGGCAGGCTGGGAGCCCTTCAGATCCACCGACGACGACGACCCCCTGATGAGCCGGAGAGCCGCACCCTCTGCTGTGTCCTTGGCTAGCGACCACCGAGCGGGTCTCTATTCTCTCCATCCCCCAGTGGATGGGGCAACCTTTCATACCCACGCAGCGTCCTCCCCCGCTCTCTTCGCCCACTTTCAGCTAATGGGCCGCCCCCTACACACCCCCACCCCCCACACACTACTTGCAGCTGCTCAGAGTGTTGCTCTCCCGCACCCCTTCGACGCCCTAGCCTCCAGCGCCCCGCCGCACCAGGCGGGGGTGTCAGCTCCTCTCGGGACTGACCTCTACAAGAGAGGCAATTCCAACAGTCAATACCATCACAGCCACAGCTTAGACTTCAGCCAACTCCCTTCAAACCTAGAACACACCCATGGACAGCAGCTAACCACAATAGAATCTAGAATCCCCATTTTCGACTTGGGAAGGCCATCAACCTCAACCTCAGCTGCTGCTACTGCTGCTGCTGCACTTGCGACTGTAGCTAATCAATGTGCTAAGCCTCAGTGGCCTGCTGGCCTTCCCCCTCCTGTGCCCAAACCTGCGTCCAACACCAGCCCCTTCTTAACTCACGCGATGACCTTCTCATTCCCCGCCACACATATGATTCAAGCCGGCTCAGACATTCCGTCTTCCAGCGGGGCCCCCGCTCCCTTTCCCTTCGCAAACCACGCCCCCTCAACCGATGCCATCATCCCCTTCCCTAACCTGCAACCCCCCCAGGGCCCCCCTGATACCCCCATGGGGACCAGCCCCCCCCTGTCAGGCGCAGCCCCCCCTGAGTACTCAAGCCCTCAGAGTGGACCCACTCACACAGAGGCAGGAGGCAGCAGCAGCAGTAACACTGGCACCCCACACCAGCGACCCACACTTATAAACGGTTCTTACGACCAGCAGCCTATGCCCATTGTCAAGCTACCAAGCTGGGTTCCCGCCAACCACCACTTCCACCAGCAGCTCCAGAACGGAAGCAGCTGCGGAGGAGCTGCAGGCTCCACCCCCTTAGGTGGCAATGCTCACCCCCTAGTTTCCCGTCCCCACAAAAGCACCCCAGGGGGGGGCTCGAACTCCTTTGCTGACCCCTTCGCTGAGCTGTCGCCCTTCACGGCTGGTACCGGAGCACCCATGCCCCACAGGATATCCTCCCCTGGCCTCACCCAGGTGGACGAACGCACACAGCCAGGGGGGGGGAGGTGCTCCGCCAACGGCGGGACAGGCGATACGCTATCAGGGCACCACATGGCTCATGCCGAAACTGGCAACGGAAAGATTGACTCATGTTCCTCAGCTTCGAAACCGGTGTCAATCTCACCCTTTGCAGTGGCAGCGGCAGCCGCCGCCACCGCCGCAGGCGGCTTCGGCCCCCCCTCCGATTGTGGTAGAGATCAGGCCCCTGTATCCACCTCCTCCCTTACCAGTGGTGCCAGCCCCATGTATGCCCCTCACCCGGGTGTGCATGGTAGCACCCATTCTGCGTCAACTAGCTTCTACCCAGCTATGGGCTCCTCAGCGCAGGGGTCAGCCTCCACCAGCCAGGGGACCACAGGGGGGGCGGAGCTGGGGGCAGAGGGCACCACCCAGCCTTCCGCCATGCGCATCTCTATGCGCCAGCAGCTGCATGGACTATATTACCAAGATCAGCATGGTCTTCCGACAGGCAAAGTGTCCATCTTCCAGTCCTCGCCCTCCTTCCCCCTGGGCATTGGGGGCACCCATCGCAACTGGGAGATAGAGTTCTGCGAGTTGGAGTATGGGCAGCGCATCGGCATTGGCTCCTATGGGGAGGTGTACAAGGGCGTGTGGAGGGGGACGGAGGTAGCTATCAAGAAGTTGCTGGAACAGCATCTGTCCCCGGCGTCGTTGCGTGACTTCAGGTAAATGAAATGAAAAACATAGGCTTGCTCTACTGGGACAGGGAGTTCACAAGCACACAAAATGAGCTCCACCCACCCTAGTAGTCATGCTGACTGAGGTAGCACAGCACTGCAGCCCCCCCCCCCCCCCCCCCCTTACACACACACACACAACGCTCTTCCATGCTATGCTCCCCACCCAACCCCACCCAACCCAACCCAACCCAACCCAACTCCAACCCCCTCTCAACCTTGTGTGACTTCAGGGACGAAGTGAGCATGATGTCGATACTGCGGCACCCCAACATTGTTCAGTTTCTTGGGGCGGTGGTGTTGGAGGCCCAGCTGGCCATCATCACGGCCTTTGTCCCACGAGGGAGCTTGTTTAGGATCTTGCATCGTGCTCGCGCTGATCTTGACCCAAGACGGCGGCTGAACATAGCACTAGACATCGCCCGAGGTGAGCATAGCATGGAAGCGCATGTATGGGTGGGTGGATAAGGGTGGGTGGGTGGGTTTGTTGTTAGGGTGGTGGTGGATGGGGGTGGGGGGGGTGGGGGGGGGAAGCATAGCATGGTAGAGCATGGGATGGGGGGAAGAGGGGGGATGTGATGTTATGCCACGTCCACAAGTACAATGCTAAATCCAATGCTTTTCATTTTCATTTTGTCCATAGTTTGCATACCGCTATGCAGGCATGCACTGCCTCCACAACTACAAGTCCATGCTTTTGATAGTATGTATATAGATATATAGATAGGGACCGGCATATCATATGGTGTTGACCAAAGGCGATGATGGTATCAAATGATATCATATAAGCTGCATCATATGATATTGTATATAAATTGTAACTTAAGCCTTGTTAGACTGCCGGTATCATATGATATCATATAAAGTGCATCATATGATATTGTATATAATATACATATTGTAACTTAAGCCTAGTTAGACTGCCAGTATCATATGGTATCATATGATATCATATAAAGTGCATCTTATGATATTGTATTTAATATATAAATTGTAACTTAAGTCTAGTTAGACTGCCGGTATCATATGGTATCATATGATATCACATTGCCATTCCCTATCTATAGATATTCATATTTACGTTGTTTTGTCTTAGGGCCTCCCTCAAGCTGTTAAGAACCAATTTGGCCATTTTCACACCAGTCAAATATCGCTGCTCGCTGAAAAATCAAGTTCAAGATTTGTCGTACCTTGATCATGATGGATTAGCCAAAGTTTGCATCCAACTCATTTTTGGTTACAGGGTCTTGAGACGATGAGAGAGATCCTTGAACCCTAAAAACCCTTTAATAACAAAATTGATTCTTTTATAGTGACACTTTTATACGGTAGAGCAGCGTTTTTCCTAAGCACGATTAATCGTGCAGGCACGATTATTAATGTTTCTAGCGAAATGGTCCATCGTTTTCTCAGGTCTGGGTAATGTTTTCGAGCTCGCGAAACTTAGGCCTGGGCATCGTTCATGCACGATTATTAATGTTTCCGGTCGACCCAAACGCTGGCTGCAGCATCGTGCACAACAATTATTAATGTTTAGCATCAGCCATACTGTTGGCTCAGGCATCGCGCATCCCAAATTCCCCATCACATGGGAGCATGCTCTTGACAAGACACTGGGTGACACGCTGGACAGAATCCAGCCAGCTCATACGGGGGGAGGCGAAAGGAGCAGGGGGGAGTTGAGGCCACGTACCCGGCACGTACCCCATGAAATAACCTCGTCACAGGGCTTTGTGAAACCTTGAGCTCGCTTGCTGTTACGCCCCAACTCGCCACTTACTTCACTGCCAGCTCTTGCTGAAACACCTAACCTTGCACCTTCCCCGTCACAGCACTCGCTTCTCCCCCTCCTGCGCTGTTTCTCTTCCTCGCTCGCTGACTGCATTTCCATCGCCTGCACCCCAGCATCATGCTCCTCGCTAAATATTTCAATCTACACAAGCATGGACCAGCACTGGGAGCTTCGAATCAGCGACAGGCACATGTTAAAGACCAGTATTGGCCAAACCTCAGTCGCTTATGTCACACTCTGAAGGTATTCCTCCACAACTAGCTAATGGGCATCGCATTTACTCCTGCACACATCTGTCTGCTTTGTAGAAACCGAGCGAGTATTGGGTTAATGAGTCGGTGGGGGTGGGAAGGGTTCACTCGCGAGATGCTGCGCGCCTGCGCCCATTATGCTAACTGGATGCTATTTCCCCTTGCCCTCTCACTTCGGGCAAACCTGTAAGGCATCGCAATTATAGACAACTAAACAACCCAGAAGCCATCGGGCCATCGTGTTTTAAACCCCCGGGGCCGACCTCCAGGGGACCCGCCAGGACACCATACCATTTCTATCGTTTTTCTTCCAGCAAAACTGTAATCGCGCAGAATCGTTCGAAACGATTATTAATGTTTTCATGTTCCCAAAGTGCAGACCCAGGAATCGGACCCAAAGGATTATTAATGTTTTGTCCCAACACTGCGGTAGAGACACTTTTATAGTGACAGTTTTATAGTAACACTTCTAGAGTGATATTTTTATAGTGACACTTTTATAGTGATGCCTTTAGAGAGATACTTTCATAGTGACACTTTTATAGTGACACATCTAGAGTGACACTTCTAGAGTGATACCTTTATAGTGACACTTTTATAGTGACACTTCTAGAGTGATTATTTTATAGTGACAATTTTATATTGACACTTCTAGAGTGATACTTTAGTATTGACACTTTTATAGTGACACTTCTAGAGTGATACTTTTATAGCGATACTTCTACAGTGACACTTCTACAGTTACACTTTTAGAGTGACACTTTTAGAGTGATACTTCTAGAGTAATACTTTTATAGTGACACTTCTATAGTGACACTTTTAGTGTGATACTTTTAGAGTGATACTTCTAGAGTAATACTTTTATAGTGACACTTCTAGAGTGACACTTTTAGAGGGTTACTTTTAGTGTGATACTTTTAGAGGGATACTTCTAGAGTAATACTTTTATAGTGATACTTTTAGAGACCAAAAAACCGGGAACCAAAAATGAAAATAAGAAAATACGATAATAAAAATAAAAATTCGATAAAACGAAAAATAAAAATATGAAAATACGATAAAACGAAAAATCATGAAATTACGATAAATCATATCGCCCGCAAACTGGCAGCGGCCGTCCCAACAATAGTTATGGTCACTGGCTCACTGCACTGGGTAGTTCTTAACAGCTTCGGGGAGTCAAGGCTTTGAGAGGACGGATGAGGGACGAGGCAAGTGGGGATTGGCCACTCAAGCAGGATCGTTTGTACTATTTGGTCACTTAGGAGTTTATGTACCACATGTATTTTAATAACAAATTAACGGCCGCTCAAGCGGGATCGTTTGTACTATTTGGTCACTAAGGAGTTTATGTACCACATATATTTTAATAACAAATTGGCGGCCGCTCAAGCGGGATCGTTTGTACTATTTGGTCACTTAGGAGTTTATGTACCACATATTTTAATAACAAATTGGCGGCCGCTCAAGCGGGATCGTTTGTACTATTTGGTCACTTAGGAGTTTATGTACCACATATATTTTAATAACAAATTGGTGGCCTCTCAAGCGGGATCGAAGCTGCTCATACGCTTAGAAACGGTATCTAATCATGTGCCTGGCATGGAGCCTATGCAGGCTTGTGCTACCTCCACAACTACGTGATTTCGATTTTACATAGATAGATAGATAGATAGATAGGTAGAAAAGTGTATATAGCTGTGATATCTATCTATCTATGTAAAACTGTATATATTAGCCCGTATTAGCCAAAAATAAAGTTGTACCAAAGTTAGAGGGGTCCAAAGTTTTTTTCAACCAAAGGGGCCCAAACTTCGCGATATATCACGTTTGGGCAACCCCATGAAAGATGTAAGAGCATAACTGGAATGGGCAAGAAAAGATCTTTTGAATGACCCCCATTTTAGGGGGGGTAGGGTGAGGTAATCGGGTTTCATGAGGGGGGGGGGGGGGGGGGGGGGGGGGTAAAAAACTTGTTCCCAACTACCTGCACAACTGCAAGCCCGTGATTTTGATTTGTACATTGTCCGTGTGTATGCTAATTTCACTGTTTTCTTGCCTATGCAGGCATGTGCTATCTGCACAACTGCAAGCCCATGATCGTACACAGAGACCTTAAGAGCCCCAATCTGCTCGTGGACAAGGATGGGTGAGTTTTCAAGACATATAAAAAGCATATATTTATACCAGTAGGGAAACCCGTGTGGCCGTTGCCCCCCCCCCCCCCCCCCCCCCCCTCCACCCCCCCCACCCCCCCCCTCCACCCTCCACCCCAGGTACTGGTCTGGGTTACAGAGCGGGATTGCCCTTGTATGCTCCCCCCCACACCCCACCCCACCACACACACACTCACATACACGCAATCAAGATATTGGTGGAGAAGGATTGGTGAGTTGAAGATGTGTAGAGTATGTAAACATAGATGTAAAACGTACTGACAGCAACGATTCATGCTTTGAAAGGTTTTACAGTCAATTTGAGGGGGTTTATTATAATTCGACGTTTTACGTTTTCCCAACGGATTATAGTTTTACGCCACACATTTAACAGTTTTTGGCGGAGCCCCCAGGGTTACCCATTTGTCCGTCCGACCGACCGACTGACCATCCGTCTGACCGTGATGAAGCCTGACATGTCAGCCAACGGTTTCGTAACTAACTCGCTTTCGTTGCCACCTGTCGCTCCGTCACGATCTCTCTCCGCCAATTTTTAGAGTCGCAGACGACGCTGCATATAACTTGTTATTTTAATATAATCCATTCATGCAACTGTATGTTTATACATGAGCATGTTACACTGGCTTAAAGCCGGTTCTAAATAGCACGATACAGCCTTGTGATATCATTGTGTACCGGTACTCAGGAGTGTGGTGTAGGTAGTAGTGTGCATTAGTAGCGTGCACACTTCCCATACCGTTTGTACTGTGCCTGAAGAAGGTGAGCAGCCTGAAAGCTGATACGGTTTAAAATGTACCGTAATCAGTATAAGTAAAAGTGCCGGGAGCATTATCATTAGGGCACATGGTTATAGGGTCTGCAAGTAGGGTGGAGAGTACTCTGCATTGAAGCCACACCCTTATCTTGCTGAGCATAGCAATACCGGATGCATGTTATTTGGTAAGTCAATACATGCAATCGTTAACATTAACTCATTTAATCATCGCTTACTATCTTGCTCGGTTTATCTGAGTTCTAGGACCGGCAACAAAGGCATTTCATGAACATGAGCACACAATGCGTTAAAGCAATTCAGGGGATGAACTGGACAAACGTTTCGTACTTCGTCGAGAATTCTCGAGAATTCCAGGCCAAATTGTCGAGAAGTCTCGGATTTCCAGGCCAAAATTATTGACAAAGTACGAAGTACGAGTTCTCGCAGAAACGTTATGTCCAATTCATCCCCTGAATTGCTTTAAAGCAACTGGGTTGAATGAATTGGGTTCAGAGGTCAGACTTAGTCCTTGTTCTCTGGCCGAACCTCCCATAATTCTCAGATGTCAGGCAAAATTTGAGATACGACGTCCGAAGTCTGACATGTTTCGACAACGTGACTACCAAATCATCCCCTGAATTGCCATAATGTATTGCTCAGATTGGACCCTTCTTCTACTTACCCGTTCGACGTACGCAGTAGATTTTAACATGTAATTTAATGTAATGTAATGTAATGTAATGTGCCCCAGACTTTGCAGGAAAAAACACTGCCCTCTTGGCGAAGACGCCATCAGCATGAATTTCACTTGCTGCTCGTCTTCGTCGATGTGGTCGATGAGTTGCGACAGATTTCCCCCCCCTAATGTATTACGATCGGAACATTTGCCCCGTTTTGGGCAATATTATTGTAATACGCGTCTGGATTTGAGATCCCAGCTCTCAGACCCAAATCGCTACCCAGAGCCCGTATCGACCCAACGACCCAACCAGACGCAACCCGACAGAATGTTCCGTTCCGCAGCTTCGATTCAAAAGTTGCCTGTTCATCTCACGCGACCTGCGACCTGCCACCGTTGCGAGCAACAGCCTCTCAAGCTTCGGCTGCGACTCATTCAACCAGGTTGTTGGAAGTGGTGATCTACCCAGTTTCTGGCCGTTTAATGAATCCCACAGGGTGCTTTGCTTATTGTGATTTGGGGCTGGTAGAGGGCACAAACGTCCCTCAGGGGATCTATCAAGGGGCTGGGAAAGACAAGGTTGTCTGGGAATCTGGGAAAGGGTGGGGCTGTCGAGCGCTTCTGCTTTTCGTTGAGCGGGCAGGAAGCTGGTCCCTTGGGGTGAGTGTTATTAGGGTTAGTGGAGCCCAAACACTAATATCGCCCTGATACACGGGTTTACAGTTTTTCGTCGCGGAATATAGTATACGCCTTGTTTTGACAGGTGCTGCTATCAAATTAAAGCGTTACATTTTCCTGTCAAGACATATATTTATATATTGTTCATCTGCCAATGCCATTGTAAATTGAATCGTTTTTTCAGCTTGATATACCATGTTCATTGAATCATTTGTTTTCAGTGTGATAGGCCTTGTTCATTTAGTTGTGCTCAGCCTTGTTCATTCGTCTAGACTGTGCTGCCCGTGTATAGTTTTTTTTCTTTTCTACCATGTAAACATTCGGTGTTCATTTAATCATTTTTCAGCGTGATGGGGCTTTTTCACTTAGTTGCGCCTTGTTCATTCCTCTAGACTATGTTGCCTGTGCACTTTTTTGCTTTTTTGTACACCATTTCTTCATTCTGTGTTAGTTAAGGGTTTAGGTTTATTTCTATCTTTGACTGTACCGCTGTGCCCTGAACCACAGGACGGTCAAGATATGCGACTTTGGAATGAGCCAGGTGAAGAGCGCAACCTTCCTTACAGCAAGGAGTGTTGGTGGTACTCCAGAGTGGTGAGTGTGATGAGGATGCTATGTTTGTATTGCTGCTTGTCTGCTTGTTGGGCGGAGCCAGGTGAAGAGTGTGACCTTCCTCAGAGCTAGGAGTGTTGGTGGCACTCCTAGAGTGGTGAGTGTGGTGAATTTTTTTCCCAAATCCAGGCATTTTCACTCAGCCGATTACAAACCACCTATCTTGTTGTTGGGTTGTAGGGTTTGTTCCTTAACTGCTGATCACAACCGACCCATGCTTTAAAGAGGAGTGTTGGTGGGGCTCCTGAGTGGAGAGGGCGACGAGGATGTATTGTTTGTCTGCTTGTTTGTTCGATTGTTTGTCTGCTTGTTTGTTCGATTGTTTGTCTGCTTGTTTGTTCGATTGTTTGTCTGCTTGTTTGTTCGATTGTTTGTCTGCTTGTTTGTTCGATTGTTTGTCTGCTTGTTTGTTCGATTGTTTGTCTGCGTGTCTGCTTGTTTGATTTTCAGGGATATCTTCTTTGTTTTATGGTGTGTTCCTTAACTGCTGATTACAACCAACCTACCACTAATGGAGTATTAGTACTTGGCCCCAGCGCAAGCAAACGGGCTGGCCCTCTCAATCTTACACCTCGTCATAAGGCGGAACATGTATGTATGTTTGTTTTTTAATTATTGTGATCAGTTGGCCTTTTCTGTTATTGGGCCTTTTCAAAGGCACCGACCCAAGTTGTTCCAGAGGTTGAAAATGAAAAATATGAGGAATCGCTAGGTTGACGGGGCATACCATGTACTTATTTATTGAACCTTCTGCCACTCTGTCATGTGCAGGATGGCTCCCGAGGTCCTGCGGAACGAAAGCAGCGACGAGAAGTGTGACGTGTACAGCTACGGAGTGATCCTGTACGAGCTGGTTGTGCTGCTCGAGCCATGGGCTCACCTAAATTCAATGCAGGTAGTGGGGGCGGTTGGTTTCGGAGGCCAGCGTTTGGATTTACCAGACGACCTGAACCCCGATATCGTGAATCTCATCGAATCCTGCTGGTCAGACAAGTCCCAGGACCGACCCTCTTTCTGCGCCATCCTCAAGACCCTGGGCAATTTTAGCGAGCTCGCACCCTCCCCTTCCGCTCTGGAAAACATGCAGGCAGAAAAGGCGGCATGTTAGTTGAGTCGAATGGCTTGGCTTAGCCTCGTGCTAGTTGATTCAAATGGCTTGGCTTAGCCTCGTGCTAGTTGATTCGAATGGCTTGGCTTAGCCTCGTGCTAGTTGAGTCGAATGGCTTGGCTTAGCCTCGTGCGAGTTGATTCGAATGGCTTGGCTTAGCCTCGTGCTAGTTTAGTCGAATGGCTTGGCTTAGCCTCGTGCTAGTTGATTCAAATGGCTTGGCTTAGCCTCGTGCTAGTTGATTCGAATGGCTTGGCTTAGCCTCGTGCTAGTTGAATCGAATGGCTTGGCTTAGCCTCGTGCGAGTTGATTCGAATGGCTTGGCTTAGCCTCGTGCTGGTTGAGTCGAATGGCTTGGCTTAGCCTCGTGCGTGTTGAGTCGAATGGCTTGGCTTAGCCTCGTGCGTGTTGAGTCAAATGGCTTGGCTTAAATGATGGTGCTTCAGGCTGCTACTATCAGTGTTAGTTCTAGTGAACTTAGTAGCATTAGTTAAGGGTTTGTTACTAGTATTAGTTTAGTGTAGATACCGGTAAAAGGAGTCTAGAACTCTAGATACTGGTAGTAGTGGTCTAGATACCTGTAATAGGAGTCTAGATACCATTAATAGGAGTCTAGATACTGGTAGTAGTAGTCTAGATACCGGTAATAGGAGTCTAGGTATCTGTCCACCCCTGGATTGTGCACTATATACATTTAAGTTGCAATCAAGATCAGGCAGTGCAACAGAATGCTCAAAGAGGCTAGGTTGCTCCAAGGGGCTGGGCCTAGGTTGAGACCAGTTCTGAATATGAATTGTTAACCGGTTCTTCAGCCAACTCTGGGCTGCTAACTGTTCGCCAATTCCATCTCCCCTTTTGCGCCAAACCAGGGTGCACACCAGGGTACTTCCAAGCGCGCGCTTTTGCGTGCTGGCACGCTGCCTTTTTGAGCCCCTCTGCGCGTTTCGTGCAGCTTTATGCACCCCCCTGTGGGCGCAGCAAGCAATGTTTGCGCTTTTTGCACTGCAAAGCGCAGTTTTTTTGTTTTCAAGTGCGCTAAAGCGCTGGCCAATTTGGTAAATGGAAGTACACTGGTGCACACTCACTGAGAGGTTTAAACAGTTTTAAGACTTGCACATTTCAGGTTCTAGTTATCTCTAGTTGATAGGCCACTGCCTCTGATTTTCATGTGTAGTTATTATTTAATTCAAGTTCAAGGTTTTAATTCAAGTTCAACCCTGTGACTCTTCAGGTACTGGTTAGCCGCCGCCTTAGGCATTTTTATATTTGAAAACCCTGGAACCCTAAACCCTAGATGGGTTCGATACAGCCCTTCCGCTATTCAGGTACTGGAGGTCCTTACAAGAAAGGTACCTTCCCCAAATCAGGTGGATTAAAAAGATTGGCTCAAACCCTAAACTCTAGATTTGAGTGACGCGTGCGTTTATTGGTTGAGCCAGAATATAAGAAAATCGTGCAGACCAATTATTAATGTTTGATCTCCTAAAACACCAGACCTGAGCATCGAGCACTGTCGAATTTTACAGTTTAGGCCCAAATCCTTAATCGATCACTGCTCGAATGTGGTTAAAAATGGACAAATAATTAAATTGAAATATTCCACCAAAGCATGTAACTTGACTGCTCAAGTAAATGTATGGTCCGCTGCTGATTAAAAAATGCCGCCAATTGTGGTGCACATAATTATTTTTAGCACCCTTTTTTGCTCCCTCCAAGTTCAATTCCCACCAACTAAACTGGCACCAACTAGTAAGTTCAAAATATTTTTGGAGATTTTTGGATACTGGCATTTTGAATTTGCTCGATTTTTAAATTCAAATTGTTTACTCGTAAATTACATTTTACAAATGGAGTACATGACCTTCAAGTTCATATTCCCAGCTCCGTGGCACTACATCATCAGGGTTGTTCAGGATTCCGCTTCCTTTATCACAGACGCAGTGTCGAAGGGTCTGTTGCGTCGCAGGACACAACGCGGGGAGGGTACGTTGGCCAGAAAGTAGGGTCCATTGTCTCCATTGCTTCACAGGACACAGGCGTATCAGGCAGCAGAGCTGAGGGTGCTCCTGAAGTACCCTGTACCTCATGTGTCCCCCACAGGCTCACAAGAAGATACCCATGGAATTAATAAAAAAGAACTTTCCCGAAAGTCCCCCACAACTTACATACTGTATCTCATACATACGTTAAAACGAGGGTTGAGATACATACCATACGATAAATTAAAGATTGAACACTCGAAGCGTTGTGGAATGAGTGTCATACTGCCAAAGTTACCACATGCGCCCGCAACAAGTCTACTCCTCTTAGCATCAGGGTACTACATTCCGTCAATATGGTCTGCCCGTTTCGCGCACTTGCCATTATTTTACTGCTCCCAAAAAGCATTTACCTTCAATAAAGTGCGCGTTTTCAAAAAAGCGCACTCACCTCTTTAAAAGCTGCGCGTTTCGCGCACCAGTTGTTTCAATTAGTGCGCTATTTGTCAATTTTTTGCATGGGCTATGGTGACACAGGGTGACTTCCTGACAGGGTTGTAGACAGCGATGTAGTACCCTGCTTAGCATGCTTCCTGGTTTCTGTGGTAGACCAAGAGATTACTTATATCACACAGGGTGGTGGTGGGGATTGGAATTGGAATACGGTGAGCAGCCTAGAGATGGCTGAAAAAGTAAAATTCAAAAATTCAACAAGCTGCCCAAATTATTGGCTTATTGGCAGACCATATATTTAGTTGAATGAAAGAAACTGAAGGAACATATATTGATACATTGAAGACGATCGATTAATAGTCAGTGCTCAAGCTGCTCAATTGTTTAAGCCTTCGAGGTTGGGCAAGTCCCCTCAGTCTCGATAAGTACATTCTGTACACAAGGATCACTTGGTGATTGAGCACCCATGTGATCAGGGTACTACAAAGCGCGCATGGCAGCGCGATTTCGAGCACACTTTTTGAGCCCCAGTGCGCGTTTCGCACAGTTTTTCAACCCCCTGTGGCCGCAGCACGTAGTTTTTGCGCTTTTTGCACTACAAAGCGCTGATCAATTTAACGTTTGTGCGCTTCAAGCGCTGACCAATTTGGCAAGAAGTAGTACCCTGATCACTTAGTGATTGAGCACCCATGTGATTGCTCTCAGTCTTCTGTAGTACATTCCCTTCCTGGTGCCCCGTACTCAGTCGTCGAAGTTAAGTAATGTCTGGAAATGGGGCATGAGGTACCGGATACACGGATCGCTTGTTGATTGCTCTAAGTCTTCAGCAGTTCTTTTCTTCTTTGGCGCCCCTGAGTCAGTCGTCGCTGTGAAGGACTGTCTGGGAGATGGGGTACAGGAAACAAGGATCTCACATAGATTCCTGTCAGTCTTCAGCAGTACTTTACTTCCTTGACGCCCCTCAGTCAGCCGTTAATGTGAAGGACTGTTTGGAAGATGACCTGGACAAGTCTTTAAACTATCTAATCCCCTCAAAGTGCTCCCTGTTTTCCGTGGGTATCGCACGGGGGGAATTGGAATTGGAGTTGGCTGAAGAACCATGCACCCATTCAAAATCAAGTCTGGGAGATGGGGTATGGGGTTCAAGAAACAAGGATATCTCATTGTTTTTGCATTTACCCATAGATACTCCACCCGCAGAACCAAATCAACTGCAACTACCACCCAGCATTTTAGTTGTGTTTCTGTTTATTGTGTATGTTTTGCTTATGCTACCCATGGTAACTGCGCCCGCACACAGTGAGCGGACTGAAGGCTGATTGACCACGTGGCAAAAAATCTACTCCAGCGATGTAGCACCAATGTTATTGGAATAATTCTTCGTCAGTGCTTTTCTTTTCGGCTACGGGCAGCAGCTTCTAGGTAGCTCCCCTGGCTGGCTATTCAGGCAAAAGTGACGCAACCTCCTGCAGTGCACCTTGAAGCTGGCAGCAGCTTCTTGGTAGCTACCCTGGCTAGCTATTCAGACGAAAGTGACGCAACCTCCTGCAGTGCACCTTGAAGCTGACATGATGAGCTGCCTAGAACAGCTGACATATTCCGGTGCTGCTGGGAGCTTCCTAGAAGCTGCTGAGAAAAGCTGAAAGGTCCCTAGGCACAATCAACTTCCCAGAACAGCTGACATGTTATTGTGTTGCTGGGAGCTTCCTAGAAGCCGCTAAGACAAGTCCTAGGCGTGTCACAAGCGATGCGGAAAATCGGATGAGAGTGTTGGCTATCAGAGCGACAGGTGGCACCAGAATCGAGTTCAGCAGACCAAGGCAGGGTTTGCGACAGGGCCAAGGGCCAGTAAGGTCCAGGGTTGGAACGTGCGGACAAACAAACAGACGATCGGACGACGGGGTGACCCTGAGGGCTCACATACCCCAGAAGAGGGGGGCTCTGCCCAGAAGCTAAGATGTCCTTAGACCACAATCTTAACCTGCCTGGCTACACTTGGACCATAATTTAAGCCAACCTGTCAACACGGATACATGTACATTCTGAACTCAATATTTCGTTTGGTGCTACACATATCTGCTTCTAGGCAGCTCCTTTCCCCCGTCCTTGGGCCAAAACTGATGCTTGCCAGAGTGTTGAAAGCAGTGTTTTCTGTATGGCTACTTCAGCAGCTTCTAGGCAGCTCCCTGAGCCAGCCACTGAGCTAAGCCCCAGGATTTCGACAGTTCTGGACAGCAGATTCTGTCAGCTTCCAGACACACTGGGTTGCATTAGCTTTGGCAGAAATGCCAGTCAGGGGAGCCGCCTAGAAGCTGCTGCTTATAGCTGAAAGGAAAATCCTAGGCGGCGTCACAAGCGACGCGGAAAATTGGCGGAGAGTATTGGCTATTGGAACGACAGGTGGCAGCGGAATGGAGCGGACCGAAGCCAGTTAGTTAGGAAACAGTTGGCTGACGTGTCAGACATCGTCTCGAGGGGGCGGTCGGACGCACAACGGACAACGGGGTGAATGTGGGGGCTCTGGCCCCCAGGAGGGGGGGCCTTGCCAAAAACACTGGTTGAAAGCTGGCATGAGTGCACGACGGGCATTCCGATGCAGCTGAAAGCTTTGGGCTTGACTCAGGGGCTGGCTGATAGAGCTGGCTGGAAGCTGTTATGCGCTGCCCAGTAAAGAAAGTGAGCATGTAAGCAGCAGTTTGGTGTGGTAGACCCTGCTGGTAGCAACAGAGACTTTAGCTCCCATACTGCCCCCCCTGCTTCCGGCACTGTGACCACTGACCTCGCTGGCAGCAACAGGGATGGGACCTCCAGGGCTGCACCACCAGTGAGCAGCAGGGTAATGATAACGCCTGGTGGGGCGTGGTGTTAAGGGAGCCCGTCGTACGCGGGTGGGGAGCGGTCTCCTACCTCAACTAGGATACTACCCGTGTTAACTCCACCAGCAGACAGCGAACAGCTTGAAGGCTGATTCACGTTATACCCAAAACTGGACAGAACCACCAGACATGATTGCAGCCTAGCTGACTACCATTGGACCGCTATGCACACTACCACTACCCAGAGCCTTGGATCAAGCATGCAAGTATGTCATCTGTTTCTATGAATGTATGTGAGTATGTACAGGTGCCCTTCAGGTTTCAATCATTTATGATTAGGCTCACGCTCCACTGCTCACCGTGAACTTTTACGCCCATTTGAGTGTATGTGCGTATGTATATAGTGCAATATCTTTGGGGCCGTTGTCTGTTGGTGAAACGGCACCCTGCGCCTGCAGACAACACAACCAGGCCTCATTGGTGCAAGAACTTTGGGCGCATACCTGCTTTGAGCATTCTGTTGCACGGCCTGACCTTGTTTGCAACTTAAATGTATGCAGTGCACAAGCCAGGGGTGGCCCAATATCTAGAATCCTATTACCTGTATCTAGACTACTACCAGTATCTAGACTCCTATTACCGGTATCTAGACTCCTATTACCGGTATCTAGACTCATACTACCGGTATCTAGACTCCAATTACCGGTATCTAAACTACCACTACCAGTATCTAGACTCCTATTACCGGTATCTAAACTACCACTTCCCGGATCTAGACTCCTATTACCGGTATCTAGACTCCTATTACTGGTATCTAAAATACTACTACCAGTATCTAGACTCCTATTACCGGTATCTAAACTACTATTACCGGTATCTAGACTCCTATTACTGGTATCTAAAATACTACTACCAGTATCTAAACTACTATTACCGGTATCTAAACTACTATTACCGGTATCTAGACTCCTATTACTGGTATCTAAAATACTACTACCAGTATCTAGACTCCTATTACCGGTATCTAGACTCCTATTACCGGTATCTAGACTCCTATTACAGGTACCTAGACTGAACTGATACCAAGTTCCAAACCCTTAACTAATGCTACTAAGTTGACTGGAACTAACACTGATACTAGCAGCCTGAAGCACCATCATTTAAGCCAAGCCGTTCGACTCAACTAGCACGAGGCTAAGCCAAGCCATTCGACTCAACTAACATGCCGCCTTTTCTGCCCGCATGTTTTCTAGAGCGGAAGGGGAGGGTGCGAGCTCGCTGAAATTGCCCAGGGTCTTGAGGATGGCGCTGAAAGAGGGTCGGTCCCGGGGCTTGTCTGACCAGCAGGATTCGATGAGATTCACGATATCAGGGTTCAGGTCGTCTGGTAACTCCAAACGCTGGCCTCCGAAACCAACCGCCCCCACCACCTGCATTGAGTTAAGGTGAGCCCATGGCTCGCACAGGACAACCAGCTCATACAGGATCACTCCGTAGCTGTACACGTCACACTTCTCGTCGCTGCTTTCGTTCCGCAGGACCTCGGGAGCCATCCTGCACATGACAGAGTGGCAGAAGGTTCAATAAATAAACTTATGTTATGCCCCATAGCAGGATAAATAAATAAATACATGTTGTGCCCCGTCAACCTAACGATTTCTATATATTATATATATATTGTTCATGTATAACCCTGGAATGACTCTGGCCGGTGCCTTTGAAAAGGCCCAATACCAGAAAAGGCCAACTGATCACGCTAATAAAAAAGATACACAAATATATGTTGGGCCTTATGACGAGGTGTAAGGGTGAGAGAGCCAGCCCGTTCGCTTGTGCTGCGGCCAAGCACCAATACCCCAATAGCGGCCGGTTGGTTGTAATCAGCAGTAAAGGAAGACAAAGTAATGATAACGCCTGGTGGGGCGTGGTATTAAGAGAGCCCTGTCTTACGGCGGTAGAGAACGTGTTGCTACTTTACCTGGACCGTGCTACCATGGCGGTTGACAGGGACTGCGAACACTAAAGCGCACCCGTAGGGATTCAAACCCTGCATCTTCTGATTTCACCAAGCAGGTAAGGAACACACCCTAAAACAAAGAAGATGTCTCTGAAAACCAAAATGCAGACACGCTGACATTCAAGCAGACAAACAAAACATCCTCATCGTCCTCTCCGCACAGGAGCCCCACCAACACTCCTCTTTAAAACAGCATGGGTAGGTTGCAATCAGCAGATTGAAAATGGCTGAAATTTAGGAAACGCCTTCATCAACAACAGACATAACATCCTCATCACACTCACCACTCTGGAGTGCCACCAACACTCCTAGCTGTGAGGAAGGTCGCACTCTTCACCTGGCTCAGTCCAAAGTCGCATATTTTGACCGTCCTGGGGTTCAGGGCACAGCGGTACAGTCAAAGTTAGACCTAAAGGTAAACCCTTAACCAACACAGAATGGATACATGGTAAAAACAAAAAAGGAAATAACAGAGCAGGGGCAACATAGTCTAGACGAATGAACAAGGCTGAGCACAACTAAATGAAAAGGGCCTACCACACTGGAAATGATTAAATGAACATCGAATGGATACATGGTAGAAACAAAAAAACAAAAAACAGTGCACGGGCAACATAGTATAGACGAATGAACAGGGCTGAGCACAACTTAATGAAACAGGCATATCACGCTGAAAACAAATGATTAAATGGACACAGAATGAATACATGGTAAAAACAAAAAAACAGTACACGGGCAGCATAGCCTAGACAAATGAACACGGCTGAGCATGTGAAAACTCAATGATCAAGGCCTATCACACTGAAAACAAATGATTACCTTAACAAAGTATCAAGCTGAAAACACATGATTACATGAACAATGGCATTGGCAGATGAACGAGGCTTATCACGACACAAATAAATACTTACATCATGATTCGATAAAGCTTATATCTATCTATACATTTATATTCCATACTGACAGCAAAAAGTAACGCTATAAGTTGATGCGAGCAACCATCAAAACGAGGCTTATACTATATTCCGTGACAAAAAAAAGCTAACCCGTGTATCGGGGCAATATTAGGGTTTGGGCTCCACTAACCATAATAACATTTACCCCTAGGGATCTGCCGCCCGCAGGCTCAACGAAAAGCAGAAGAGCTCGTCAACCTCGCCCTTTCCCAGATTCCCTTTCCTTTCCCGTTCCCAGAGTCTCTGTCCCAGATTCCCAGACAACCTTGCCTTTCCCAGCCCCTTGTCAGCGTTAGCTGTTCTATGGTTCTAACTGTCTACTCGTGTCTTCCCAGACCCATACCCTAAGATCTCTTTAATGCAGCTTTGTTCCTCTCATAGCCTGGACCCTTCGTGTAATTACTTGATCCAGTGGATCTCAGTCTCACTTCTCGTTTCCTAGCGTATCCACATAACTTCGACACCCCTGAAAATAAAATAAAAATAAATCCCCTGAGGGACGTATGCGCACTCCACTAGCCCAAAATCATAATAAGCAAAGCACCATGTGGAGGGTCTTAAAACGGCCAGAACCTGAGCAGATCAATGCCTCCAACAACCAGGTTAACAGAGTCGCAGCCGACGCTCGATAGGCTGTCGCTTGCAACCCATCGACCACATCGTCGATGACGAGCAGCAAGTGAAATGCATGCTGCTCGTCTTCGCCAAGAGGGCAGTGGTTTTTCTGCAAACTCTGGGGTGCCTTGCAGGGTACTTCCAAGCGCGTGCTTTTGCGCGCTTGCGCGCTGCCTTTTTGAGCCCCACTGCGCGTTTCGCGCAGTTTTTTGCGACCCCCTGTGGGCGCAGCAATTTTTGCGCTTTTTGCACCACGAAGCGCACTTTTTCGCCCTTAAAGTGCGCTAAAGCGCTGGCCAATTTGGTCAATGGAAGTACCCTGGTGCCTTGTCAACAGGTCCGGGCTGAGCAATACATTATGGCAATTCAGGGGATGATTTGGTAGTTCGGTTTCGAAAAATGTCCGACTTCGGTCGACGTATCTCAAATTTTGCCCGAAAGCTGAGAATTCTGGGAGAATTCTGGGAGATATGGCCTGAGAACAAGTACGAAGTCTGACCTGTGAACACAATTCATCCCCTGAATTGCTTGAACACACTGTGTGCTCTTGTTTATGAGATGCATTAGTTGCAGGTCCTAGAACTCAGATTAACCGAGCAAGATATTTAATGAAGACTAAATGAGCTGATGTTTACGATTGCATGTATTAACGTAGCTCTTCCAAGTAACATGCATCCGAGTTTGTCCAGTTCATCCCCTGAATTGCTTTAACACATTGTGTGCTCATGTTTATGAGATGCCTTTGTTGCCGGTCCTAGAACTCAGATAAACCGAGCAAGATGGTAAGCGATGATTAAATGAGTTAATGTTAACGATTGCATGTATTGACTTACCAAATAACAGGCATCCTGTATTGCTATGCTCAGCAAGATAAGGGTATGGCTTCAATGCAGAGTACTCTCCACCCTGCTTGCAGACCCTACAACCATGTGCCCTAATGACTATGCCACCGGCACTTATATGTATACTCATTACAGTACACTGCCTACCGGATCAGCTTTCAGGCTGCTCACCTTCTTCAGGCAGAGTAAATACAGTATGGGAAGTATGCACGCTACTAATGCACACTAATACCTACACCACACTCCGGAGTACCGGTACACAATGTTATCACGCAGCTGTATCGTGCTATTTAGAACCGGCTTTAAGCCAGTGTAACATGCTCATGTATAAACATACAGTTGCATGAATGGATTATATTAAAATAACAAGTTATATGCAGCATCGCCTGCGACTCTAAAAATGACGGAGAGTGATCGTGACGGAGCGACAGGTGGCAACGAAAGCGAGTTAGTTACGATACCGTTGGCTGCATGTCAGGCTTCATCACGGTCACACGGCTGTATCGTGCTATTTAGAAACGGACATAAGCCAGTGCAATATGTTTAAGTATAAACATTCAGATGCACTAAAGGATTCTAGTTAAATTAAAAATGTGTAACGTCAAATTATAATAACCCCCCTCAAAATGGCTGTCAAATCTTTCCGAGCATTAATTGTTGCTGTCAGTACGGTATACAAATATTTCATATATATATATATATATATATATATATATATATATATATATATATATATATATATATATATATATATATATATATATATATATATTATATATACTAGTACGGTAGCCCGTGTGGCCGGTGGCCACCCCCCACCCAGGCCATGGGTCCTAGTCTGGTCTGGGTTACATAAGTACATAACGGGTAACGCCCTTGTATGCCCCCCTCCCCCCCCCCCCCCCCCCCCCCCCCCCTCCCTTACACAGTCAAGAAATCAGCCATCTCAGCCCTTGCTCGACGCTCCTCTGCCCTCTCCCCCAAACCCCACCCACACTTCTTCTCCCTACCTATTCCCTTCTGCTTCAGGTGTGGCCTCCCACCCTGTCATACACACATACCATCCTCCCCTCCCCCCCATCCTGAATCTCTCCCTACCCCTCACCCACCCCATCCACACGCACTCTCTTCTCTCACCTTACCCCCCACCCCACCCTTCACTACCCCCAACCACCAACACGCACACACAATCTTCTTCTCCCTACCTCGTACCCTTCACTTCACCTGTGGGATTCAATCGTGCAGAAAGAGGGACCCGCTGTGCTTCGAACCTACCAACATTGCAAACGCTCAGATTCCGATCGCCCCGAGAATACCGGATCGGTGCAATTGCATGGCTACAAACCTGCAGCTTCGTCTTCTCGTGCAGTGCCCCAGTCGAGACTCGGTCAACTCAGAACAGCAAAAATCGCAGCAACGTACTTCATATTCTATACAACGAAAAGAGCTTGCAAAGATGGGATGGGCATGGCAAGCGCGAGAGTGTCTAGGGGGACGGAATGGCCATGGCGATCCGAACAAAGGTAATTAATCGCAACTGGATGCCAATCACTGCGAATGTGATGCGATGGCATGGCAAAATTGCGCATGCGTGAGATGAATGGTGGCACCGCTCGCAGACGGAGAAAAAAAGCATCACGACATGAAGGTCTGGCTTGATTATGATCCTGGCATAACTCCTCATGCTGGGCAGCATAATCTTCGCGCTTGGATTGGTTAGCAGCTTCGTGTTCCTCCTCAGGCACGGTAGCTCGTTCCTGACTCCTTGCGAGATTACCAGCATGACGTAGCTCCTCGGATCGGGCAGCGCGGGCATCACGTCGACGCTTGTTGGCTATTTCCCTGTCTTCCTTGCTCTGGCAAGCTCGCTTTGAGCGCTGGCTGGCGGTGTTGCGGGCCCTCCTGTCCATTAGGACCGTTGCCATGCATCATGGTCGCATTATCCGTGAAGAACTGAAAGCTATTATTCCGAGCGCCATGCCAAGCCATATGAGGGTCGGCTGGTGACCTCCGAGGAGAGGATCTTCTGATTCTAAATGTCTTGCCGTCATAGTATCAGAGGCAGTTGTGGACATGCTATGAGCGCGTGCGCTTAGCTTGGCGAATCTGCAGTTTTGGTATTTGAAAATTCCGCTAGGCGGGGACTTGATAGTTGGGTGAACGAAAAGTCGGTTGCAAGTCGGTTACACTTTGCACGCCCATGGCACGTGGGCACGCGATGATGACACCACCACGACCACCACGACCACCGCGACCACGACTTCTTTATATATATATATATATATATACAGTCAGTCAGTGAGTCAGTGAGTCAGTCGGTCGGTCATTTTGTCATTTTGTATATATATATAGGAGACCCCCACCCCAATCATAATAGGGTGCCCGTGGGGCTGGGTTACAGAATGGGCTACACATATGTCCTCACCTCCACCCCTCTCTTAAACACAGTCATCATGTTTCCCCCACTTCAAATGCTGACGCATCTGCCCCCCCCCCCCCCCCCCCCCCCCCCCCAGCACCAACAACTACTCACACACTAATCCCTCCCCATGCATCCCCCCCCACACCCACCCACACCCACAGTCCCCACTCTGCCCAAACCTCGACCCAGGCCCAATCTCAAATTTGCCTCACCCCTTTACCCGCCAAGACGCACGTACTTCCCTGCTTCTCCGTTCCCATTAATTTGATCTTCTCTCGGCCACTTAAGCAGATGGGTTTAACAGAAGCGATTATGATGTTTCCAGCTGAGTTCGAAATCGCGCAGACGTTTGGACGTTTCATCAGACGACACGGAAATGCGAAGACTTTTGGAAATTGCAAACGAACGTCTGCCCAGTTTCAGACTCAGCTTAAAACATTGGAATTGCGCGAGGGCAAACCTGCTTACCTGTAGCTTCCTCTTCGCGCATAGATACCTGGTTGGGCGTGCAAGCTGTTTCCCGAAAGGGCCTTCGTTCTGTAAACTCTGTCACGCACTCGCTACAGCTCAGCGCGAAAATAACCTTATCGTTGCAGGGTTGCAGGGTTGCAGGGAGTGGTGTGGGGGGGAAGATCTTGAAGAGGTATTGCACGCGGTGCAAGGAGCACGCAGCAAGAAGGAAGTCGGGAGTCGGAAGAACGCCACAGTGTTGCAGGGACTTCGATCGTGCAGAGATACCACGAGCCGTGTGAGTGTCTTAGCTCGCAGCAAGATGAATGTATCAATAGAGACTGCAGAAAGGCTGGAGAATGCTCAGGCATGGCAGCTCGTTCCCTTCTCCTTGCGAGATTATGAGCATGACGTAGCTCCTCTGGCTGGGCAGCATATATAGTCTTCACGCCTGGCTTGGTTAGTAGCTTCGCGTTCCTCCTCAGGCAAGGCAGCACGTTCCTGACGCCTTGCGAGATTATCAGCGTGACGTTGCTCCTCCGATCGGGCAGCGCGGGCATCACGTCGACGTTTGTTGGCTATGTCCCTGCCTTCCTTGCTCAGGCAAGCTCGCTTTGAGCGCTGGCTGGCGGTGTTGCGGGCCTTCCTGTCCATTAGGACCATTGGCATGCATCATGGTTGCATGCCCCGTGAAGAAGCAATGAAATGAAACGATTATTCTGAGCGCCATACAAAGCGAGGGTCAGCAGATGACCTCCGAGGAGAGGATCTTCTGGATCTAAATTGCTTGCAGTCATAGTATGGGAGGCAAATGTGGGGATGGAATGAGCGCGCACGCTTAGCTTTGCGCATCTGCAGTTTCGGTATTCGAAAATTTCGCTGGGCGGGGTGTTGCGAGTTGGGTTTGACGGAAAGTTGGTTGCAATTCGGTTACACTTTGCACACCCATGTAACGTGGGTACGCGATCTTATTATAATAAGTAGCATGTCAGGGGTTTAGCCGCGTTTGGCTCAGGCAGTTGGGCTTTTGGTTTCATATCTTGCCGACCTGTCGCCCAGGTGGCAGCGAGTCTCGGGTCTCGATTTTTCGAGACCTGTCGCTGACGTGGCCACGGGGGTGGTCCGCCCGTCGGGACGACGGGCTCAGATGCTAGTCCTATTCATAATAGCGCGTTGATGGTGATATGGTTTAGCCTTTTTGGCCCAGGCAGTTAGGCTTTTGGTTTCAGTGGTTTCGAATCTCGATTTTCCGCGAGCTGTCGCTGACGTGGCCACGGGGGTGGTCCTCCCGTCGGAACGACGGGCTCAGATTCTAGTATATATAATAACTAGCATCTGAGCCCGTCGTCCGGACGGGCGGACCACCCCCGTGGCCACGTCAGCGACAGGTCTCGAAAAATCGAGATCCGAAACCAAACTCCAGAACGGGTAACTCCGAAACGTGTAACTCCGAAACGACTCTGGAACGGCTCCCCTGGCCACGTCAGCGAAAGACAGCCAGCGAGCTGGCAGGAGTGAGAGCGCAGGAGAAGGAGAAAGGAATGCTGCGAGGGGGGGAGCTGCGAAGTTATTGACAGGGGCAGGTAATTGTTTGGGAAAGATTTTAGGCAGACAAAGGGAGGCTACACCGTTGAATATAGGGCGATATAGGCAGCGAGCACCGAAAATAGCAGAAGTGCGAAAGAAAATTCGGGTATGAGAACGGCTAGGCTCAGGAAATGCAAGAAGAGCAGCGAGAAGGAGTTGAAAACGACACCGGCTTCAAGATAGAGCAGTGCAAAGCAGCGCAGGGGGTGAACAGGTCGGCCCAGGAAAATTCGGGCACGACTCAAGCCGGGTAACCTTGGAAGGGTGGGTGGATGGGTGATCGGCAGAGAGGCAATCGTTCCTGTGGCTGCGCCGAAAAATCGAGATCCCAGACTGGCTGCCACCTGGGCGACAGGTGGGCAAGATATGGAACCAAAACCCCAAGTGGCTAGGCCAAAAGGGGTCGACCACGCGCCGGGCACGCGCTAAACCTCGGACGCCCAACTTTATATATACTGATAAGTGGCTAAGTCCGACCCTGAGTGGTACGGATGGTTTTCACCAATTACCTGAAGTCCAAAGAAAACTTTTTTTTGCTAATAAGTTACCTAACCACATCAGTTCAACATATAAATACTCAGAGTTGGGTTCTCTCAGGTTGTGGGAAGCAGGCAAAGCAAAACATGTGATTTTTTCCACTATGGGGCTCCCAAAGTCGGTACGGATTTTACGTAGAAGTGGAACGGAGCCTATCGCTATCAAAAACAAGTTTTCGTAAAATAAAAGTAGGTAGCCCTATTGTGCACATCTTTCCTCATAAGAAATTGTTACATCAGGTTTTGGATGGCAGTACATGGGCAGTACGGGTGAATATGGACCCCAAAAATACTGATTATTTACATATTGTGGGTGCCCTAAGTGTGGCACAACGCTGCACAAGGTGAATTGTTTCATTTTGGGTCTTAGCTTTGCTTTGTAGCACGAAGACTAACTTTTTTTTTGCAAGTTCAAAATTCAAAATTCAAATTTATTTTCAAAATATATTTTAAAAAAAACTTGTTTTTCCAACTTTGTTTCAAACATCCACATCTGAAGTTATTTTTTATTCGGGAAAGGGGGGGGAAATCTCAAGTTGGGAGGTGGGATTGGAGGGTGATCAGGTGAATTTTCGAGTTGTACTGCTATCTCAGTAAATTCCGAGGCCACCGAGGCCAAGGCTGAAGCGCAGCCTCCGACCTTGTGGTAGTGGTTTGATAAGCCTTTCGTCCCGCGGTTACATGATTCGGAATAGCTCGCGCGGCCTTGTTTCTGGCGCGATCTGGATTTGTACCACAATTTATCGCACATCTAATGTACTGCCAGCGGCCTTCCGTACAAGGCTGCTCGCGACCGCATGCGAATGCGGACCGGAAATACATGTGCGCGTAGCTGACACAATTGCGCGAAAGGTGGGCCAGACAGAATTCGATTCCGAGCATTTTGGGGCCTGTACGGCTCTGTACCACAATCTTGTACCAACTTAGGGCGTTTTTGGACTTAGGCACCTATGTATATATATATATATATATATATATATCGAGTGTTATACCTGTGTTATATATTATGTATAGTATATAATCTTTATTCGTATATTTTATATATCTTGTCAACTCACCAATCCTTGTCCACGAGCAGATTGGGGCTCTTAAGGTCTCTGTGTACGATCATGGGCTTGCAGTTATGCAGGTAGCACATGCCTGCACAGGGAGGATTTATTATACTTTAAGCATAATTTGTATTAAATAAGCACAAACACGGATTATGTATACATTAAAATAAAATCACGGCCTTGCAGTTGTGCAGGTAGCACATGCCTGCACAGGCAAGACGCCGGTAGGATTAGTTTTTTTATGTATCAAATCAAAATCATGGGTGTGCAGTTGTGGAGGCAGCACATGCCAGTGTAGACGAAACAACGGCAAATATGTATATCTATCTTTCTATATGAAATCAAAATCACAGGCTTGTGGTTCTGGAAGGAGCACATGCCTGCATGGGCCTCCCCCAACCTATTTCGCATCACCCAGTGACCATACTTATTGTTGGGACGGCCGCTGCGAGTTTGCAAGCGATTCTGGGCGTTACCGAGCCATCATTTTTTGCTTTTTCATGGTGGGGAGTCCTGTCAATGTCACTATAAAAAAACATTTTTTTGAAGGGGGTTTTAGGGTTCAAGGACCTCTCTCCGGGTCCCAGGACCCCCAAAACAAAAATAGGTTTGATGAAAAGTTTGGTTGATCCATCAAGATCAAGGTACGACCAATGTCGACCTTGATTTTTCACCCAGCAGCAATATTTGACTTTTGGTGTGAAACTGGCAAAATTGGTTCTTAATAGCTTGAGGGAGGCCCATAGACAAAACAAAATAAATGTGTATATCTATACATAGGGAATGGCAATGAGAAACCATATGTTATCATATGATGCCGGCAGTCTGACCAGGATACAGTTGCAATTTATGTACAATATCATATGAAGCACTTAGTATGATATCATTTGATATCATCCTCGCCTTTGGTCAACATCATTTGACATGCCGGTCTCTATCTTTAAATCTATACATCTATATGTCTATACACAATCAAAATCATTGCTTTGTAATTGTGGAGGCAGTGCATGCCTGAATTGACAAAACAACGGTAAATATTTACATCCATATACCTACATGTATAAAATCAAAAGCATGGACTTGTAGTTGTGGAGGCAGTGCATGCCTGCATAGCGGTATGCATACTATGGGCAAAATGGAAATGACAAGCATAGGCTTGTACTTGTGGAGGTGGCATCCCCCCTCATCCCCCACCCCACGCCCTTAACATTACACCCCTCACACACCCTTACCCCGACAACTAACCCACCCACCACCCCTCATCCCCCACCCCACGCCCTTCCATGATATGCTCCCCCCACCACCACCACCACCACCCCTACCCCCACTACAAACCCACCCACCCATACACGCTCTTCCATGCTATGCTTCCCCCCCTCGCCCACCCCTACCCCAACAACAAACCCACCCACCCACCCATATACGCTCTTCCATGATATGCTTCCCCACACCCACCCACCCTACCCCACTACAAACCCACCCACCCCTACCCACCCACCCACCCATACACACGCTTCCGTGCTATGCTCACCTCGGGCGATGTCTAGTGCTATGTTCAGCCGCCGTCTTGGATCAAGATCAGCGCGAGCACGATGCAAGATCCTAAACAAGCTCCCTCGTGGGACAAAGGCTGTGATGATGGCCAGCTGGGCCTCCATCACCACCGCCCCAAGAAACAGAACAATGTTGGGGTGCCGCAGTCGCGACATCACGCTCACTTCGTCCCTGAAGTCACACAATGTGGGGTTGGGTTGGGTTGGGGTTGGGTGGGGAGCATAGAATGGAAGAGCGTTGAGTGTGTGGTGGTGGTGGTGGTGGTGGTTGGTGCTGTGGTGCTGTGCTACCTCCACAAGCGCAAGTTTATATTTCATTTCATTTACCTGAAGTCACGCAACGATGCCGGGCACAGATTCTGTTCCAGCAACTTCTTGATAGCTACCTCCGTCCCCCTCCACACGCCCTTGTACACCTCCCCATAGGAGCCGATGCCGATGCGCTGCCCATATTCCAACTCGCTGAACTCTATCTCCCAGTCGCGGTGGGTGCCCCCAATGCCCAGGGGGAAGGAGGGCGAGGACTGGAGGATGGACACCTTGCCGGTCGCAGGACCTTGCTGATCTTGGTTATGTAGTCGCTGCAGCTGCTGGCGCATGGAGATGCCCATGGCGGAAGGCCGGGTGGGGGCCTCTGCCCCCAGCTCTGCCCCCCCTGTGGTCCCCTGGCTGGTCCCCTGGCTGCCCCCAGCTCTGCCCCCCCTGTGGTCCCCTGACGCCTGCGCTGAGGAGCCCATAGCAGGGTAGAAGCTAGTTGACGCGGCAGGCACAGCATGGGTGCTAACATGCACACCCGGGTGAGGGGCATACATGGGGCTGGCACCACTGGTAAGGGAGGAGGTGGATACAGGGGCCAGGTCTCTACCACAACCGGAGGGGGGGCCGAAGCCGCCTGCTGCGGTGGCAGCGGCTGCTGCTGCCGCCGCAAAGGGTGACATTGACACCGGTTTCGGAGCCGAGGTACCAGATTCAATCTTTCCATTACCAGGTTCGACGTGAGCCATGTGGTGCCCTGTTAGCCTATCGCCTGTCCTGCCGTTGGCGGAGCGCCTCCCCCCCCCTGGCTGAGTGCGGTCATCCAACTGGGTGAGGCAAGGGGAGGATATCCTGTGGGACATGGGTGCTCCGGTACCAGCCGTGAAGGGCGACAGCTCAGCGAAGGGGTCAGCAGAGGAGTTGGAACCCCCCCCTGTGATGCTTTTGTGGGAACGGGAGGCTTGGGGGTGAGCATTGCCACCTATGGGGGTGGAGCCCGCAGTTCCTCCACCGCTGCTTCCGTTCTGGAGCTGCTGGCGGAAGTGGTGGTTGGCGGGAAGCCAGCTTGGTAGCTTGACAATGGGCATGGGTCGCTGGTTGTAAGAACTATTTATAAGTGGGGGTCGCTGGTGTGGGGTGCCAGTGTTACTGCTACTGCTCCTGCTACCTCCTGCCTCAGTGTGGGTGGGTACACTCTGAGGGCTTGAGTACTCAGGGGGGGCTGTGCCTGACAGGGGGGGGCTGGTCCCCATGGGGGTACCAGGGGGGCCCTGGGGGGGCTGCAGGTTAGGGAAGGGGATGATGGCGTCGGGTGAGGGGGCGTGGTTTGCGAAGGGGGAGGGAGCGGGGCCCTTGCTTGAAGACGGAATGTCTGAGCCGGCTTGAATCATTTGTGTTGCGGGGAATGAGAAGGTCATCGCGTGTGTAAAGAAGGGGTTGGCGTTGGGTGCAGGGTTGGGGTGCGCAGGAGGGGTAAGGCCAGCGGACCATTGAGGCCTAGCACCTTCGTTAACTACAGCCGCAAGTGCAGCAGCAGTAGCAGTAGCAGCAGTAGCAGCTGAGGTTGAGGTTGATGTCCCTCCCAAGTCGAAAATGGGGATTCCAGATTCTATTGTGCTCAGCTGATGTCCATGGGTCTGTTCTAGGTTTGAAGGGAGTTGGCTGAAGTCGAAGCTGTGGCTGTGCTGGTGCCGATTGTTGGAATTGCTCCTCTTGTAGAGATCAGTCCCGGAAGGAGCTGCCACCCCCGCCTGGAACGGCGGTGCGCTAGAGGCTAGGGCGTCAAAGGGGTGCGGGAGAGCAACACTCTGTGCAGCCGCAAGTGGTGTGTGTGGGGTGGGGGGGTGGGGGGGGCGGCCCATTAGCTGAAAGTGGGCGAAGTGAGCGGGGGAGGACGCTGCGGGGGTGTGAGAGGATGCCCCATCCTCGGGGGGATGGAGAGAATAGAGTCCCGCAACCGGAGGGGAGTGGGAAGCATTAGGAGGGGAGGAGGTTGCGGGGTGGGGAGAAGATGCCTTATCCACTGGTGGGGGAAAAGAATAGGGACTTCGACATGCAGTAGGCGGGGAGTGGGAAGTGCTAGCCGGGGTATAAGAGGACGTCCTGCTTGCAATGGGTTCGACAGGAGAGGGGGAGACGTTGAGGTCTTGGTGGTCGCTAGTGAAGGACACAGCAGAGGGTGCGGCTCTTCGGCACATCAGGGCGGCGTCGTCGTCGGTGGATCTGAAGGGCTCCCAGCCTGCCGGCGTGGATCTATCAGTGGGGCGCAGTTTATTGGGGCCATCATGCTCGTTGAGGGGGTCTGAATCCAGGCGGATCAGGTCCATGTTCAGCAGTTGTTGAGCTCCGAAGCCAGGGTTGCCTTGGAGCAGGGCAGGGCCAGGGGTGGAGGTGCTAGCCTCAGCCCCAGTCTGCAGCCGCCCCGCACCAGCGAACTCCGCCCCCACCCCCGCCCCATACCCTGGTCTCATGGGAGACTCGATGACCGACGAGAGGGGTCCAGGTCGATCATGGCGCGGGACCGGGATGCCGGGATCGCTGCACATACTCAGCGCACTGCTGTCCGTACGAGCTGGGCATTCAGCGTCAGGGGGTGCGCTTGTCCGCGCTAAGCACCCGCTGCCTCCAGAGGTTGCGCTGATCCCGCTGCCTGAGGGTTGGGCAGGGCCATAGGGGGTGCTGAAGGATGGAAAGGTCTGCATGCTGGACATTGAGGAGCCGGTGTATGAGGGCCCTGCAAGAAGGGCAACAGGAAGGTGTCACAAATAGTTATAATGGTGCTGTTGTGAAAGAAGAAGGATACTTGGACAAGCATGGGTGGGTGGTCCCATTCAGTGTCCCACTGCCAGACCTTCAATTTCCCCAGCTCACCCCAGTCCCAATTCACTGCCACCCAACGCCACCCCACCCACCCACCCACCCCAGTTCCCGTTCGCTCCTATTGAGTGCCCCACTGCCTACCAGATGCCAACATTGCAGTGAAGTCATTGCTTTGGACTTCAGACTTGACTACCGTAGTCTGCCAGACACCACAACCAGGTACAGGTGCAGCTGTTACTCACATTGACAAAAACAACCAGACGATTGGTGAAGCACAAGCTATCAAACTAGGACCCAAGGAGGGTCTCATTGGGTTCCCCGCTGCCTACCTGATGCCAACATTGCTGCATACTCCTCTGCACTCTCTCTAATCGCCCTCTCATACTCAGCATCCTCAAGAGCTTAGCAGACGTTGCATCTGAGTCTGCCTGCTGCCTACCTGCCTGCTGCCTACCTGCCTACCTGATGCCAACATTGCTGCATACTCCTCTGCACTCTCTCTAATCGCCCTCTCATACTCAGCATCCTCAAGAGCTTAGCAGACGTTGCATCTGAGTCTGCCTGCTGCCTACCTGCCTGCTGCCTACCTGCCTACCTGATGCCAACATTGCTGCATATTCCTCTGCACTCTCTCTAATCGCCCTCTCATACTCAGCATCCTCAAGAGCTTAGCAGGCGTTGCAATCTGAGTCTGCCTGCTGCCTACCTGCCTGCCTGCCTACTGCCTAACTGAATGCCAACATTGCTGCATACTCCTCTGCACTCTCTCTAATCGCCCTCTCATAGTCAGCATCCTCAAGAGCTTACAGCGTTGAAATCAGGAGTCTGCCCTGCTGCCTACCTGCTTCTGCACTACCGTGCCCGACCTGCCCTGATGTGCCTACCTGATTGCCACACTTGCCGTAAAATCCTGCTCCCCTGGTCTTCGCGGTTTGATAGTCTTGCCAGGCACCCCCACGACCAGGACATCCCGATCCCTCTTACTGCGCCATGCACAAGCTTGACCCCCATGAAGTCCACGGCACTGCGCCATCAGAGCCCGCCTAAATACTTGCCTCGAAGCAGCTGCAAGGTGGGAGGGAGGGGAGGGGTATGAGGAGCGCGAGACAGAGAGAGGAGCTAGAGAGATAGCGCGAGAGAGCGAGATAGAGTTAGTACGCGCGGACAGTAGAGCAGAGACGAGAAGGAGCGACGAGGAGAGTAGGAGAGAGCAGAAGAGAGGATAGAGAGAGCTCTCTCTTCTCTCTCTCTCTCTCCTTCTCTCTACTCTCTCTTCTGCTCTCTC
>JACBWV010000610.1:12702274-12981060 GCA_013435795.1 Chlamydomonas sp. ICE-L | reverse complement strand
CAAGCCAGCAGCCAGCAAGCCAAGAAGCCAGCCAGCCAGACAGCCAGCCAGCCAGCAATGCCCAGCAGCCAGCCAGCCAGCCAGCCAGCAAGCAAGCCAATTCCAGCAAGACAGAAGCCAGCCAGTCCAGCCAGCAGAAAGCCAGCCATCCACCAGCCATCCAGCCAGCCCCAAAAAAAGGCTCCTCAATTAAGCCAGCCATCCAGCAAGCCAGTGCCAGCCAGCCAGCTAGCAGCAGCCTCCAGCCTATCCAGTCCATCCAGCCAGCCAGCCGCACAAGCCAGCCAGCCAGCCATACATCCATCCAATCAGCAGCCAGGCCTCAGCCAGTGCCAGCCATCCAGCCATCCTAGATGATCGCATCCATTCCATCCATCCATCCTATCCATTCCATCCATCCATCCATCCATCCATCCATCCATCCCATCCTCCATCCCTCCATACCATCCATCCATCCAGCCATCATCCATCCTCCAATCCTCCATCCTCCATCCTCCATCCATCCACCATCCATCCTCCATCCATTCCCATCCATCCATCCAGCCTCCATCCATTTCCCTCCATCCCTCCATCCATTCCGTCCTGAAACCGCGATGAAGCCCGACACACGTCAGCCAACGTCCCCCCCTCGAACTAACATCGCTTCCTGCCTCCGTTTGCCACCTGTGCTCCCTCACCGACTTGTATCTTCTCATCACTCCGCCAAATTTTAGCGTCGCAGGCCCGACGCTGCATAGAACTTTGTCTTTGAGGCATGACGCGGAAGGAAAGATCAAGACAGCTGAAACAATTATGGTGCGTGAAAGGTAGGGCTTGGTGGAAAGGGAGTAATGTGGAGAAGCGCAGTGAAGGGCAGAGAAGCGGTAGAGAATCGAATGGCGGGGTGGCGAAGCTGGGCTGGTAGAGGTGGAAAGTGAAGTTTGAATTCGGTAGTACAGTAGGCAATTGTTTGTGTTGTTTCGGAGACCTTCATGAACAAATTATGGTATGTTTATATAACTAGTAGGGTAGCATGTGTGGCTGTTTGCCCCCCCCCCCCCCCCCCCCCCCCCCCCCCCCCCCCCCCCCCCCCCAGCCTCACCCTTCCCCATCCACACACACTAATTCTCCCCCCTACTCCACACCTTCCCTTTCCCCAACCACCGACACGCACGCACACTTACCTCCCTTATCCCTACCCTGCACACTTGACATCCAGCTGTGGGCTGTGATCGTGCAAAAAGTGCAGGCTGCGCAATGAACCTACCAACAGGTTGCGAACGCTCAGATTCTGATCACACCAAGATCATCGGATCTGCACGATTGCAAACTTGCAGCTTCTACTTCTCGTGCAGAGGCTCAGTTGGTAAAACTTCGCCTTACATTCGGTCAACACTCGCTGAAGCGAAATTTGCAGCGACAGATTACACGATTGTTGATACAACGAAAAGAGCTTGCATATATGGGGCGAGCGGTGCAAGCGCGAGACGTGGAATGGCTATGACGATCTAAAGAAAGTCAAATAATTCGCAACAACTGGCTGCCAACCATGACGAATGCGATACAATGGCATGGCGCAAGTGTGCATGCGTGAAATGAATGGTGGCAACGCTCGCAGGCGGAGAAAGTAAACTCGTAATTTGAACCCTTTCCGACCCGGTCGGCTGAAGCCACACCACCTTCCGTTGATAATGACGGCATCGTGAAGAATAAGACGTGTATCTGTATTTGTATACATAGAAAAATATATAAGCTGTAACGAATTATGGTGTAAGCATTTGTTTGTGTCGTGATAGGCCTTGTTCTTCTGCCAATGCCATGATCAGCATTGCTCGTTTAATTATTTGTTTGTGTCGTGATAGGCCGTGTTCTTCTGCCAATGCCATGATCAGCATTGCTCATTTAATCATTTGTTTGTGTCGTGATAGGCCTTGTTCTTCTGCCAATGCCATGATCAGCATTGCTCATTTAATCATTTGTTTTCAGCTTGATAGGCCGTGTTCATTTAGTTATAGCATGCTCAGCCTTGTTCATTTGTCTATATTATGCTACCCTTGTACTGGTACTTGATTTTTGTGTTTTCCTTGTCTTCATTCTGTGTTCATTTAATCATTTGTTTTCAGCATGATAGGCCTTGTTCATTTAGTTGTGCCCAGCCTTGTTCATTCGTCTAGATTATGCTGCTCGTGTATTGGTACTTTCTTTACCATGTCTCTATGTTGTGTTAGTTAAGGTTCAGGTTTAGTTCTAACTTTGAGTGCACCGCTGTGCCCTGAATCCTAGGACGGTCAAGATATGCGACTTTGGGCTAAGCCGGGAGAAGTACCGGACCTATCTCAGTTCAAGGAATACTGGTGGTGGCACTGTAGAGTGGTGAGTGTGATGAGGATGTTATGTCTGTATTGTCTGCTTGTCTGCTTGTTGGACTGCGCGGTGAAAAGCGCGACCTTCCTTACAGCAAGGAGTGTTGGTGGTTCTCCAGGGTGGTGAGTGTGATGAAGGTGTTGACTAAATTCCAGCCATTGTCACCCTGCTTATTACCTACCCATCTTGTTGTTGCGCTCTAGGGTTTGTTCATAAACTGATGATCACAAACGACCCATGCTTTTTTAAAGAGGAGTGTTGGTGGGGCTCCTGAGTGGTGAGGAGGACAAGGATGTTTTGTTTGTCTGCTTGTTTGTCTGCATGTCTGCTTGCTTGTTTGTCTACATACTTCCTAGCTTATTGCGTTCCGTAACCAAGTGACAAAAATTAAACATTTACAAGTTAAAATTTACTTGATTCACGCAAGTCAGAACATCGCCAAGCCGACATACTTAGGGTGCGGAAAAGGACCGGTAGATAGATAGATAGATAGATAGATCAGACTATAAAGATATATCGGTGCAAAGCGGATAGATCTATCAATACCTCTTGTCCAAAGCCTCCCCCCCTGGTCCTGATATATCACATGGTCACAGGTACATTTGCCGCACCCTATACGGTGTACCTTCATGCGACCCTCTGCAAATTTGTGTATCAGCATATTTCTCATTCCTTACTGCCCGGTACCAAGCCTCCAGGCTCAATAAGGATGATCTCAAAAATGAGCAATTTCCATCCGCACCTCCTCGCAAAGCTTCAGCGCTCCCTCCAGAACGGGTTAATTGCATCTACTTAATTAGCTTCCTAATTCAATTCGCAAACCTGTGTCGGAGCGAGGAGCGAGGGTGCTGGGGCGATTCCGCAGGAAGGGTCTGTTTTCAGGTTGGTGTGATGTCACACCCTTCCCAGTGGAAGTCAGATCACCTACAGACCAGGTTGGCAGGCTAACACATGTCCCCCACACTTACATGAGCACACCAGACAGAACCATACAGCCTTGCCTCCACATACATAACAGGCACACAAAGCCCAGCACCGCGCATTTCAATTGTTCATCGCTCAAGCTATCTAGTGATGTTATCTGTTTCTGAGATTTGTAAAAAGGCTCAACTGCAGCCCATACAAAATGTGATGAATCCATCTTCACATGAGATATACAAAAATAATCATTCATGGGCTTAAACTTTGGGGACCCTATTATCTGTTTCTGAGATTTGCGCAACCACATGTCAGATACATGTTCTGAGGGTTGGTATGTGTTGCAAATGTAATTAGCATCGCAGCATATTATCCTATTGCCTTCAGGGGATAATTCAGGGCGACTGCACTGTGTGCCCATGTAACCCTACTAGCCTGCTACCCAGTTAAGAGGTACTTCATGATGAATTCATGATGGTCAGATCACACACAAATGGCATGATGATGATGATGATGATGATAATATATTCAAGCTTGGATTTATTCATGTTTTTCAGCCAACTCTGGGCTGGTTACCGTCTTTCAATTCCAAGTCCTCCTGTCACGGCTTGCGATACCCATGGAAACCAGGGAGCACTCTATGAGTCTAAATAGATACGGCAGTTTAAAGACTTGTACAGGACATGGTGTATGCTGAATTGCTGATGGTGATGAACTGATGATGGGGGTATTAGGTGTTAGGCCTGGGCTGGTTTGGAGGCTATATCGTGACTGTTTTGTATGTCACCGCGCCGGCAGCAAGCTTCACGAGTGATTATTGATCCAACACAAAACAATCCTATCTTTGTTTTGAAGGCACAGGCTGGCACAGGGCACCTTAGTATGATGCAGACTCCATGCAAAAAAATCCAAGATGTCTCAGAGGATTGATGTACTGATATACTAGATATATACCTCTTTTGCTATTTATATATCTATATGTTTGGGCCATATACATATATTTACCGCACCCTAGATATATTTCCTAGCTTATCTGCATGCTTGTCTGCATGTCTGCTTTTTTTGCTTTTCTTCTTTGTTGTACATAACTGCTGATTAAAACTAACCTGCCGCTATTGGTGGTTGGCCCAAGCGCAAGCAATTGAGCTGGCCCTCTTAAACCCACGCCTCGTCATAAGGCATAACATTTATTTATTTCTGTTTTTATTAGCTTGTTCAGTTGGTCACTGGGCAGGTTATTGGGCCTTTTCAAACGCACCGGCCAGATTCATTCCAGAGGTCGAAAAAACAAAAGATGAGAGATCGCCCTGTTGACGGGGCATAACATGTACTTGTTTATGTAACTTGTCGCCTCTCTGTCATGTGTAGGATGGCTCCCGAGATCCTGCGGGGGGGAAGCAGCAACGAGAAGTGTGATGTGTACAGCTACGGAGTGATCCTGTACGAGCTGGTTGTACTGCGCAGGCCATGGGATGAATGTAGATACCAACATCAGGTGACACATGCGGTTGTTAATGATGGCAAGCGTTTACCGTTACCAGGCGACCTGAACGCTGATATCGGGAAGCTCATTAAATCCTGCTGGGAGGAGGATTTTCAAATGCGCCCATCTTTCAGGGACATCCTCAAGACCCTGGACGAATTCAGCGAGCTCGCACCCTCCCCCTCCGCTCTGGAACGCTGGCGGGCCGGAGCAAATTAAAAGGCAGCATTTTAGTTAAGTCAAATGGCTTGCCTTGCCTTGGCCTTGTGCTAGTTGTTTCAAATGGCTTGGCTTTAATGATGGAGCTTCAGGCTGCCAGTATCAGTGTTAGTTCCAGTCAGCTTAGTAGCATAAGGGTTTGGAACTAGTATTAGTTCAGTCTAGGTACTTGTAGTAGTAGTCTGGATACCGGTAATAGTAGTCTAGATACCTGGCCACCCTTGGCTTGTACACTATTATATATACGTACATAAATCCATATAAACAGATAACACACATGCACACTTTACCCAAGGCTCCAGGTAGTGGTAGTGTGCATAGCGGTCCAGGGGTAGCCAGATAGGCTGCAATCATGGCCCATGGATTGCCTGGTATTTCTGTTTAGTTTTGGTTGTAACGCGTATCAGCCTTCAAGCTGCTCGCTGTCTGCTGGTGGGGCTAACATGGGTCCTAAAAACTTGACTAGATCATGTTCAGTACAGACACAGTTTCTTTATTGAGCATCGCATGACAGCTTCCAGCCAGCTCCATTAGCCAGGCACTGGGATGATTTGAGATGACATGAGAGGATGTTAGCACTGGAGTTGCTCGAGTTTTATAGCACTAGATGTGCTTGAGTTTATTAGCACTGGCGTTGCTTGAGTTATTAGCACTGAACAGGGTTGATTATCAGCACTAGATTTCATTGGCCAGCCACTGGGCCAAGCCCAACGCTTTCAGCTGCATTCAAATTCTCTGTTTCTCTTTTAGGCTACGAGCTGCAGCTTCAAGGCAGCTCCCTTGGCTGGCTAATCAGCCAAACCAAATTAACTTAGTGCCCCTTGAAGCTGATACAATCAGCTTTCTAGCGCTGTTAGATTTCAAAGCTTAGCGCAGCGGCTTTCCCAGGGAACTGTCTAGAAGCTGCTGCTAGTACCCCAAAAGAAAAACTGTGATTGGAATGCCCTTTGTGAACTCATACCCGCTTTCAACGCACTGGCTGGCATCAGTTTTGGCCCAAGGACTGGGGAACGGAGCTGCCTAGAAGCTGCTACGCTAAAAGTTTCAGGTCATCTTCCAGACAGTCCTTCACGGTGACAGCTGACTAAGGGGTGTCAAAGAAGTAAAGTACTGGTGAAGACTGAGAGAAATCTATGAGAGATCCTTGTTTCCTGTGCTCCATTCCCAAACCCCCAGACAGTCCTTCATAGTGACGACTGACTTAGGGGAGCCAAGGATGAAAAGTACTGCTGGACACTGAGATCAATCACCAAGTGTAAATGACGGAGTAGCGTAGACTAGTTACATTTTGAGAAGAGCTGCTAATAGCATACTACAATGTATAAAGGGGAGCAGCAGCGGTAGGATATACCCACTGCCCGTACTGCACTACGGCAGTACACAGTGGTGCAGGACAGCTGCACCGCGGCAGCGGGAGGATGTACCCACTGCCCGTACTGCACTACGGCAGTACACAGTGGTGCAGGACAGCTGCACCGCGGCAGCGGGAGGATGTACCCACTGCCCGTACTGCACTACAGCAGTACACAGTGGTGCAGGACAGCTGCACCGCGGCAGCGGGAGGATATACCCACTGCCCGTACTGCACTACGGCAGTACACAGTGGTGCAGGACAGCTACACCGCGGCAGCGGGAGGATATACCCGCTGCCCGTTCTGCACTAAGGCAGTGCACAGTGGTGCAGGACAGCTGCTCTACAGAGACTACCATTACCCCCCAGATCTGGGATCATAGATCTCTGAGATTCACAAGGCAAAAAACAGAATCAGAAACTAGGTAACTAGGTGAAAAGCTAAAAAGAAATCCAGCTTCAGGCTTCAGCTAGGCTTGCACACGACATACAGGCAGGAAATGGCAATATGATACCATGTCATCATATGATATCATACAATGCCGGCAGTCTGACTAGGCTTATGTTGCCATTTTTGTACAGTATCGGATGGTGCAACTTGTATGATATCATATGATACCATACTTGCCTTTGGTCTACATCATATGATATGCCGGTCCCTGCATACAGGTAATCAGGTCCTCCGGTGGGCTCTCAAAAGCCGAAGCACGAGACGCCAGACCAGAAGTCCACCGGTGGGCTCTCTCTTAAGCCAAACCACCAGATACACGACCAGCTCCCACAGCGGGCTTTCCATAGCCTCATACACTGCAGGAGAAACAAGGTCACATAGTTCATCCTTTCCCCTACTGGATCATGTCCTTAGGCCTTTCAACAGCAACTCTTATGTCCCATCCAATGGGGCTCAGGGGTGGGCAGTCATCACCCAGGATAGGGCGCTGCCCAGTGATGGCAGCCCTGATGCCTCCAATTCCTCCACTTGGCTTCAGACTAGCATCCAAGGCTGCCTGGTGGGGGGGTTGGTCATTAGGGTCCTCCTCCCCTCTACTGCCATGTGCCTGTGTGGACAGGCTGGGTGGGCAGGTAGTATCCCTCCCCTCCTGTCTCACTCTGGGACTTAGCAGGCTTAAAAACAATCGTAAAACAAAACATATACAATATTGAAAAAATATATTGAAAAAATAGATTCTCTGTGCAGCTTAGAGATAAGTTTGTCTGTGAGGTCGCGACTGACCCCTACGGTGGGGAGATTGGTAATATTTGTGATGGGTATGGTACCTATGGTGAAGACTGGGTAGTGGATAAGGAATCCTTGTTGTTGAAGGATACGTTGGAGCTCTTTATGCTGGACGCTCTTTTCCTGGAATTTGATGTGGTGTTTAGTGTCTGAGCAGTAGCCCAGTTCAACTAGGTACTTAGGTAGGCCTTTCTTGGTTTGGATTCGTCATCAATGAGGAGGAGATCAGGCCTGTGTTTATATCATGTGGTTTGAGAAAGATCAGGGGGTTCCATGTACATAGGGAGGGCCCCCTTGGCTACTTCCTTTTGTATGAGTTAGACCGGGGGGTCGCGAGGATTTTATTCCATGTACCTATGTCGGAAGTTTTTGTAATCTGCCTTACCGCCCACACCCACCCCACCTGTCCCAGAAAAATGCTAATTTCTTCTTCATAAATTATAATTAGGGAGGCAAAGTAGAATCAATTGAATCCAATATAATTCCGTCATTTTCTAGCATATCAATTAGTGTAGTTATTATACTTGGTTGTATGGCTCTAGCGGTCCAGCAGTAGGGCTGCTTGCTTTCCGAGTGGACAGGTGTACCAACCCAGAACTTGAAGGTGTTTACATGGCTCTAGGCTTTTACGTTGCAAATAATCCAGACAAGTTAGTGTAACTCCAACCACCAAACAAATGACCTCACCAATGATTCATTTATCTCCAATTGTTTTTTTATCCTCTTGCTGAATTCTCTCTCTTGTAGTTCTTAGTGGCAAGGTAGGACAACGGCCTTCCTGAAATGTGCTGGCAATACCGGAACTCTGTTTCTACCCTTCCGGTGCACGTTTTGGGCCATTTTTAAATACCTAACTTTTTCTTTTTTCGAAAATCTCCTGTTTTGCCAGCACTTATGTTTTTACCTTCAGGTTTTTTTCACTTGAAAGCTTGCTTGAAAGGCACATTTTGGGGGCATTGATTTACAATATTTCGAACCAGAATTAGGGGTATCTATGAATTCTCTATGTTGTAGTGCTTCGTGAAATGGAACTGAACTTGGAAATGGGCGTGGACAGCACTGAAACAGCCGCAACTATAGCTAGAACTTAGCTACATGGCTCCAACCAGACATTTGCCTGCTCGCCGTCTTCTGAACAGCTACAACAGCAACAACGACAACTAGGGAGCAAGCAGGGTCAAGTGCATACTAACATACCGGTGTATGGTGTCTACTACTCTACTACGGTATCAGCAGTTCAGCACTTGAGCAAATGAACTAGATAACGGTACCATAATGTTAGCATACATAAATACTATTTAATATCTGCTAACAGGTATATCCTGCCAACACAATTTGGCTGCTCGCCATCTTATGCACTAAAATTAACAATTAAAATTAAAGCATTGTATCTATGAACTAGAATCTGAACGCCTACCTGGACTTATATGGCTGACTGGCTCCAGATTATTAAGGCTGCTCGCAGTTATCGACATTCAAAGCATTTTGATTATGAAATAAATATGTTATCTAATATCGCCTAACAATTGCTGGCACGGTAATATTTGATGTAGCAAAGTACCGCTAGCTGATATTGTGGCTTGATTTCCTTCAACCCTGCCCCAGTGGGGATGCTCAGTGCTTTGAGTTTTTGGCGTTCAACATGCTATCAGATATACGGTATCATCAATGTATCATCAAAAAAAAAAATGTTAGCGGAATATGTTAGCGGGAATATAATATAATATCAATGTTAGCGGGCACAAGACCCAGGGAATAGGACAGTAGGCAAAAGACAGCTACCGCTGACAATCAATGATATAACGGCTTATTTTATTGAGCAATCAGAGATTGGACATATCGATAGCAGGGTACTTCCAAGGGCGCGCTTTTGCGCGCTGGCGCGCTGCCTTTTTGAGCCCCACTGCGCGTTTCTTGCAGTTTTTTGCAACCCCCTTGTGGGCGCAGCAAGCAATTTTTGGGCTTTTGTACTACAAAGCGCAGTTATTTTTTCAAGTGCGCTAAAGCGCCGGCCAATTTGGTCAATGGAAGTACCCTGATCGATAGACCTTGTCAGCCGGGTAAAACGGAATGGGCCAGTCCGGGGGTGGGGTCCGTGGGCCAGTCCCAGGGGCCAGTCCGGACTGCAGTCCCTGCCCCCTACTCGGTCCCTACTACCGGCATACTATCCTAAGATCAACCGCACGATCTCCGTGTTGCACTGACATAGTGATCACATTTATAATAATACCGATGACGAGGTCACACCCGGCACTACCTCGCCCACATGGCCACACGTCGTTGAAGTTGCTTAGAAGTAAGAAGTTGACACGGACGCATCGTAAAGATCGTCGTTAAGGCATCAACGTCTCTCTGATGGATCAGAGTTCATGGTGAGGCCAGATGCCGAGGAAGCATAGGGTGTGTGCAGCACAATACTGATTGTGCCGCGGGTTAACATCGGAAGGTTCTCTACTATGACAATTTCTTTAGTCATGTTTTGCTCAGAGAGCAGATCATTTGCAACAGTTGCGACCTCGCGAGGGGATAGAGCCTGGCAGCACCTGTGTCTACTAGAACCTCCGTTACAGTCGAGGTGTTGGGCAGAAGTCAGCCCAAGACACGACTATAGACACTGGGGGTTATTGCCAGGTTCTGCACAGGCCCGGGGGGGGGGGGGGGGGCCTAGCTACCCCCCACCGCACAGGCCTGCAAAAGCCTGTGCAGAACCTGGCATGAACCCGCCCCAACCCATAAATAATGCTAGTAAATAAACTCGGAACACATTCCATGGACGAGACAGTGGCATAGTCCCACACCAAAGCACCATTCTCCGTCCGAACGTCCCCCCATACGGCATACCCTGTTTGCCCACGTACTTCCTGCCTTACCATCAGCATCAGCGAGCATAAGCACCCGAGACCCCAGACACAATGAGTCTACCATCCATTGATAATGCTGTGACCGTGTCTGTTCCGCCACCCGAGTTTGTTCCGCCACCCGTGTTTGTTCCGCCACCCGAGTTTCGAGTCTCGGATGCAACGTCTGCTACAGCTCTGTCTGCTACAGCTCTTGCGGCTGCGGAGCTTGAGAGGGCGATAATAAAGAGTAAAGAAGAGTATGCAGCAACGGTATCATACCAGTACTGGCGCATCGGGAGCGTGCCATACAAAGATTTCTTGGAGGACGGTTTCTATGCCATCTTTGGAGATTTTCCAGGCAAGATCATGGATGTGATCAGAACTGATATTTAATTTTTGGGACACAAGTGCTGGTGGTGTATCTCAGCAAGGCAGTATATGTAGGGTTTATGGTTAAGGGTCTGCGTAGTTCTTGCATATATCTAAGGAATATTCAGGCATCTGGAAGTGGATGCCACCGCCAAGGTGTTAGCATAGTTCCAGGATTGCACATGATAGGATGCTTTTGAGGTGTTTAGGTTCAACACTCACCAAGAGCATGAAGTTGCGTATGTTGTTACAGTCCAGGGGTAGCCAAATGGGCTAAAGACTTGCTTGAGCATGATATCAGGAGGGGCTACATGAGGAACTGAACCCCAAACCATCGTTGTGCACATACATGGGGACGTCTCAAGCCTGCCGTGCTGCTTTTTATGGGCTTGGGACATCACCATCAACCGTTGGTGTGTTCAGTGCATGGCGTGGGGGTATGGGTGTTGGTGGTTCATGGTTGTGTACGTGTTAGCGGTTCATGGGAGTATGGCCGTATGGGTGTTGGTGGTGCATGGGTGTGAGAGTTGCCGACGCCATAGTACTTACGATTGCTCCACAAGCTGTCTGATGAGATTTGATGAGGTTGCAGAACTGAACTAACCTACCCTGCATACTAACCCAAACTGCATTCAAAACCACCCTGCACACTAGGATACTAACTAAATCTGCATACAAGCTTAACCTGCATCCTCCTTGTCACCTGCAGAGGTGGCCTGGCCAGGCCCGGACAATATCCCACATCTGGACTTGTTTAGACATGTGAGGCCCTTGGAAGGGGACTCAAGAGAGGTGTGTTACAGTTTATGTTTTGGATGACGTGTCGCCACTTAATTGATACTCAACCTGTCCTACAGAAATCTGAAATAAAAAACACTGTGTGTTAGGTGTTGTTTGTTCCCTTTTCCCGGTGAATGTGGTGTTTGGGTGTTTGTATCGCTCTGTTTTTTGCTGTGTATGTGCGGATGTGGTGTTTGGGTGAGAGGTGTGTTGGGCGTCAGCACGCACATACGGAATGGGTATTGGTTGGATGAGGGTGGCCTATTCAACACGCCTGATAGTATGAGTGTTGGTGAGAGCGACTTGGAAAGAGTTGTGTGTGTGAGCCTGGTCACTTTTCTTTCTGATCCATGCGACGCGTTGCAAATTTATAGACTGGGTGCAACCCCAGTGCGACGTGCTGCCCCCAGAACCCCGCGTAGCCCGGGGGGGTTGGGGGGGCATTTCTGACTAGCTTAGCCGGACCCATGCGTCGACATGCAGCAGCGGCATGGCGTCACGTCACAGAAGAAAAACATTATGACTGGCGTGTGGGCAATGCTTTGGCCCAGACAATATGGATGTGGCTGGGCTTCCTGGTGATGTAGCGCTGCTGCATCAAATGATGGTCATATTATACATCGCATCATCATATCTAATGATTGATTATCATCACACATAATCATCATATTATACATCATATCACATGATGGTCATATTGTACATCATATCATCATATATTATGTGCGCATATCATCATATCACATGATGGCCATATTGTACATGATATCATCATATATAATGTGCACATATCATCATATCACATATAATGATCATGTTATACAGCATATCATCATATTTGATGTATACGTATCATCATATTATATGTATTGATGTGGCTGACTACCTGTCTAATGTAGCTGAATACTTGTGTAATGTAGCTGAGAGTCTAGGTGATCCTCGTGGACCACAGTGTGGAGAGCAACCTAAACCCTAACCCCTAAACGTGCTGGCAACCCAGGTCATCCTCGTGGACCACAGTGTGGAGAGCAACCTAAACCCCAAACCCTAAACGTGCTTGCAACCCAGGTCATCCTCGTGGATCACAGCGTGGACAGCAACCTGTGTATCCTAGAAAAGGATGCAGCAGAGGCCGTGGCAAAGGAATCAACGTCTGGTGGTGGACCTGAGGCTAAAATAAAGGTATGGACAGAGTTACAGGTGCAGGTGATGGGATAAGTGTCAAGGTTATGCAGGCGTTGCGGCAAGGGATGCCAATGTGATACTGACACATAGCCTGTATTGTGACCTCATGCATGCCCAATGTGTAGAAGCTGCTATACAAATGTTAATGTATATATAGTGCATGCGTGCATTATATATATTCATATATATTAGTACATTGCCTGTGTGGCCGTTAGCCACCCCTCATCACTACCCACCCACCCAGGTCCTGGGTCCTAGTCTGTGGCTTACAGAACGGATAACACCCTGGTGTGCCCCCCCCCCCCCCCCCCCCCCCCCCCCCCCCCCCCCCCCACACACACACACACACACACACACACACATACACCGTATATACAGATATGAATATATATAAGTGCATGTGTTGTCTCCTGATATTAGCGCAGTGCCTCTGCCTGAAAGGTTGCCCACCTGTCCATCACTCACCCAGGCCCTGGCTACTGTGGTGTCAAACCATATGGGTGGCCCTTACGACACTGAGGATGATCTCAACAAGCTTTGGATAGCTACCAGAAAAAGCAACAGTATCCAGAGGTGTGTGCATCTACCTGTCACGTCAAGATAGCATCATTGCTAGTATCTTTATTGTTTCCGGCATCACACAAATCGGGAACATTTTCACATAATCATATGAATCTGAAACCTGTGCATACTCGTATGTATCATGCCTTGCACATTGTCATATGAACCTCAAACCTCCATGATGTCATAAAAGTCATAATAATGTCAAGCGTTTTTACGCCTAACCTGTCTCACACCTTTGATAATGAGGTTAAGAATGAAGATAACCCCCACCTGCTTAATTGAAAGACATCGATCACCATACATTCTGGGGGAAAGGGTTGGTGGTGGTGGCGGCAGTGAGGATTCATGTGTGTGGTGGCGGTGATGGTGGTGGGGGTGGGGGGGAGGTTGGGGTAAGAGGGGAGGGGTGTTGTTTTGTATAATATGACAATCTTATGCATGCCACCCTAAGCATTATCAAATGGACCTCAAACCTTTTTGCACAATCTTAAAGCACCTGAAACCTTTTTATATACGGTAGTCTATTGTTTATTCAGTCTATTATTTCATATGAGTGTCAAACCTGTCCAAGGGATCACTCTACCCAGTACTGATGGAGCTCACTCACATCAAAGTTCCCAGTTCTGCTATTGTATCCCTAGGGCTACCAACGTAGCATTACACGAATCTCAATCCTTGTAATTAATTCCATGGATCTCAAAACTTTTCATTGTCACATGAATCTCAAACCTCGTCATGCATTACATCAACATCAACTACAACATGACAACATGTACCCCACCTTGCAGATCTGTGTTGCTTCACTTGGGCCTTATTCGTGTAGGGACATCACGTCATCGGGCGTTGCTCTTCAAGTTGTTGGCTGACTCATTGTCAATAGAAAACCAGGTAGGTAGATGTTGTCAGCTATGTAATAATGTAATGTAATAATGTACTCAATAAAAGACACGTTCGCGATCGCCTTCGAGCGCTGCTCTTTAAGTTGTTAGCCAACTCATTGTCAATAAAAGGCCAGGTCTCTCTCTCTCTCTCTCTCTCTCTCTCTCTCTCTCTCTCTCTCTCTTTCTTCATTCACCTCCACTCCCTCCCACCATGCAGCTGCTCCGAGCCGAGTACCTAGGAGGTCCCGATGGTGCTGCCATGAACATGGTCAAGCTGCATGGCAAGGAGTGGATTGTGGACCTGGTCGTGAAGCCTGGCAGACTATTTCCGCCGCCCGAGGTTCGAGGCCCAGATGCAACGCCTGCTAGAGCTCTTGAGGCTGCATTGGTTGAGAGGGTGATTAGAGGTGAGTGATCAGAGTGAAGAGGAGTATTCGGCACCAGGTAGGCAGTGGGGCACTGAAGTGGACCCTCCTCAGGTCTTAGCTTGATAGCTTGTGATTGACCCATCACCTTGTTGCTTTTGCAACTATGTTTGTGCCAGGTAGGCAGGTGGGCACTGAGTGGGACCCTCCTCAGGTCCTAGCTTGGTAGCTTCTGCCTGACCAGTCGTCCTGTTGCTTTTACAACTATGTCAGCATCAGGCAAGCAGTGGGCAAAGCTTTCTTTTCCAACTTTGCTGAGCAGCTTCTTGGCAGCTCCCTGGGCCAGCGACTGTGTTGCGCCCAAATATGTCAGCGGTTCTGTACAATTGATTGTGACAGCTTCAAGGTTGCGTTAGGTTTGGCTGAATAGCCAGGTAGGTAGGGGATCTGCCTGGAAGCTGCTGTAGGTAGTGTAAATGAAAAATCTGGCAGTGGGGCACTGAATGGGACCCTCCTTTGTCCTAGTTTGATAGCTAACCCCCTTCCATCTGCCAGCACCCCCCACTTCCCCCCCCTGTGTCTTTTACAACAGCATCAAACAAAAAGTCGCTATGGCTCTTTATGCCGGGCCCTAAAAAACGGCTCCTCCATGTCCAGCATGCACCCCCTTCCATATGCCTATGCATATGTCAATATCCCCTTAACGGATTTTTGCTCCTGCCATTGCACTCATCTTATTGCCCATACCCGCCAGGCATTGAGCTGATGGCGCCCCAGCTGACGGCGACCCAGCAGACGGTGATACCCCCGTCCGTCTTTGATGCCGAACAAATCCAGCACCTCGATGCCAGACAATCCCAGCGCCACGTCTATTCCAAGGTGCGTTGAGGCTAAAGGGCCTTGCTTCTGGCCTGGCCTGCCTCCGTCTGCTCTTTCCTGTTTGGGTTGTATCGAGTTGCAGGTGCGCACACTGCCCCCTCCCCCCCTCCCACCCCAAGGGAATCGGCATTACCGCTGCAGACACACTATAATTTGTCCATGTATGCCACCACTGCGCAGAGCCTTCTGAGTTGAACGTTCAAAGAACAAGTCAGTCGCCGCAATAACATTTGTATTATGGAAGAACGCGTTTGGTTCATCCACTTGCCTCCATATTTACTCACATATGATGCGAGTTGTCGATTGGCACGTGGTCAACCTGCTTCCTTTCCACACACCGTGTTTACCATTGCAGGAAGGGTTTGTCTCTGAAATCTGGGCGGATATAGAATATGAGGACGGCAATGTTAGGTTTACAACGTTGCAGTCGCCCAACGACATGTACCGACTGGAACTGGACAACGGGCGCATGGTCATCCTCTCAGCCTCCGGCGCTAGTTCATATCATACCCCTGAACAAGCCCAGGTGGGACCTGGCTGGTATCTCATGATGCAAAGTGACCGCAATTTGGTGATCTACGACAACGAACGGAACCCAAAGTGGTGCTCAGAAACATGGAAGCATGACAGTCGCAAGGCGGGGCTGAGGTTGATGGACACTGGTGACTGCCACTTGGTCAACAGCGAGGGCGAGCTGTTGATGAGTTTTCAAAGCCCACCATTAATGACCCATCCATCCATCAGCCCCCCCAATGGCCCTGCCCAACCCTCAGGCTTTGCGCGGGCAAGCGCACCCCACAACGCTGCCTTTCCAGCTCGTACAGAAAGTAGTGTGCTGAGTATGAGCAGCGATCCCAACATCCTGGTCCCACTAACCTCACCTTTTGGAGCTGTTGACCCCGCCGCATTAGGCTTCAACTTCTCCTCCTTTGGCCCCTCCTTTGACCCCTCCTCCAGTATAGACCAGGCCAATGTCTCCACCTCCTCCCCTACCCGCAATGCCAGCCCCGTGGTGGGCTCCACAGCTCAGGCCACTGGATCCACCTCCCCCAGGCCCAACTGGGTGATAGAGCACCAACATCTTAAGTATAGTGAGCACGATTTAGTCGGCTTTGGCTCCTTCGGGCAGGTGTACAAGGCCAAGTTGTGTAGAACTGAGGTAGCCGTCAAGAAACTGGGCCTGGTGAACTCGAGCCGCAATGTGTTGGCTGATTTCAGGTAAATGCACTTGTGGCGCTAGCACAGCATCACAGCCCCCCCACACCCACACCCACCTACACACACACATACACGGTGTCGTTGCGTGACTTCAGGTAAATAAAATGGAAAACATAGACTTGCACATGTGGAGGTAACACAGTATCCCAGCCCACCCTCACTAATAGACCCTCCACCCCACCGCACCAATGCTCTTCCGTGCTATGCCCCCCCCCCCCCCCCCCTCCTCCTCCTCCTCCTCCTCCTCCTCCAACCCCAACTCAACCCAACCCCAACCCAACATTGTGTGACTTCAGGGCCGAAGTAAAGGTCATGTTGGAACTGCGGCACGCTAACATTGTTACGTTTTATGGGGCGGTGGTTACGATGCCCAATCTAGCCATTGTCACGGCCCTTGCCAATAAGGGGGACCTGTTTAGGATCTTGCACCATGAGCGCCTAGATCTGACCACAATACGGCGGCTGGACATAGCACAGGACATCGCCCAAGGTGAGCATAGCAAAGAAGCGCTTGTCTGGGTTTGGGTGGGTTTGTTGGGATGGGGTGTGGGGAGGGGGAAGCATATCATGGAAGAGCGTGGGGTGGGTGGGTATGCAGGCATGCACTACCTCAACAACTACAAGCCCATGATTTTGATTTTATAAATGTTGGGAAGAGGGGGTGGGGGTGGGGGGGGGGACACATTTTGGACTGCATGTTCAATACGGTGTCCGAATCAGAAGGCTGAAAGGTCCTCGGGGAAATCGGCGCAAAAAGGGAACTTGGGACAAATAACTGCGGACATTGGGCCATTTTCATCAAAAATGGGGTCAGTTCATTTATGGAGGGCCGTTTACTGTGTTAATGCTATTTGTACTGCTGTCTTGTCTATGTAGGCATGTGCTATGTGCATAACTGCAAGCTCATGTTTTTATTTTGATGTTACACATTTATGCTAATTTTACAGCTGTCTTGTCTATGCAGGCATGGACTACCTGCACACCCGCACGCCCATGATCGTACACAAAAACCTTAAGAGCTCCTATGTGCTGCTGACAAGACAAGACAAGGATTGGTGAGTTGACAATGTATATAAAATATATGTTAATACATAAACAAGATAAATATATAAAATATATGTTAATACATAAACAAGATAAATATATAAAATATATGTTAATACATAAACAAGATAAATATATAAAATATATGTTAATACACAAACAAGATAAATATATAAAATACATGTAGGTATATGTAATATGTAACATTTTCAAGGTGATGCATTGGTGGGGAGAGATGACGCATCCCGTGAGCGTGCACGAGGCAAATGGTGGCAACGCTCTTGTTTCAGCCAAAACAGTGCTGCTGGTATTTTGATTCAGAAGCTTCCAGTCTGGTCTGATCAGCAGCCTAGCGTTCATTTACAGGCCTGGCAGCCACCCTTGTAGCATGAGCTTCGCGCTGGGTCTAGTTGTAAGCCGCACGCGGCTGTAGGTCAGCAGCATCGCCAAAACGGCGACGCTGGTTTGCATGGCTCCTTTCTTCTTCATTCTGAATAGCTCACCTTGCTCGCTGAGTGGCAGTGTTTGCTGCCATTCTGGCATCTAAAATTGGTTGCTGGCGCGGTAATATGGTGTCCTCAAGAAGCAACAGGTTGTAGACGATCATCCTGAGCGCCATGTACGCTTGAGTTCCTGAAGTACCAAACAAAGTTGACACAGGGTTGAAACTACTTGGGTTTTCTTTGAGGCATGACGCGGAAGGAAGATCATGACATCGAAACAATTGTGGTGCGTGAAAGGTCGGGCTTGGTGGAAAGGGAGTAATGCGGAGAAGCGCAGTGAAGGGCAGAGAAGCGGTAGAGAATCGAATGGCGGGGTGGCGAAGCTGGGCTGGTAGAGTTGGAAAGTGAAGTTTGAATTCGGTAGTGCAGTAGGCGATTGTTTGTGTTGTTTCGGAGACCCTCATGAACAAATCATGGTATGTTTATATAACTAGTAGGGTAGCATGTGTGGCTGTTGCCCCCCCCCCCCCCCCCCCCCCCCCCCCCCCCCCCCCCCCCAGCCTCACCCCTCCCCATCCACACATACTAATTCTCCCCCCTACTCCACACCTTCCCTTTCCCCAACCACCGACACGCACGCACACTTACCTCCCTTATCCCTACCCCGCACACTTAACATCCAGCTGTGGGCTGTGATCGTGCAAAAAGTGCAGGCTGCGCATTGAACCTACCAACAGGTTGCGAACGCTCAGATTCTGATCACGCCAAGATCATCGGATCTGCACGATTGCAAACTTGCAGCTTCTACTTCTCGTGCAGAGGCCCAGTTGGTAAAACTTCGCCTTACATTCAGTCAACACTCGCTGCAGCAAAATTCGCAGCAACAGATTACACGATTGTCGATACAACGAAAAGAGCTTGCATATATGGGGCGAGCGGTGCAAGCGCGAGACGTGGAATGGCAATGACGATCTAAAGAAAGTCAAATAATTCGCAACAACTGGCTGCCAACCATGACGAATGCGATACAATGGCATGGCGCAAGTGTGCATGCGTGAAATGAATGGTGGCAACGCTCGCAGGCGGAGAAAGTAAACTCGTAATTTGAACCCTTTCCGACCCGGTCGGCTGAAGCCGCACCACCTTTCGTTGATGATGACGGCATCGTGAAGAATAAGACGTGTATCTGTTTTTGCATATATAGAAAAAGATATAAGCTGTAACGAATTATGGTGTAAGCATTTGTTTGTGTCGTGATAGGCCTTGTTCTTCTGCCAATGCCATGATCATTTTATCATAATAATTAATGCATTGCTCATTTAATCATTTGTTTTCAGCTTGATAGGCCGTGTTCATTTAGTTATAGCATGCACAGCCTTGTTCATTTGTATAGATTATGCTACCCTTGTACTGGTACTTGATTATGTGTTTTCCTTGTCTTCATTCTGTGTTCATTTAATCATTTGTTTTCAGCATGATAGGCCTCGTTCATTTAGTTGTGCCCAGCCTTGTTCATTCGTCTAGATTATGCTGCTCGTGTATTGGTACTTTTTTTACCATGTCTCCATGTTGTGTTAAGGGTTCAGGTTTAGTTCTAACTTTGAGTGCACCGCTGTGCCCTGAATCCTAGGACGGTCAAGATATGCGACTTTGGGCTGAGCCGGGAGAAGTACCTATCTCAGTTCAAGGAATACTGGTGGTGGCACTGTAGAGTGGTGAGTGTGATGAGGATGTTATGTTTGTATTGTCTGCTTGTCTGCTTGTTGGACTGCGCGGTGAAAAGCGCGACCTTCCTTACAGCAAGGAGTGTTGGTGGCACTCCAGGGTGGTGAGTGTGATAAAGGTGTTGACTAAATTCCAGCCATTGTCACCCTGCTTATTACCTACCCATCTTGTTGTTGCGCTCTAGGGTTTGTTCATAAACTGATGATCACAAACGACCCATGCTTTTTTAAAGAGGAGTGTTGGTGGGGCTCCTGAGTGGTGAGGAGGACAAGGATGTTTTGTTTGTCTGCTTGTTTGTCTGCATGTCTGCTTGCTTGTTTGTCTACATACTTCCTAGCTTATTGCGTTCCGTAACCAAGTGACAAAAATTAAACATTTACAAGTTAAAATTTACTTGATTCACGCAAGTCAGAACATCGCCAAGCCGACATACTTAGGGTGCGGAAAAGGACCGGTAGATAGATAGATAGATAGATAGATAGATCAGACTATAAAGATATATCGGTGCAAAGCGGATAGATCTATCAATACCTCTTGTCCAAAGCCTCCCCCCCTGGTCCTGATATATCACATGGTCACAGGTATATTTGCCGCACCCTATACGGTGTACCTTCATGCGACCCTCTGCAAATTTGTGTATCAGCATATTTCTCATTCCTTACTGCCCGGTACCAAGCCTCCAGGCTCAATAAGGATGATCTCAAAAATGAGCAATTTCCATCCGCACCTCCTCGCAAAGCTTCAGCGCTCCCTCCAGAACGGGTTAATTGCATCTACTTAATTAGCTTCCTAATTCAATTCGCAAACCTGTGTCGGAGCGAGGAGCGAGGGTGCTGGGGCGATTCCGCAGGAAGGGTCTGTTTTCAGGTTGGTGTGATGTCACACCCTTCCCAGTGGAAGTCAGATCACCTACAGACCACGTTGGCAGGCTAACACATGTCCCCCACACCTACATGAGCACACCAGACAGAACCATACAGCCTTGCCTCCACATACATAACAGGCACACAAAGCCCAGCACCGCGCATTTCAATTGTTCATCACTCAAGCTATCTAGTGATGTTATCTGTTTCTGAGATTTGTAAAAAGGCCCAACTGCAGCCCATACACAATGTGATGAATCCATCTTCACATGAGATATACAAAAATAATCATTCATGGGCTTAAACTTTGGGGACCCTATTATCTGTTTCTGAGATTTGCGCAACCACATGTAAGATACATGTTCTGAGGGTTGGTATGTGTTGCAAATGTAATTAGCCTCGCAGCATATTATCCTATTGCCTTCAGGGGATAATTCAGGGCGACTGCACTGTGTGCCCATGTAACCCTACTAGCCTGCTACCCAGTTAAGAGGTACTTCATGATGAATTCATGATGGTCAGATCACACACAAATGGCATGATGATGATGATGATGATGATGATGATGATGATGATAATGTATTCAAGCTTGGATTTATTCATGTTTTTCAGCCAACTCTGGGCTGGTTACCGTCTTTCAATTCCAAGTCCTCCTGTCACGGCTTGCGATACCCATGGAAACCTGGGAGCACTCTATGAGTCTAAATAGATACGGCAGTTTAAAGACTTGTACAGGACATGGTGTATGCTGAATTGCTGATGGTGATGAACTGATGATGGGGGTATTAGGTGTTAGGCCTGGGCTGGTTTGGAGGCTATATCGTGACCGTTTTGTATGTCACCGCGCCGGCAGCAAGCTTCACGAGTGATTATTGATCCAACACAAAACAATCCTATCTTTGTTTTGAAGGCACAGGCTGGCACAGGGCACCTTAGTATGATGCAGACTCCATGCAAAAAAATCCAAGATGTCTCAGAGGATTGATGTACTGATATACTAGATATATACCTCTTTTGCTATTTATATATCTATATGTTTGGGCCATATACATATATTTACCGCACCCTAGATATATTTCCTAGCTTATCTGCATGCTTGTCTGCATGTCTGCTTTTTTGCTTTTCTTCTTTGTTGTACATAACTGCTGATTAAAACTAACCTGCCGCTATTGGTGGTTGGCCCAAGCGCAAGCAATTGAGCTGGCCCTCTTAAACCCACGCCTCGTCATAAGGCATAACATTTATTTATTTCTGTTTTTATTAGCTTGTTCAGTTGGTCACTGGGCAGGTTATTGGGCCTTTTCAAACGCACCGGCCAGATTCATTCCAGAGGTCGAAAAATGCGGTTGTTAATGATGGCAAGCGTTTACCGTTACCAGGCGACCTGAACGCTGATATCGGGAAGCTCATTAAATCCTGCTGGGAGGAGGATTTTCAAATGCGACCATCTTTCAGGGACATCCTCAAGACCCTGGACGAATTCAGCGAGCTTGCACCCTCCCCCTCCGCTCTGGAACGCTGGCGGGCCGGAGCAAATTAAAAGGCGGCATTTTAGTTAAGTCAAATGGCTTGCCTTGCCTTGGCCTTTTGCTAGTTGTTTCAAATGGCTTGGCTTTAATGATGGTGCTTCAGGCTACCAGTATCAGTGTTAGTTCCAGTCAACTTAGTAGCATAAGGGTTTGGAACTAGTATTAGTTCAGTCTAGGTACTTGTAGTAGTAGTCTGGATACCGGTAATAGTAGTCTAGATACCTGGCCACCCTTGGCTTGTACACTATTATATATACGTACATAAATCCATATAAACAGATAACACACATGCACACTTTACCCAAGGCTCCAGGTAGTGGTAGTGTGCATAGCGGTCCAGGGGTAGCCAGATAGGCTGCAATCATGGCCCATGGATTGCCTGGTATTTCTGTTCAGTTTTGGTTGTAACGCGTATCAGCCTTCAAGCTGCTCGCTGTCTGCTGGTGGGGCTAACATGGGTCCTAAAAACTTGACTAGATCATGTTCAGTACAGACACAGTTTCTTTATTGAGCATCGCATGACAGCTTCCAGCCAGCTCCATTAGCCAGGCACTGGGATGATTTGAGATGACATGAGAGGATGTTAGCACTGGAGTTGCTCGAGTTTTATAGCACTAGATGTGCTTGAGTTTATTAGCACTGGCGTTGCTTGAGTTATTAGCACTGAACAGGGTTGATTATCAGCACTAGATTTCATTGGCCAGCCACTGGGCCAAGCCCAACGCTTTCAGCTGCATTCAAATTCTCTGTTTCTCTTTTAGGCTACGAGCTGCAGCTTCAAGGCAGCTCCCTTGGCTGGCTAATCAGCCAAACCAAAATTAACTTAGTGCCCCTTGAAGCTGATACAATCAGCTTTCTAGCGCTGTTAGATTTCAAAGCTTAGCGCAGCGGCTTTCCCAGGGAACTGTCTAGAAGCTGCTGCTAGTACCCCAAAAGAAAAACTGTGATTGGAATGCCCTTTGTGAACTCATACCCGCTTTCAACGCACTGGCTGGCATCAGTTTTGGCCCAAGGACTGGGGAACGGAGCTGCCTAGAAGCTGCTACGCTAAAAGTTTCAGGTCATCTTCCAGACAGTCCTTCACGGTGACAGCTGACTAAGGGGTGTCAAAGAAGTAAAGTACTGGTGAAGACTGAGAGAAATCTATGAGAGATCCTTGTTTCCTGTGCTCCATTCCCAAACCCCCAGACAGTCCTTCATAGTGACGACTGACTTAGGGGAGCCAAGGATGAAAAGTACTGCTGGACACTGAGATCAATCACCAAGTGTAAATGACGGAGTAGCGTAGACTAGTTACATTTTGAGAAGAGCTGCTAATAGCATACTACAATGTATAAAGGGGAGCAGCAGCGGTAGGATATACCCACTGCCCGTACTGCACTACGGCAGTACACAGTGGTGCAGGACAGCTGCACCGCGGCAGCGGGAGGATGTACCCACTGCCCGTACTGCACTACGGCAGTACACAGTGGTGCAGGACAGCTGCACCGCGGCAGCGGGAGGATATACCCACTGCCCGTACTGCACTACGGCAGTACACAGTGGTGCAGGACAGCTACACCGCGGCAGCGGGAGGATATACCCGCTGCCCGTTCTGCACTAAGGCAGTGCACAGTGGTGCAGGACAGCTGCTCTACAGAGACTACCATTACCCCCCAGATCTGGGATCATAGATCTCTGAGATTCACAAGGCAAAAAACAGAATCAGAAACTAGGTAACTAGGTGAAAAGCTAAAAAGAAATCCAGCTTCAGGCTTCAGCTAGGCTTGCACACGACATACAGGCAGGAAATGGCAATATGATACCATGTCATCATATGATATCATACAATGCCGGCAGTCTGACTAGGCTTATGTTGCCATTTTTGTACAGTATCGGATGGTGCAACTTGTATGATATCATATGATACCATACTTGCCTTTGGTCTACATCATATGATATGCAGGTCCCTGCATACAGGTAATCAGGTCCTCCGGTGGGCTCTCAAAAGCCGAAGCACGAGACGCCAGACCAGAAGTCCACCGATGGGCTCTCTCTTAAGCCAAACCACCAGATACAGGACCAGCTCCCACAGCGGGCTTTCCATAGCCTCATACACTGCAGGAGAAACAAGGTCACATAGTTCATCCTTTCCCCTACTGGATCATGTCCTTAGGCCTTTCAACAGCAACTCTTATGTCCCATCCAATGGGGCTCAGGGGTGGGCAGTCATCACCCAGGATAGGGCGCTGCCCAGTGATGGCAGCCCTGATGCCTCCAATTCCTCCACTTGGCTTCAGACTAGCATCCAAGGCTGCCTGGTGGGGGGGTTGGTCATTAGGGTCCTCCTCCCCTCTACTGCCATGTGCCTGTGTGGACAGGCTGGGTGGGCAGGTAGTATCCCTCCCCTCCTGTCTCACTCTGGGACTTAGCAGGCTTAAAAACAATCGTAAAACAAAACATATACAATATTGAAAAAATATATTGAAAAAATAGATTCTCTGTGCAGCTTAGAGATAAGTTTGTCTGTGAGGTCGCGACTGACCCCTACGGTGGGGAGATTGGTAATATTTGTGATGGGTATGGTACCTATGGTGAAGACTGGGTAGTGGATAAGGAATCCTTGTTGTTGAAGGATACGTTGGAGCTCTTTATGCTGGACGCTCTTTTCCTGGAATTTGATGTGGTGTTTAGTGTCTGAGCAGTAGCCCAGTTCAACTAGGTACTTAGGTAGGCCTTTCTTGGTTTGGATTCGTCATCAATGAGGAGGAGATCAGGCCTGTGTTTATATCATGTGGTTTGAGAAAGATCAGGGGGTTCCATGTACATAGGGAGGGCCCCCTTGGCTACTTCCTTTTGTATGAGTTGGACCGGGGGGTCGCGAGGATTTTATTCCATGTACCTATGTCGGAAGTTTTTGTAATCTGCCTTACCGCCCACACCCACCCCACCTGTCCCAGAAAAATGCTAATTTCTTCTTCATAAATTATAATTAGGGAGGCAAAGTAGAATCAATTGAATCCAATATAATTCCGTCATTTTCTAGCATATCAATTAGTGTAGTTATTATACTTGGTTGTATGGCTCTAGCGGTCCAGCAGTAGGGCTGCTTGCTTTCCGAGTGGACAGGTGTACCAACCCAGAACTTGAAGGTGTCTACATGGCTCTAGGCTTTTACGTTGCACATAATCCAGACAAGTTAGTGTAACTCCAACCACCAAACAAATGACCTCACCAATGATTCATTTATCTCCAATTGTTTTTTTATCCTCTTGCTGAATTCTCTCTCTTGTAGTGCTTAGTGGCAAGGTAGGACAACGGCCTTCCTGAAATGTGCTGGCAATACCGGAACTCTGTTTCTACCCTTCCGGTGCACGTTTTGGGCCATTTTTAAATACCTAACTTTTTCTTTTTCGAAAATCTCCTGTTTTGCCAGCACTTATGTTTTTACCTTCAGGTTTTTTTCACTTGAAAGCTTGCTTGAAAGGCACATTTTGGGGGCATTGATTTACAATATTTCGAACCAGAATTAGGGGTATCTATGAATTCTCTATGTTGTAGTGCTTCGTGAAATGGAACTGAACTTGGAAATGGGCGTGGACAGCACTGCAACAGCCGCAACTATAGCTAGAACTTAGCTACATGGCTCCAACCAGACATTTGCCTGCTCGCCGTCTTCTGAACAGCTACAACAGCAACAACGACAACTAGGGAGCAAGCAGGGTCAAGTGCATACTAGCATACCGGTGTATGGTGTCTACTACTCTACTACGGTATCAGCAGTTCAGCACTTGAGCAAATGAACTTGATAACGGTACCATAATGTTAGCATACATAAATACTATTTAGTATCTGCTAACAGGTATATCCTGCCAACACAATTTGGCTGCTCGCCATCTTATGCTTAGTGGCACCGTAATTTATCATCCCTTTTTTTTCTTCTTCTTGTGACTTCTCATTTGTTAGCTTCTTACCTCCGCCACTGTAAGTGGTTGAGATCTGGGTCCGGCTCTAAGGGGTTTAATACCTACGCCACCAAAACGGTGGTTGGGAGTTTGGTTTGTTTGTCCTCGACACACCCCTGATGTAATGAGGTTTTTTTGCTTTGTGGGTGCTTTTTCTTTTTGTGTAAAGCACAGAGTCTCATACACCCTCGCGGTGTCAAGTAGACTTTAACATGTAATGTAATGTAATGTAATGTAATGCACTAAAATTAACAATTACAATTAAAGCATTGTATCTATGAACTAGAATCTGAACGCCTACCTGGACTTATATGGCTGACTGGCTCCAGATTATTAAGGCTGCTCGCAGTTATCTACATTCAAAGCATTTTGATTATGAAATAAATATGTTATCTAATATCGCCTAACAATTGCTGGCACGGTAATATTTGATGCAGCAAAGTACCGCTAGCTGATATTGTGGCTTGATTTCCTTCAACCCTGCCCCAGTGGGGATGCTCAGTGCTTTGAGTTTTTGGCGTTCAACATGCTATCAGATATACGGTATCATCAATGTTAGCGGAATATGTTAGCGGGAATATAATATAATATCAATGTTAGCGGGCACAAGACCCAGGGAATAGGACAGTAGGCAAAAGACAGCTACCGCTGACAATCAATGATATAACGGCTTATTTTATTGAGCAATCAGAGATTGGACATATCGATAGCAGGGTACTTCCAAGGGCGCGCTTTTGCGCGCTGGCGCGCTGCCTTTTTGAGCCCCACTGCGCGTTTCTTGCAGTTTTTTGCAACCCCCTTGTGGGCGCAGCAAGCAATTTTTGGGCTTTTGTACTACAAAGCGCAGTTATTTTTTCAAGTGCGCTAAAGCGCCGGCCAATTTGGTCAATGGAAGTACCCTGATCGATAGACCTTTTCAGCCGGGTAAAACGGAATGGGGCAGTCCGGGGGTGGGGTCCGTGGGCCAGTCCCAGGGGCCAGTCCGGACTGTAGTCCCTGCCCCCTACTCGGTCCCTACTACCGGCATACTATCCTAAGATCAACCGCACGATCTCCGTGTTGCACTGACATATAGCCTGCTTCCATAAGACCAGGTTACGGTTATGGATAACCCCGCAAACTGTAGTGCGGCAGTACTCGTAACCCGTGTTCTAGCCAGCTTCCTGTCGCGTAACCCCGCTGTCCAATTTATTGTTTCCGATTGTCCCTGAAATCTGGGTTATGGGAAGACCTGGGTTATGTGATCGTTAAATCAGTTGTTCGACAGCGTGGAAGCGTTGGATTATTTACTCGCCGGCTTGTGTAGTGTATTACTTTAGTTGTTAGTCGAGAACCTTCCACGAGTTGTTAGTCGAGAAACTTCTCCGAGGCTTCGTGTGAGGTTCGTAGGTTTCTGTGAACCGTTCACTTTAGGGTTTAGGTTTCGTTATGAACTTCTCGATTATTCTACCCCGAGATATAAGCTGATGTTCGGACATTTCTACAACTTCTGACGCTGTAACAATCACTGGCTTCTGCCTGATCTGTAACAAGTCTTTGAGTTCATTTCTTCTCGTTTTCCTCGTCTCTGATTCTCGCGCGTAACAATCGCTGGCTGTTGCCGGATCGTTACCCTACATTTGGTTTCGGAGCTGGTTCCTTCACGTCCTCTTCCCATGTCACACGAAACATCTACGTCTACATCTGCGTCTGCGTCTGATCAACGCATCGCAGCTTTGGAGGCGGAGCTTAAGGCCCTCAAGGCAGAGAAGCCGCAGTTCTTGCCCACAGGGGTAAAACCTCCGTTGCCCACTCGTCTCTCTGCGAAGAGAAGGCCTGACGTCCCCGATTGGATTTCCAATACGCGTGTGGCTCTCCAACTTGCGGGATTTAACCTCGACCACTCTGCATCTGTGGCCTATGTGTGACGTCTGAAAGACGTCTTAGCTTGATATAAAGTATCAAGAGAGAAAGCCTCTTTGAGTGATATACATTGGTCTAGTGGTAGACTGAGTCACTTTCAGAACGAAGAGTCGGGGGTTCGACGCCCCCTTCGGTCGCTCTTGGGGTTGCAGGTCGTCGTCAACCGCGATGGTAGCTTGTCCAGTTGAGGTAGGAGACCGCTCCCCACCCGCGTACGACGGGCTCCCTTAACACCAAGCCCCATCAGGCGTTATCATTACTATCAGGAGAGAAAGGAATTGAACCTCTCTGTTTTCTGGCCTCAGACACTCAAGCTCGGCTTAAGTACCCAACATTCTCCCGCGGTTCAGCGAATAAACCCGTTGATGCTTCTGGACATTCGCATATCATTAAGCCGTTGCTGGAGATGCGAATATCCCTAGTCGCGGACGTAGGGCGCGCGAAGGGCGCGTTGACCGAGGGCGCGGACCAGTTTAACGGTTGTAACCGTCTAGACAGGTCCCGTCAGCTCCCCTTCCTCGGGGAAGTCGTCGCCACCTCGAGGTAGCGCAGGTGACGGATCGTTATCTGTCACATTTCCCCCCTCTGTAGCTCGCGACTTCTCCCGAAGTCGTGTGCTTGTTCGTTGGACGTACTCGTCAGGGGTTTCTGTCGAGGCCTCGCGACGAGTGCGGGGGCGGACCGGCGCGTGCGGATCAGGGACGGGTGGGAGATCGATAGGTCGTGAGCGGTCGGGATTTTGGCGCCAGTACATGTCGATGTCGGTGGCACAGGGACCTGCAAGGTCGGATTCGAGTTCCCACGTATGGACGTGATCAGAGTGCAGCCACTGACCGTAGTAGCGGAGGAGTCCAGATTCGATTTTGTGGTCGACCACTTTTCCGATTTCATAGACTGGCTCGTCAGTAGTCCGGAAATGATCGGGGTTCGGGCGGATCATCGGGGATCCATCGGGGACGTAAGCCTTGAGTAAGGACACGTGAAACGTGGGATGAATACGCCATCCAACGGGAAGGTCGAGGGTAGCAGCGAGGGTTTCACCGTGCTTATCGTAGACACGAGTGACGGGGAACGGTCCCACGAAACGAGGGAGGAGCTTGCGAGCCCGACCTGGCCAATATTTCAGATTTTTCGTAGAGAGCATGACTTCCTGGCCGATAAGGAAGGTGACTGGTCGGCGATGCTGGTTAGCGTACGTGCGTTGTCGATCTTGGGCCGCCTGAAGGGCCTTTTTCGCACAGTCCAAAGCGTTGGTCATGTGTTCGACCCAAGGCACCGCCTGTGGGCTGTCATGGGGGAGTATCGTATCGGGAGGCTGAAGAGCGACTCGTGGGTATCGTCCATAGAGGAGGCGGAACGGAAAATCGCGAATGCTACTGTTGTACGAGTTGTTGATAGCAAATTGCGCGTTCGGGAGGAGTTGAGACCAATTTTTCTGTGTCGTTGACGTAAAGTGACGGAGAGTGTCCTCGAGAACACTGTTCATTCGTTCGGTTTGACCGTCAGTCTGTGGATGAAACGCCGTCGACTTCCCGGGTTCGATGGTACAGAGAGACTGGATCGTCTTCCAGAAAGCGCTCGTGAATTTGACGTCTCGATCGGTGATAAGGGAGGTCGGGGTCCCTTGTTCGCTGAGGATGATGAGGTGGAAGATTTTCGAAATCTGTTCTGCTCCATCGGTCGTCTTGCATGGAGCGAGTTTGACCATTTTTGTAAGTCGATCAACGATAACAAAGATCATGTCGTACCCCTCTGACTTGGGGAGGCCCACGATAAAATCCATGCTCAACGAATCGAATGGAGCGTTAGGTATCGGGAGCGGTTGGAGCGTGCCTTGGCTACGCTGGTGTGAAGCCTTCACCGATTGACACGAATGACAGGATCGAACGTAGTCGTTCACATCGAGGCGCATCGCAGGCCACCAGTAATAACGGCCGATAGAGTTGAACGTGCGTTCGAACCCCGGGTGCCCGCTACGCTGGGTATCATGGAAGGCGAACAAGATGCGACTCTTGAGGGCGTTACCATTTGGGACCACGATCTGCGTCTCGGATGCTGAACGTTTGGAGCGGCCTGAACCAACCCAGTAGCCATCGGGGCGAAGGGTAAGGTGTTGCGTGTTGCGTGGACACCGGAACCAAGAGTCGCGTTTGTATGCGAGTAAGATATCGGGGAAAATTTTGCGAGAGTGGATAGGATCGTCGGGATGGATCCGTTCCACCGTTAGAGCAGTCGAGAAGGTCGGATGTCGGCTCAAGGGGTCAGCCACATTGGTACGACCAGCGATGTGGTTCCACTTCATGTTCGAGAAGCGCGAGAAAAATTCCATGTAGCGGGCTTGCTTACGTGAAAGCATCGGTTGGTTGGCGAGGTAGACAAGTGGTTCGTGGTCAGTGTCGAGCTCGAATGCGCCTGTACATCCTTCGAGATAGCATCGCCATTCCCTAAGCGCGAGGTATACGGCGAGTAATTCTTGTTCGCCCGTGGTATAGTTGCGTTCGGCTTTCGAGAATTTGTGGGAATGGTAAGCTATCGGCCGACCCTCCTGAAGGAGTACGCCCCCTGTCCCTTCGATAGAAGCGTCCGTGACAGCTCGAAAATCCTTCGTAGGATCAGGGTGGGCAAGCAGAGGAGCGTTGGTAAGGCTTTCTTTTATTGCGTCGAAGGCACTTTGACAGTCGGTGGTCCAGATAGTCGCGAAATCTGATCCCCGTAGTCCGGCATTCCGTTTACCGAGGGGTTTTAGCGGCGTTGAAATTGGCGATCCAACCCCAGGGTGGTGTTTGTTTGCGATAGCGGTCAGAGGGGCAGCGAGCGAGGAGTATCCTTGGATGAATTTGCGGAAAAAGTTGGCGAGTCCAAGGAACTGTTGTACGTGCTTCGAGCAGGTCGGTGTAGGCCAAGCAGCGACTGCCTTGACTTTGGTTTCGTTGACTCGAATGCCATCACCCGATAGCACATGTCCAAGGTATTTAACCTCCGGTTGGAAAAAACTGCATTTCTCCCGTTTGATGAAGAGTTGATTATCTTCCAAGCGCTGGAGAACAATCCGAAGGTGTTTTTCGTGCTCATCGTCGTTACTACTGAAAATCAGGATATCGTCCAAGTAGATAACGACAAATTTGCCGATGAGGTCGCGGAACACCGTGTTCATAACCTTCGTAAAGGCGGAGGGAGCGTTGGCGAGTCCGAACGGAAGGACCTTGAATTCGTAGAGCCCCATGGGGGTAATGAACGCAGTTTTTGGTACGTCTGAATCGTGTAAGCGTATGTTGTGGTATGCGTTTCGGAGGTCCAGGTTGGAGAAAACCTTGGCACCTCGGACCTGGTCGAAGAGATCGTCGATGCGAGGTAGCGGGTATCGGTTCGGAATCGTGACCTTGTTGAGTTTTCTATAATCAATGGCCACGCGCCAAGAGCCATCGGGTTTGGCTACGAAAAGGATCGGCGATCCCCAAGGACTCGAGCTCGGATGAATGAATCCCTTCGCGAGGAGGTCCTTGACTTGCTGTTCGACTTCGAGGAGTTCGGCCGGGGACAGTCGGTGTCCTCTCGAGAATTTTGGGCTGGTCAGTGGGTCGATCAGTGGGCAGACGAGAGGTGTGTCTGGACGTAATTCCGAGACCGAGTCGGCTGTGGAGAAAGCCTTGGCGAAGTCTTTCTCGCAGTTCAGGACAATTTGATCACGTCGGGTCGTGCGATCGGGGTTGATTTGGGCTGTTCGTGCGTTAAGAACGAATGCATCGTCGCTATCGTCGAGCTGGGTAACGACCACTTCGAAGCAAGTGAGGTTCTGTTTCTGCCTTCGGACCCACCGTTTGAGCGTTTGGTTGGTCATTAAGCCTGGGCTGTGACAGATCACCGAGTCGAAGAGTGCGGTTTTGGCGAGAGTGTAGGCCACGAGCTCAGGTATGGAGCACGGTGTCGATTCGAGGCGAGTAGAATATAATTCCACCGTGTTCTGGTCTGTTTTTCGAGGTGTCCGAAGGGTCGCCTTCATACGAGTTGTTTCGAAACTGAGGCAAACTCACGACTGGAGCATCCAAGAGCGTCCAAGGAGTGCTGTCGTAGTGGGGCCGAGGGTAGGGAGGACATACGCGCCCTTGACCTTCGATCTGTGTTTGCCGAGGTCGAGAGTAAAATCTGCACGAGTCGTGGTGAGTACTGTTGAACCGTCAGCTACACGAACGTAGACCGGTGAACCTGCGTAGGTCGCGAAGCCTTCGGTGGCGAGGAACTTGGCGGAAACAAAAACCGCATCTGCCCCACTGTCGATGAGGACTTTCCCTTTTACTCCTGAGAGAGTGGCATCGAAAAGGGCAGTGTCTTGGTCCGCGTGGACCGTCGAAGTTGCGCATGCCGAGATGCACGGAATCGGTGGTGGTGGTGGTAATGCAGTCGGGAAGACCATCGATGGTACATCACTGGGACCGTGAGGCAAGGGGCAAAGGAGATTGGTCTGGGCCAAAAAGAGCGTTACACAGGGGTTTTCAGAAATAACGGTAACATCAGGCTCTAATTTCTGAGTTGGCCGACCGACGTCTCAATTCCTCTCGTCGGGGCATCGTGGGCACTTGGGTGGAGTCCCAGGGTTGAAGGTTCGAACCGTTCCGCACTTATAGCATAAGTTCTTCACTCGAGCAGCGGTGATGGAGGCCATGTCCCATGGAGCTCCATTGCTCTGCTTCCACCCTCGCTTGGTGGCGATTGCAAGGCTGCGGGCCGACTTCTCTTCTTCCGTATAGACGGGGCGAAAATCGGAGGATGGGGCACGTTGCCTCTTGGAGTCGCCCTCGGGGCCTCCCGTTGGCCTCGGCCTGCCGTGAGCCTGGGTGCTCGGCACCTTAGCGTGGGACTGCGTAGCAAGAGCAGAGGTTTCAGGTGTCAGAGATGGTAGTGCGATGGTGGATAGTCGGTCTTCGACCTTTGAGGCGAGGTCAATGAGTTGGTCAAGCGTGTCGAAACGACCCCCAATATTGGTAGGGTGCGAGCGGCAGCGGCATTCGATGGTCGGTTTCAGACCAAGGCGGAAAAGGACGAGCTGGGACTTGAGGTCGAGACCACCAGCGATTCGGACTTGGGTCAGGAAAACCTGGGCGTAGTGTCGAACAGAGTCGGTCTGCGTGATGGCGTGGGAGTGCAAGCGCTGGGTGGCTACGAGATCATCGTTCCCATACTTCGGGTCGAAATAGGAGAGGAAAGCGGTCTTGGCTTCCTCCCAGGTGAGTTCGTGAGGGCGGGCAGGGTCATTGCAAAGATGAAAGAACCAATCAGAAGCAGTACCCCCAAAGAAACAGGCCAAGAACTTGGTGTCCTTCATCTCGTTGACCTCACAGAACAAGTTCAACGTGTGCCACCAAACCTTCCCTCTAGGGAGTTTCTTATCGTCAGAGCCCGTCCATAGACACGGTCGAATCGTCATCTTCGTCGAACGAGGGGTACTACTCGGTGCTCTTACCGCAATGACGGAGGCCATCTGGGCCATCAGGGTCTCCATGGCCTGGAGAGGGGACGGCACAGCGGCTTGGGCCCGAGCCTCGGCGAGGGAGGCCTGTAAAGCAGCCGTGGCGAGGGCTGCCTTCTCGTCCTCGTCCTTGCGGATGAGGTCCACTGCAGCTTGGTGGAGGAGGAGCGTCGACACAGGCAGCTGCTTCCTAGACGAGTTGATGGCGTCCTTGTATTGGTCAACCAAAATGTGAGCGTCGGCAAGCGCAGATAATCTGGCGACTCGAATAATTTCGGACGTGGAAGACGAATCGAGGTCGTCAGCGTGACCATCGTGGTCCATAGCGTTAGAGGCAGACATAGCGGGAAAAAAATCGGGTAAGAAAGGAACAGGCTCCAAAACCAAATGTGACGTCTGAAAGACGTCTTAGCTTGATATAAAGTATCAGGAGAGAAAGGAATTGAACCTCTCTGTTTTCTGGCCTTAGACACTCAAGCTCGGCTTAAGTACCCTACATTCTCCCGCGGTTCAGCGAATAAACCCGTTGATGCTTCTGGACATTCGCATATCATTAAGCCGTTGCTGGAGATGCGAATATCCCTAGTCGCGGACGTAGGGCGCGCGAAGGGCGCGTTGACCGAGGGCGCGGACCAGTTTAACGGTTGTAACCGTCTAGACAGGTCCCGTCAGCTCCCCTTCCTCGGGGAAGTCGTCGCCACCTCGAGGTAGCGCAGGTGACGGATCTGTCACACTATGCGTCTACGTTCTTGGACGACAAGGCTAATGCGTGGTGGCGTACTTGCCTGGCCGCGCCCGCTAATCCTGCTTTCCAGAGCTCTGGTGGATTTGGAACCTTCGACAGCTTCGCGGCGGAACTGCAGAAGAAGCTGGGTCAGCCGTTTCCCGAGGCAACTGCCCGAGAGAAATTGGCGAAGCTACAGCAGACCAGATCTGTGCTGGACTATTCAGACGCGTTCACAAGGATCATCAAGGACCTCCCTGAGCGGCACTGGAAGGATCTTCGCTTTGACTATCTTCAAGGTTTGAAGCTTTCGATCCGAGAGATGCTCACCGGAAAGATATCTGAGGACACCAAGTGGGAGGAGATTTCCAGCCTTGCTCACCAGTGCGACCAAGTCCTGATGGCCCGTCCGAGTGGTGCTCGCCCTCAGTACATGGAGCACGACAGACCCCTGCCGTCTCGCCCTATAAATAGCCCGACACCCATGGAGCTGGGACACCTGGGCCACGTGGACGCGCCCAGGAAGGGTAGGCCCCAGACTCCACATCCTCGCGCCAACTCTCCCCTGAGGACTGCAAGCCTTAACCGTTTGACTGATGAGGAGCGCGAACGTCTACGTCGCGCAGGCGCCTGTTTCCGCTGCCGCAAACCAGGACATTTTTCCAGAGAATGCACCCAGTATGACTCCTCCTCGACTGGCAGGTTCGCCTCGACTAGGAGCCCTTCCCCAGCACACCGAAAAAACTGAGTATCTCGGCTCGGGACGGAACAACCCGGGACGCCGAGTTTCAGTCGGCAGTTTGTTCGCTGCCCAAGACACCTGCGGAACCACGTATTATCGCTGGTACCAGATTTCCTCGGATCACCCACAGGACCAAGATTATCCCAGTTGCCCCAAGGCGTTTTCGGCGTTCTTTAACCTCGGATCCCAAGGACTCAGATAATGCTTCTTCCCCAACTGTGGACTCTTCCCAAGATACCCCTGATGTTCCTTCATCTTTGTCTACTCTGGATCCCCCTTCTATGCCATCTTCCCCTTTGAGTGATTATCCTCAACCCCCAAACTTGCCCAAGATCATCAACCTCTGTTCTGTTGCTGCCCGTAACCATGGCCATGATCTACTGGTCTTCCATGGCACCCTAGATGGACTACCTGTCAAGATTCTCCTGGACTCTGGAGCTCAGCGTGACTTCGTATCAAGGCGCTTTGTTCAAGCATGTCAGCTGGAAACTGCTAAGAGGGACACCTTGCGGATTCGCCTTGCTAATGGAATGTTGCAGGCTACAGCCACTGAGCTACCAAAGGTAACACTCTGCATGGGCCCGCACACTTCAACCCGTTCTTTTGTGTGCACAGATATTCAAGAGTATGACATCATTCTAGGAATGCCTTGGTTGGCAGATGTGAACCCCAACATTGACTACCCCAGTCGCACCATCATCTCTCCATTCTATCTTGAAGCCAACTCAACTGTGCAAGCAAACCCATGCATCAATTTGGTCAAGGTGAAGCGCATGCGTAAGGCATTACGCCAGCCTGGTAATCGTACGTTTCTAGGAATTCTCAAAGAAACGACAGACCAATCACAAGAACCAGACCCATTCAAGCCTGTAAACACAGCATTTTCCCCAGCCAAACAGTCTGAGTTGCACAGCCTATTAGCGAGGTTTCAGCCATATTTTGCTGCCCCTACCGGCCTGAACGAGACAGTACCATTGCATCGTATACCCCTTCAGCCTGGATCTACCCCGCCGCAACAGCGTACATGGAGGATGTCTCCTGCTGAGCTTGAGGAGTTACAACGGCAGCTAGAGGACTACCTAGCTAAGGGATGGATTCGGCCTTCTAGGTCTGACTTTGGTGCCCCAGTTCTGTTTTCCCTAAAGGCTGATGGATCATGGAGGTTCTGCATTGACTACCGTGCCCTCAATGCTATCACTATCAAGGACAGATACCCCTTGCCTCGCATCGATGAACTTCTTGACCAGTTACATGGAGCCAAGTATTTCACATCCCTGGATTTGTGGAGTGGGTACCACCAAGTGAAGATGCATCCGGATGATATCCACAAGACAGCGTTCAAGACCCGCTACGGTCAGTTTGAGTTTTTGGTCATGCCTTTTGGGCTTACAAATGCTCCTGCCACCTTTATGCGACTTATGAACAATGAGCTAAGGGAGTATTTGGACAAGTTTGTCGTCGTCTACCTACCTTGATGATATACTTATTTACTCCAAGACTGAGGAGGAACATTTGGAACACATTGAATTGGTATTGAAGAAGCTGGCAGCTGCCAATCTTCATGTCAAGATATCCAAGTGCACCTTCGCCCAGCCCAAGACTGTTTTCCTAGGCTTCCAAGTTTCATCTGACGGCCTCAGCGTGGACCCCAAGAAGATTGCTGCTGTTGCTGACTGGAGTCTTCCCCATGACTCACAGTCTACAAGATCCTTCCTTGGTTTCACTGGATTTTATCGTCGCTTCATCAAGGACTATGCTAAGATAGCTGCACCTTTGACGGAGCTGACCAAGACCTCAAAGCCCTTCCCGCACCCACTTCCTCAGCCAGCTGTGGATGCATTTCATATTCTCAAAGCAGCATTGATTCAGGCTCCATTGCTTGTGATTCCCTTCACTGGGACGCCTGCTACCTTTGAGCTTTACACGGATGCCTCCGGTTTAGGCGTGGGAGCTGTGTTGCTCCAAGATCAGGGCAAAGGCCCCCAGCCAGTTGCATATGAATCCAGGAAGTACAAGCCTGCTGAGAAGGACTACGCTGTGCATGAACAGGAGCTACTAGCAGTTGTACACGGTGTCAAAAAATTCCGTCACTACTTGGAAGGCTGCAAGCATTTCCATCTCTACACCGACCACCACTCCCTCAAGTATTTCTTCACTCAGCGTGATTTGTCCAAGCGGCAAGCGAGGTGGTCTCAAGATCTGGCTCCGTTCCAGCCGAACATGACCATTGTTTACAAGCCTGGACCGGAGAACCAAGCTGATGCGCTTTCACGTCTTTTTCTTGCCGAGATTGTGGACCTGCTGCCCCACCAGGTAATCATCTCTGACCCCATCCAGCATGATATCGCCCTTGGCTACTCTGATGACCCTTTGTATGCTCAGCCAGAAAATCCTAAGCGTCCTTCTTTCCTTGAGAAACACAATGATCTCTGGTATTTCAAGGGTCGATTGTGCGTCCCCAATATACCTGAGCTGCGACTCCGTATTTTGCATGAGTATCACGATGTACCTTCTGCTGGACACCCTGGATTTCACAAGACGCTGAATGCTGTTGCTGACAAGTTCTGGTGGCCGCGTATGACACGCACCGTGCGGTCCTATGTTGCTAGCTGTCCGACTTGCCAACGAACCAAGCCAAGCTCCATGTGCTCTCCTGGTCAACTACGCCCACATGACGTTCCTTCCCGCCCTTGGAGTCATGTATCTGTTGATTTAATCACTGATCTGCCCCGGAGCGTGTGCTATGACGGAAATACATATGATGCCATTGCTACCTTTGTTTGCATGTTGACCAAACAGGCTATCTTTGTCCGCATCAACAAGACCATCACTGCTGCTCAGCTTGCCAATGTCTACCTCGATCATGTCTACGCTAAGCATGGGCTGTCTACATTTCTTGTGAGCGACCGAGACCCCAGGTTCAACAGTGAGTTCTGGCGTGCTTTGTTTGCTGCTCTTGGTACTACCCTGAACATGTCAACAGCACACCATCCCCAAACAGATGGTCAGACAGAGCGCACTCATCGCACCATTGAGCAGATTCTCCGAGCTTATACAGCCCCTATGCATGAGGATTGGACTACATGGCTTCCTTTTGCTGAGTTTGCGTACAACAACAGCCATCACCGCTCCATTGGCACCTGGTGAATGTGAATGTGGTCCACCCCATTCTATGCCAACTATGGCTTCCATCCAGCTTCTCCAGCCGCCCTCATCGTTACCTCTGATGTGCCGTCTGAGGCTGCTGATTATATGAGTCATCTCAAGGACGTCCAAGCGTCAGTCACCCGGGAGTTGGAGTTTTCAAAGGCTCAGCAAGCAGAATATGCTGACTGACACCGCCGTCCTCTGCAATTCAGTGTCGGAGATCAGGTTCGCTTGTCCTCTGACTTCATCTCTCTATATGACCAGCCTTCAGCCAAGCTACGACATCGGTTCCTTGGTCCCTTCACTGTGCTTGAGTGTATCCCGACAACGGATCCCACAGCCTATAAGTTGGACTTGCCTTCTTCTATGTCACGTGTGCACCCTGTGTTCCATGTTTCTCGTCTTCTTCCCTGGACCCCTAACAATGAGGATGAGTTTCCTGGCCGCCATATCCCAAATCGGCCTATTCCAGCTGCTAAGGACTATGTGTATGGTGACGCATATGAAGTGGATCGCATTCTGGATGTTAAGATTGCACAAGACCCTGCATCCCGTGCTCGTCCCAAGGCCGACAATATCTTCTTTCTGGTGAAATGGGCCCCACCTTACCAAGACCCTTCCGAAGACACATGGGAACCTTACCGGAATCTGAAATCCTTAGATGCAATGAATGTCTTTTTGCGTTCTCCTGAGTACCATACTTTTACTCTTACTCCTGCTTTCCTGTCCTTTGCTTGCAAGCATAAAGCAAAGATTCCCAAAGTTGTTCGCTTCGATATTCCTTAGTTTCCCCCCATGTCCTCCTGTGTTGTGTTGCTAGCTATGAGGACATAGCTGTCTATAAGAGGGGGAGTATGTAGTGTATTACTTTAGTTGTTAGTCGAGAACCTTCCACGAGTTGTTAGTCGAGAAACTTCTCCGAGGCTTCGTGTGAGGTTCGTAGGTTTCTGTGAACCGTTCACTTTAGGGTTTAGGTTTCGTTATGAACTTCTCGATTATTCTACCCCGAGATATAAGCTGATGTTCGGACATTTCTACAACTTCTGACGCTGTAACAATCACTGGCTTCTGCCTGATCTGTAACAAGTCTTTGAGTTCATTTCTTCTCGTTTTCTTCGTCTCTGATTCTCGCGCGTAACAATCGCCGGCTGTTGCCGGATCTTTACCCTACAGCTTGCCTTTCTTGTCTTCAAACGTCTCGCAATGGACGAGTTCATGTTCTGGCTCCAAGTCGTGGCCCCTCGTCCTGTTCCATTTCGTTACCATATCCCCGGAGCTTCTGCTTTTTGAAAATAGGAAGAGACGCCATTATGAGCTGGAAACGCAGCGAGATCTGTACCAGGTGCGTTGCTCGTTCCTGATAAATAGCATTTGCGCACGAATCTGAATTTGCCCCTGATCTCATGCTTTCCAGATTCTTCTGACGCTTCTGGGCCCAAGGGGCTACGCAAGGAGGGATGGAGTTGATTGGGGAATTGAAGGGGTCGCGCGGGACTGCGCGATCTATACGATTGCAGCGCTCGCGCTCAACTCCACATGATGGCCGCAAGTGACCGCTGCGGGTTTAATTGCCAGCGTGGAACCATGGCCGATCGGGGTTACGCTTAACCGTGGGGGGGGGGGGGGACGGTTCAGCGTAACCCCGATCTGCACCGGCACGTCATAAAATTTTGCCGGAAAATGGTGTACAAGTCGGTCGAGCGAAGTACAAGTTTTCGAGTGTTTCCGATTGCCGAGGACGGTTATGCTCCATAACCCGGTCTAAGGGTGGATTCCCATTGGACTGGATGGGTAAAGTCGGTTGTAGTACTGGATGGGTCGGTATTTGTCGGTTGGGCCCTTTGGATGGGTCGTTGAGCTCTTTGGATGGTTCGTGCATCCGTACACGGCCACCCATCCAAAACGCACTCCCATTGCAAGCGACTGGATGGGTGCAGCAATACACGCATGTACCACCGGGAACCTTCGCATGTACTTTCAATCAATAGTCGCAAGAAAAGACGGATCGATCGTTGACAGTTCAATTTCTTGCGCTGATCCATCCTAGATCCATCTATTCCTCTTCTCAAGACCGCACTCCGCGACCTGAAGTCATACCTCGCGGCGTCCATTTCTTTCTTTCAATCTTTCCACTCGATGAGCATGTCAGCCATGGAGCTATTCCGGCTCCTTTTCTTCATAATTATTCCTGCTGTTAACCGTTCTCGATCGGGCGCCATAGCTTGCGCAGGCGCTGCTTGTTCTACGGTAGCCTCTCTTCCGGGGAATGAGCATGAACGTCTAGCCACTACCGTGGCTATGATGCTCAATAGTATTTACCCGCACTATTTTAGAGATTTCCATTCACTATACTACGTGAAGCCAAATTGAGTTTGCGGAACAGTGTCCACAGCTGCAGTCTTGTATTGAGCGAGTTCGGCGTCCAATTCGGCATCGGTGGCATAATCCCACAAGCCTTCCGTCGCCATGTTGCAGAGCGATGAAAGACGAAAAAGAAAAGTAGAATGAAGAAGGGGCGTCGAATGGAGAAGAAATTGTTAGAATGTCCCAGATTCTGTCTTGCTCGAAGATGATCTGTGATCCAAAAGTTCGGAAACTCCTGGCTAATGAAACTAGCAGGTCGGTTGAAGAAAGCAATACGCGTCAGTTGCGCGACCATCGCCGGATCAATGCCGGACTGTGCCGGAAGGAGCCGGATATTTTGCGACCCATCCAGAGCCATCCAACCCACACCTCGGTCGAGGGCCTGGATGGATTTTGGCTTTTGGATGGGTCGTCTGGATGGGTATTTCGTCAATACATCCGTACAAATACGAACCATCCAAAACCCCTATGGGAAGGTAAACACTGGATGGGTTGTCGGTTATCCGTACTTAACGACCCATCCAGACCCATCCTGCCCCAATGGGAATCCACCCTAACCCTCAATTGGAAACAGTGATCACATTTATAATAACTAGCATCTGAGCCCGTCGTCCCGACGGGCGGACCACCCCCGTGGCCACGTCAGCGACAGGTCACGAAAAATCGAGATCCGAAACCACTGAAACCAAAAGCCTAACTGCCTGGGCCCAAAGAGCTAAACCATATCACGGCCATGCTACTTTAAATAATAAGATACCGATGACGAGGTCACACCTCGGCACTACCTCGCCCACATAGCCACACGTTGTTGAAGTTGCTTAGAAGTAAGAAGTTGACACGGACGCATCGTAAAGATCGTCGTTAAGGCATCAACGTCTCTCTGATGGATCGGAGTTCATGGTGAGGCCAGATGCCGAGGAAGCATAGGGTGTGTGCAGCACAATACTGATTGTGCCGCGGGTTAACATCGGAAGGTTCTCTACTATGACAATTTCTTTAGTCATGTTTTGCTCAGAGAGCAGATCATTTGCAACAGTTGCGACCTCGCGAGGGGATAGAGCCTGGCAGCACCTGTGTCTACTAGAACCTCCGTTACAGTCGAGGTGTTGGGCAGAAGTCAGCCCAAGACACGACTATAGACACTGGGGGTTATTGCCAGGTTCTGCACAGGCCCAGGGGGGGGGGGGGCCTAGCTACCCCCCACCGCACAGGCCTGCAAAAGCCTGTGCAGAACCTGGCATGAACCCGCCCCAACCCATAAATAATGCTAGTAAATAAACTCGGAACACATTCCATGGACGAGACAGTGGCATAGTCCCACACCAAAGCACCATTCTCCGTCCGAACGGCCCCCCATACGGCATACCCTGTTTGCCCACGTACTTCCTGCCTTACCATCAGCATCAGCGAGCATAAGCACCCGAGACCCCAGACACAATGAGTCTACCATCCATTGATAATGCTGTGACCGTGTCTGTTCCGCCACCCGAGTTTGTTCCGCCACCCGTGTTTGTTCCGCCACCCGAGTTTCGAGTCTCGGATGCAACGTCTGCTACAGCTCTGTCTGCTACAGCTCTTGCGGCTGCGGAGCTTGAGAGGGCGATAATAAAGAGTAAAGAAGAGTATGCAGCAACGGTATCATACCAGTACTGGCGCATCGGGAGCGTGCCATACAAAGATTTCTTGGAGGACGGTTTCTATGCCATCTTTGGAGATTTTCCAGGCAAGATCATGGATGTGATCAGAACTGATATTTAATTTTTGGGACACAAGTGCTGTTGGTGTATCTCAGCAAGGCAGTATATGTAGGGTTTATGGTTAAGGGTTTGCGTAGTTCTTGCATATATCTAAGGAATATTCAGGCATCTGGAAGTGGATGCCACCGCCAAGGTGTTAGCATAGTTCCAGGATTGCACATGATAGGATGCTTTTGAGGTGTTTAGGTTCAACAGTCACCAAGAGCATGAAGTTGCGTATGTTGTTACAGTCCAGGGGTAGCCAAATGGGCTAAAGACTTGCTTGAGCATGATATCAGGAGGGGCTACATGAGGAACTGAACCCCAAACCATCGTTGTGCACATACATGGGGACGTCTCAAGCCTGCCGCGCTGCTTTTTATGGGCTTGGGACATCACCATCAACCGTTGGTGTGTTCAGTGCATGGCGTGGGGGTATGGGTGTTGGTGGTTCATGGTTGTGTACGTGTTAGCGGTTCATGGGAGTATGGCCGTATGGGTGTTGGTGGTGCATGGGTGTGAGAGTTGCCGACGCCATAGTACTTACGATTGCTCCACAAGCTGTCTGATGAGATTTGATGAGGTTGCAGAACTGAACTAACCTACCCTGCATACTAACCCAAACTGCATTCAAAACCACCCTGCACACTAGGATACTAACTAAATCTGCATACAAGCTTAACCTGCATCCTCCTTGTCACCTGCAGAGGTGGCCTGGCCAGGCCCGGACAATATCCCACATCTGGACTTGTTTAGACATGTGAGGCCCTTGGAAGGGGACTCAAGAGAGGTGTGTTACAGTTTATGTTTTGGATGACGTGTCGCCACTTAATTGATACTCAACCTGTCCTACAGAAATCTGAAATAAAAAACACTGTGTGTTAGGTGTTGTTTGTTCCCTTTTCCCGGTGAATGTGGTGTTTGGGTGTTTGTATCGCTCTGTTTTTTGCTGTGTATGTGCGGATGTGGTGTTTGGGTGAGAGGTGTGTTGGGCGTCAGCACGCACATACGGAATGGGTATTGGTTGGATGAGGGTGGCCTATTCAACACGCCTGATAGTATGAGTGTTGGTGAGAGCGACTTGGAAAGAGTTGTGTGTGTGAGCCTGGTCACTTTTCTTTCTGATCCATGCGACGCGTTGCAAATTTATAGACTGGGTGCAACCCCAGTGCGACGTGCTGCCCCCAGAACCCCGCGTAGCCCGGGGGGTTGGGGGGGCATTTCTGACTAGCTTAGCCGGACCCATGCGTCGACATGCAGCAGCGGCATGGCGTCACGTCACAGAAGAAAAACATTATGACTGGCGTGTGGGCAATGCTTTGGCCCAGACAATATGGATGTGGCTGGGCTTCCTGGTGATGTAGCGCTGCTGCATCAAATGATGGTCATATTATACATCGCATCATCATATCTAATGATTGATTATCATCACACATAATCATCATATTATACATCATATCACATGATGGTCATATTGTACATCATATCATCATATATTATGTGCGCATATCATCATATCACATGATGGCCATATTGTACATGATATCATCATATATAATGTGCACATATCATCATATCACATATAATGATCATGTTATACAGCATATCATCATATTTGATGTATACGTAACATCATATTATATGTATTGATGTAGCTGACTACCTGTCTAATGTAGCTGAATACTTGTGTAATGTAGCTGAGAGTCTAGGTGATCCTCGTGGACCACAGTGTGGAGAGCAACTTAAACCCTAAACCCTAAACCCTAAACGTGCTGGCAACCCAGGTCATCCTCGTGGACCACAGTGTGGAGAGCAACCTAAACCCTAAACCCTAGACCCTAAACGTGCTTGCAAACCAGGTAATCATGGTGGACCACAGTGTGGAGAGCAACCTTAACCCTAAACCCTAAACCCTAAACCCTAAACATGTTTGCAACCCAGGTCATCCTCGTGGACCACAGTGTGGAGAGCAACCTAAACCCCTATCCCTAAACGTGCTTGCAACCCAGGTCATCCTCGTGGATCACAGCGTGGACAGCAACCTGTGTATCCTAGAAAAGGATGCAGCAGAGGCCGTGGCAAAGGAATCAACGTCTGGTGGTGGACCTGAGGCTAAAATAAAGGTATGGACAGAGTTACAGGTGCAGGTGATGGGATAAGTGTCAAGGTTATGCAGGCGTTGCGGCAAGGGATGCCAATGTGATACTGACACATAGCATGTATTGTGACCTCATGCATGCCCTATGTGTAGAAGCTGCTATACAAATGTATATATAGTGCATGCGTGCATTATATATATTCATATATATTAGTACATTGCCTGTGTGGCCGTTAGCCACCCCTCATCACTACCCACCCACCCAGGTCCTGGGTCCTGGTCTGTGGGTTACAGAACGGATAACACCCTGGTGTGCCCCCCCCCCCCCCCCCCCCCCCCCCCCCCCCCTACCCCTACCCCCCCCCCCCTACCCACACATACACACACACATACACCGTATATACAGATATGAATATATATAAGTGCATGTGTTGTCTCCTGATATTAGCGCAGTGCCTCTGCCTGAAAGGTTGCCCACCTGTCCATCACTCACCCAGGCCCTAGCTACTGTGGTGTCAAACCATATGGGTGGCCCTTACGACACTGAGGATGATCTCAACAAGCTTTGGATAGCTACCAGAAAAAGCAACAGTATCCAGAGGTGTGTGCATCTACCTGTCACGTCAAGATTGCATCATTGCTAGTATCTTTATTGTTTCCGGCATCATACAAATCGGGAACATTTTCACATAATCATATGAATCTGAAACCTGTGCATACTCGTATGTATCATGCCTTGCACATTGTCATATGAACCTCAAACCTCCATGATGTCATAAAAGTCATAATAATGTCAAGCGTTTTTACGCCTAACCTGTCTCAGACCTTTGATAATGAGGTTAAGAATGAAGATAACCCCCACCTGCTAAATTGAAAGACATCGATCACCATACATTATTCTGGGGGGAAGGGTTGGTGGTGGTGGCGGCGGTGAGGATTCATGTGTGTGGTGGCGGTGATGGTGGTGGGGGTGGGGGGGAGGTTGGGGTAAGAGGGGAGGGGTGTTGTTTTGTATAATATGACAATCTTATGCATGCCACCCTAAGCATTATCAAATGGACCTCAAACCATTTTGCACAATCTTAAGCACCTGAAACCTTATTATATACGGTAGTCTATTGTTTATTCAGTCTATTATTTCATATGAGTGTCAAACCTGTCCAAGGGATCACTCTACCCAGTACTGATGGAGCTCACTCACATCAAAGTTCCCAGTTCTGCTATTGTATCCCTAGGGCTACCAACGTAGCATTACACGAATCTCAATCCTTGTATGTAATTCCATGGATCTCAAAACATTATCACATGAATCTCAAACCTCGTCATGCATTACATCAACATCAACTACAACATGACAACCTGTACCCCACCTTGCAGATCTGTGGTGCTTCACTTGGGCCTTATTCGTGTAGGGACATCACGTCATCGGGCGTTGCTCTTCAAGTTGTTGGCTGACTCATTGTCAATAGAAAACCAGGTAGGTAGATGTTGTCAGCAATGTAATAATGTGGTCAATGCAATAATGTAATAATGTAATGTAATAATGTACTCAATAAAAGACACGTTCGCGATCGCCTTCGAGCGCTGCTCTTTAAGTTGTTAGCCGACTCATTGTCAATAAAAGGCCAGGTCTCTCTCTCTCTCTCTCTCTCTCTCTCTCTCTCTCTCTCTCTCTCTCTCTCTCTCTCTCTCTCTCTCTCTCTCTCTTTCTTCATTCCCCTCCACTCCCTCCCACCATGCAGCTGCTCCGAGCCGAGTACCTAGGAGGTCCCGATGGTGCTGCCATGAACATGGTCAAGCTGCAGGGCAAGGAGTGGATCGTGGACCTGGTCGTGAAGCCTGGCAGACTATTTCCGCCGCCCGAGGTTCGAGGCCCAGATGCAACGCCTGCTAGAGCTCTTGAGGCTGCATTGGTTGAGAGGGCGATTAGAGGTGAGTGATCAGAGTGAAGAGGAGTATTCGGCACCAGGTAGGCAGTGGGGCATTGAAGTGGACCCTCCTCAGGTCTTAGCTTGATAGCTTGTGATTGACCCATCACCTTGTTGCTTTTGCAACTATGTTTGTGTCAGGTAGGCAGGTGGGCACTGAGTGGGACCCTCCTCAGGTCCTAGCTTGGTAGCTTCTGCCTGACCAGTCGTCCTGTTGCTTTTACAACTATGTCAGCATCAGGCAAGCAGTGGGCAAAGCTTTCTTTTCCAACTTTGCTGAGCAGCTTCTTGGCAGCTCCCTGGGCCAGCGACTGTGTTGCGCCCAAATATGTCAGCGGTTCTGTACAATTGATTGTGACAGCTTCAAGGTTGCGTTAGGTTTGGCTGAATAGCCAGGTAGGCAGGGGATCTGCCTGGAAGCTGCTGTAGGTAGTGTAAATGAAAAATCTGGCAGTGGGGCACTGAATGGGACCCTCCTTTGTCCTAGTTTGATAGCTAACCCCCTTCCATCTGCCAGCACCCCCCACTTCCCCCCCCTGTGTCTTTTATAAAAGCATCAAACAAAAAAGTTGCTACGGCTCTTCATGCCGGGCCCTAAAAAAACGGCTCCTCCATGTCCAGCATGCACCCCCTTCCATATGCCTATGCATATATCAATATCCCCTTAACGGCTTTTTGCTCCTGCCATTGCACTTATCTTATTGCCCATACCCGCCAGGCATCGAGCTGACGGCGCCCCAGCTGACGGCGACCCAGCAGACGGTGATACCCTGGTCCGTCTTTGATGCCGAACAAATCCAGCACCTCGATGCCAGACAAACCCAGCGCCACGTCTATTCCAAGGTGCGTTGAGGCTAAAGGGCCTTGCTTCTGGCCTGGCCTGCCTCCGTCTGCTCTTTCCTGTTTGGGTTGTATCGAGTTGCAGGTGCGCACACTGCCCCCTCCCCCCCTCCCCCCCTCCCACCCCAAGGGAATCGGCATTACCGCTGCAGACACACTATAATTTGTCCATGTATGCCACCACTGCGCAGAGCCTTCCGAGTTGAACGTTCAAAGAACAAGTCAGTCGCCACAATAACATTTGTATTATGGAAGAACACGTATGGTTCATCCACTTGCCTCCATATTTACTCACATATGATGCGAGTTGTCGATTGGCACGTGGTCAACCTGCTTCCTTTCCACACACCGTGTTTACCATTGTAGGAAGGGTTTGTCTCTGAAATCTGGGCGGATAAAGAATATGAGGACGGCAATGTTAGGTTTACAAAGTTGCAGTCGCCCAACGACATGTACCAACTGGAACTGGACAACGGGCGCATGGTCATCCGCTCAGCCTCCGGCGCTAGTTCATATCATACCCCCGAACCAGCCCAGGTGGGGCCTGGCTGGTATCTCATGATGCAAAGTGACCGCAATTTGGTGATCTACGACAACGAACGGAACCCAAAGTGGTGCTCAGAGACATGGAAGCATGACAGTCGCAAGGCGGGGCTGAGGTTGATGGACACTGGTGACTGCCACTTGGTCAACAGCGAGGGCGAGCTGTTGATGAGTTTTCAAAGCCCACCATTAATGACCCATCCATCCATCAGCCCCCCCAATGGCCCTGCCCAACCCTCAGGCTTTGCGCGGGCAAGCGCACCCCACAACGCTGCCTTTCCAGCTCGTACAGAAAGTAGTGTGCTGAGTATGAGCAGCGATCCCAACATCCTGGTCCCACTAACCTCACCGTTTGGAGCTGTTAACCCCGCCGCATTAGGCTTGAACTTCTCCTCCTTTGGCCCCTCCTTTGACCCCTCCTCCAGTATAGATCAGGCCAATGTCTCCACCTCCTCCCCTACCCGCAATGCCACCCCACGGTGGGCTCCACAGCTCAGGCCAGTGGATCCACCTCCCCCAGGCCCAACTGGGTGATAGAGCGCCAACAGCTGGAGTATAGTGAGCACGATTTAGTCGGTTTTGGTTCCTTCGGGCAGGTGTACAAGGCCAAGTTGGGTAGAACTGAGGTAGCCGTCAAGAAACTGGGCCTGATGAACTCGAGCCCCAATGTGTTGGCTGATTTCAGGTAAATGCACTTGTAGCGCTAGCACAGGATCATAGACCCCCCCCCCCCCCCCCCCCCCCCCCCACCACCACCACACACACACACACACACACACACACACACACACACACATACACGGTGTCGTTGCGTGACTTCAGGTAAATACAATGGAAAACATAGACTTGCACATATGGAGGTAGCACAGTATGCCAGCCCACCCTCACACATAGACCCTCCACCCCACCGCACCTTTGCTCTTCCGTGCCATGCCCCCCCCCCCCCCCCCCCCCTCCTCCTCCCCCAACCCCAAATTAACCCAACCCCAACCCAACATTGTGTAACTTCAGGGCCGAAGTGAAGGTGATGTTGGAACTGCGGCATGCTAACATTGTTATGTTTTATGGGGCGGTGGTTACGATGCCCAATCTAGCCATCGTCACGGCCCTTGCCAATAAGGGGGACCTGTTTAGGATCTTGCACCATGAGCGCCTAGATCTGACCCCGATACGGCGGCTGGAGATAGCACAGGACATCGCTCAAGGTGAGCATAGCACGGAAGCGCGTGTCTGTGTGTGGGTGGGTTTGTTGGGATGGGGTGTGGGGAGGGGGAAGCATGTCATGAAGGAGCGTGGGGTGGGTGGGTATGCAGGCATGCACTACCTCAACAACTACAAGCCCATGATTTTGATTTTATAAATGTTGGGAAGAGGGGGGGGGGGGGGGGGGGGGGGGGGGGGGGGGGGGGGGGGGGGGGAACACATTTTGGACCGCAGGTTCAATACGGTGTCCAAATCAGAAGGCTGAAAGGTCCTCGGGAAAATCGGCGCGATCCGAGGAGAACAGATGCCGCAAAAAGGGAACTTGGGACAAATAACTGCGGACATTGGGCCATTTCATCAAAAATGGGGTCAGTTCATTTATGTAGGGCCGTTTATATGTGTTAATGCTATTTGTACTGCGGTCTTGTCTATGTAGGCATGTGCTATGTGCATAACTACAAGCTCATGTTTTTATTTTGATGTTACAGATGTATGCTAATTTTACAGCTGTCTTGTCTATGCAGGCATGGACTACCTGCACACCCGCACGCCCATGATCGTACACAAAAACCTTAAGAGCTCGAATGTGCTGCTGACAAGACAAGACAAGGATTGGTGAGTTGACAATGTATATAAAATATATATGATAATACATAAACAAGATAAATATATAAAATATATGTTAATACATAAACAAGATAAATATATAAAATGTATGTTAATACATAAACAAGATAAATATATAAAATATATGTTAATACATAAACAAGATAAATATATAAAATATATGTTAATACATAAACAAGATAAACATATAAAATATATATTAATACATAAACAAGATAAATATATAAAATGCATGTAGGTATATGTAATATGTAACATTGTCAAGGTGATGCATTGGTGGGGAGAGATGACGCATCCCGTGAGTGTGCACGAGGCAAATGGTGGCAACGCTCTTGTTTCAGCCAAAACAGTGCTGCTGGTATTTTGATTCAGAAGCTTCCAGTCTGGTCTGATCAGCAGCCTGGGGTTCATTTTCAGGCCTGGCAGCCACCCTTGTAGCATGGGCTTCGCGCTGGGTCTAGTTGTAAGCCGCACGCGGCTGTAGGTCAGCAGCATCGCCTAAACGGCGACGCTGGTTTGCATGGCTCCTTTCTTCTTCATTCTGAATAGCTCGCCTTGCTCTCTGAGTGGCAGTGTTTGCTGCCATTTGCATCAAAAATTGGTTGCTGGCGAGGTAATATGGTGTCCTCAAGAAGCAACAGGTTGTAGACGATCATCCTGAGCGCCATGTACGCTTGAGTTCCTGAAGTACCAAACAAAGTTGACACAGGGTTGAAACTACTTGGGTTTTCTTTGAGGCATGATGCGGAAGGAAGATCATGACATCGAAACAATTGTGGTGCGTGAAAGGTCGGGCTTGGTGGAAAGGGAGTGATGTGGAGAAGCGCAGTGAAGGGCAGAGAAGCGGTAGAGAATCGAATGGCGGGGTGGCGAAGCTGGGCTGGTAGAGTTGGAAAGTGAAGCTTGAATTCGGTAGTACAGTAGGCAATTGTTTGTGTTGTTTCGGAGACTCTCATGAACAAATTATGGTATGCTTATATAACTAGTAGGGTAGCATGTGTGGCTGTTGCCCCCCCCCCCCCCCCCCCCCCCCCCCCCCCCCCCCAGCCTCACCCTTCCCCATCCACACACAATAATTCTCCCCCCTACTCCACACCTTCCCTTTCCCCAACCACCGACACGCACGCACACTTACCTCCCTTATCCCTACCCCGCACACTTCACATCCAGCTGTGGGCTGTGATCGTGCAAAAAGTGCAGGCTGCGCATTGAACCTACCAATAGGTTGCGAACGCTCGGATTCTGATCACGCCAAGATCATCGGATCTGCACGATTGCAAACTTGCAGCTTCTACTTCTCGTGCAGAGGCCCAGTTGGTAAAACTTTGCCTTACATTCGGTCAACACTCGCTGCAGCAAACTTCGCCTTACATTCAGTCAACACTCGCTGCAGCAAAATTCGCAGCGACAGATCACACGATTGTCAGTACAACAAAAAGAGCTTGCATGTATGGGGCGAGCGGTGCAAGCGCGAGAAGTGGAATGGCTATGACGATCTAAAGAAAGTCAAATAAATCACAACAACTGGCTGCCAACCATGACGAATGCGATACAATGGCATGGCGCAAGTGTGCATGCGTGAAATGAATGGTGGCAACGCTCGCAGGCGGAGAAAGTAAACTCGTAATTTGAACCCTTTCCAACCTGGTCAGCTGAAGCCACACCACCTTCCGATGAAAATGACGGCATCGTGAAGAATAAGACGTGTATCTGTTTTTAAATAGAAAATTTTTAAATAGAAAAAGATATAAGCTGTAACGAATTATGGTGTAAGCATTTGTTTGTGTCGTGATAGGCCTTGTTCTTCTGCCAATGCCATGATCAGCATTGCTCATTTAATCATTTGTTTTCAGCTTGATAGGCCGTGTTCATTTAGTTATAGCATGCTCAGCCTTGTTCATTTGTATAGATTATGCTACCCTTGTACTGGTACTTGATTTTTGTGTTTTCCTTGTCTTCATTCTGTGTTCATTTATCATTTGTTTTCAGCATGATAGGCCTCGTTCATTTAGTTGTGCCCAGCCTTGTTCATTCGTCTAGATTATGCTGCTCGTGTATTGGTACTTTTTTTACCATGTCTCCATGTTGTGTTAGTTAAGGTTCAGGTTTAGTTCTAACTTTGAGTGCACCGCTGTGCCCTGAACCCTAGGACGGTCAAGATATTCGACTTTGGGCTGAGCCGGGAGAAGTACCGGACCTATCTCAGTTCAACGAATACTGGTGGTGGCACTGTAGAGTGGTGAGTGTGATGAGGATGTTATGTTTGTATTGTCTGCTTGTCTGCTTGTTGGACTGCGCGGTGAAAAGCGCGACCTTCCTTACAGCAAGGAGTGTTGGTGGCACTCCAGGGTGGTGAGTGTGATAAAGGTGTTGACTAAATTCCAGCCATTGTCACCCTGCTTATTACCTACCCATCTTGTTGTTGCGCTCTAGGGTTAGTTCATAAACTGATGATCACAAACGACCCATGCTTTTTTAAAGAGGAGTGTTGCTGGGGCACCTGAGGGGTGAGGACGACGAGGATGTTTTGTTTGTCTGCCTTAACAATTTAATTCTTCATCGCTCAAGCTATCTAGTGATGTTTCTGAGATTTGTTTCTGAGATTTGCGCAACCACAACATGTCAGATAGATTTTCTGAGGGTTGGAATGTGTTGCAAATGTATTTAGCATTGCAGCATATTATCCTATTGCCTTCAGGGGATAATTTAGGGCGACTGCACAAGTGTCCATGTAACCCTACTAGCCTGATACCCAGTTAAGAGCTACTTCATGATGAATTCATGATGGTCAGATCATACACAAATAGCATGATGATGATGATGATGATGATGATGATGATGATGATGATGATGATGATGATGATGATGATGATGATGATGATGATGATGATGATGATGATGATGATGATGATGATGATGATGATGATAATGATGATGATTTATTCAAGCTTGGATTTATGCATGTTTTCAGCCAACTCTGGGCTGGTTACCGTCTTCCAATTCCAAGTCCTCCTGTCACGGCTTGCGATACCCATGGAAACCAGGGAGCACTCTATGAGTCTATATAGATACGACAGTTTAAAGACTTGTACAGGACATGATGTATGCTGAATTGCTGATGGTGATGAACTGATGATGGGGGTATTAGGTGTTAGGCCTGGGCTGGTTTGGAGGCTATATCGTGACCGTTTTGTATGTCACCGCGCTGGCAGCAAGCTTCAGGAATGATTATTGATCCAACACAAAACAATCCTATCTTTGTTTTGAAGGCACAGGCTGGCATAGGGCACCTTAGTATGATGCAGACTCCATGCAAACAAATCCCAGATGTCTCAGAGGATTGATGTACTGATATACTAGATATATACCTCTTTTTCTATTTATATATCTATATGTTTGGGCCATTTAGATATATTTATCGCACCCTAGATATATTTCCTAGCTTATCTGCATGCTTGTCTGCATGTCTGCTTTTTTGCTTTTCTTCTTTGTTGTACACAACTGCTGATTAAAACTAACCTGCCGCTATTGGTGGTTGGCCCAAGCGCAAGTAATTGAGTTGGCCCTCTTAAACCCACGCCTCGTCATAAGGCATAACATTTATTTATTTATGTTTTATTAGCTTGTTCAGTTGGTCACTGGGCAGGTTATTGGGCCTTTTCAAACGCACCGACCAGATTCATTCCAGAGGTCGAAAATGAAAAAATTGAGAGATCGCCGTGTTGACGGGGCATAACATGTACTTGTTTATGTAACTTGCCAGCTCTCTGTCATGTGCAGGATGGCTCCCGAGATCCTGCGGGGGGGAAGCAGCAACGAGAAGTGTGATGTGTACAGCTACGGAGTGATCCTGTACGAGCTGGTTGCACTGCGCAGGCCATGGGATGAATGTAGATACCAACATCAGGTGACACATGCGGTTGTTAATGATGGCAAGCGTTTACCGTTACCAGGCGACCTGAACGCTGATATCGGGAAGCTCATTAAATCCTGCTGGGAGGAGGATTCCCAAAACCGACCCTCTTTCAGCGAAATCCTCAAGACCCTGGACGAATTCAGCGAGCTCGCACCCTCCCCCTCCGCTCTGGAACGCTGGCGGGCTGGAGCAAATTAAAAGGCGGCATTTTAGTTAAGTCAAATGGCTTGCCTTGCCTTGGCCTTGTGCTAGTTGTTTCAAATGGCTTGGCTTTAATGATGGTGCTTCAGGCTGCTAGTATCAGTTTTAGTTCCAGTCAGCTTAGTAGCATAAGGGTTTGGAACTAGTATTAGTTCAGTCTAGGTACTTGTAGTAGTAGTCTGGATACCGGTAATAGTAGTCTAGATACCTGGCCACCCTTGGCTTGTACACTATTATATATACGTACATAAATCCATATAAACAGATAACACACATGAACAGTGTACCCAAGGCTCCAGGTAGTGGTAGTGTGCATAGCGGTCCAGGGGTGGTCAGATAGGCTGCAATCATGGCCCATGGATAGCCTGGTATTTCTGTTCAGTTTTGGCTGTAACGCGTATCAGCCTTCAAGCTGCTCGCTGTCTGCCGGTGGGTCTAACATGGGTACTATACACTTGACTAGATCATGTTCAGTACAGACACAGTTTCTTTATTGAGCATCGCATGACAGCTTCCAGCCAGCTCCATTAGCCAGGCACTGGGATGATTTGAGATGACATGAGAAGATATTCGCACAGGATTTGATTAACACTAGATGTGCTTGAGTTTATAAGCACTGGGTGTGCTTGAGTTAACAGCGCTGGAGTTGCGTGAGTTTATTTGCTCTGGAGGTGCTTGAGTTATAAGCACTGGAGTTGCGTGAGTTTATATGCACTTGAGGTGCTTGATTTTTACAGCACTAAATGTGCTTGAGTTTATTAGCACTGGACAGGGTTGAGTTATCAGCACTGGAGTCCATTAGCCAGCCACTTGGCCAAGCCCAACGCTTTCTGCTGCATTCGAATTCTCTTCTTTTCTTTATGGCTACGAGCAGCAGCTTCCAGGCCGCTCCCATGGCTGGCTAATCAGCCAAATCTAAAGTATCCTAGTGCACCTTGAAGCTGACGTAACCAGCTTTCTAGCGCTGTTGGATTTTTGAGGCTAAGCCCAGTGGCTGGCTCAGGGAACTGCCTAGAAGCTACTGCTAGTAGCCAAAACGTTCCAGGTCATCTTCCAGACAGTTCGTTACAGTGACGGCTGACTAAGGGGTGTCAAGGAAGTAAAGTACTGCTGAAAACTGAGAGGAACAAATGAGAGATCCTTTTTCCCTGTACCCCATGCCCAATCCCCCATACAGTCTTTCATAGTGACGACTGACTTAGGGGAGCCAAGGAAGAAAAGTACTGTTGGACACTGAGAGCAATCACCAAGTGTAATGATGGAGTAGTGTAGACTAGTTACATGGGAGAAGAGCTACTAATAGCATACTACATTGTAGAAAGGGGAGCAGCAGCGGGAGGATATACCCGCTGCCCGTACTGCACTACGGAAGTACACAGTGGTGCAGGACAGCTGCACTACAGAGACTACAATTACCCACCAGATCTCTGGGATCTTAGATCTGTCAGATTCTCAAGGCATTAAAACTCAGACAACTAGGTCAGGAGGCCTAGCAAAAAACAACAGAATCAGAAACTAGACAACTAGCTGAAAAGCTAAGAAAGTACATCTTCAGGCTTCAGTTAGGCTTGCTCACGACGAACAGGTAGGAAATGGCAATATGATATCATGACATCATATGATATCATACGATGCCGGCAGTCTGACTAGGCTACTGTTGCCGCCATTTATGTACAATATCGTATGGTGCAACTTGTATGATATCATATGATACCATACTTGCCTTTGGTCTACATCATATGATATGCCGGTCCCTGCACACAGGTAATCAGGTCCTCCGGTGGGCTCTAAAACTCCAAACCACCAGACGCCAGACCAGAAGTCCACCGGTGGGCTCTCTCTTAAGCCAAACCACCAGATACAGGACCAGCTCCCACAGCGAGCTTTCCATAGCTTCATACACTGCAGGAGAAACAAGGTCACATAGTTCATCATGTTCCCGACTGGATCACGGCCTTAGGCCTTTCAGCAGCGACTCTGCTGTCCCTCCCAATGGGGCTCAGGGGTGGGCAGTCATCACCCGGGATAGGGCACTGCCCAGTGATGGCAGGTCTGAAGCCTCCCGTTCCTCCAATGGGCTTAAGGCTAGCATCCATGGCTGCCTGGTGGGGGGTTTGGTCATTAGGGTTGGACCGGGGATGCTTCTGGATTTGGGCGGTACTCCAAGTACCGGACAGTTCCCATTCCCATGGTTAGAATAAGCGGCCATCAGTGTCCAAGTCTTAGGCAGCTTTACTGAATGGCCCTCCAAGTACCTTTATAGCCCTCCAAGTACCTTTATAGCCCTCCAAGTACCTTAATAGCCCTCCAAGTACCTTTATAGCCCTCCAAGTACCTTTGTAGCCCTCCAAGTACCTTTATAGCCCTCCAAGTACCTTTATAGCCCTCCCAGTACCTTTATAGCCCTCCAAGTACCTTTATAGCCCTCCAAGTACCTTTATAGCCCTCCAAGTACCTTTATAGCCCTCCAAGTACCTTTATGGCCGGCCACTTGCTAGTACCGCCCATATACAGTACAGAGGGTCGGTACTTGGATGCGTGCAGTGGCCATGCGGGGTTGGTGTAGTGGACCAGTAGGTTGACCTTTTATCCACCGCAGACTAAGGGTCTTATCTATGTATATGGTCGGTACTAGCTTACCTCTAGGAGATAGTACCTTCCTTTCAAGTACCTTCCTTTCAAGTACCTTTCTTTAGGGCCCCTGTATCTGTATCTGGGTAAGCTAGTATCTGTATCTGTATCTGTATCTGTATCTGCATCTGTATCTGTATCTGTATCTGTATCTGTATCTGTATCTGTATCTGTATCTGGGCATTCAAGTACCTTAATGGCCCCTGTATCTGGGCGGTACTCCAGGTACCTTAATGGCCCTCTGGGTAAGCTAGTACCTTCAAGTACCGGCCAATTACCCTGGGCGGTACTCGCAAGTGGGCCCCCTCCCCCTAGGGAGGGGTCCCACATGAATGCCCCTAGGCGTACTAGCTAACCCCCCCCCCTAGGGAGGGTCCCACTTGGTAAAAAACTGCTTTCAGCTTTTATTTTATTAGGGTCCCACTTGGTAGCTGCCTAATACTTGGCAAGTGGGCCCCTCCTGGACCCCTAGGGTAGGGAGGGGTCCCACTTAAAGTCTTAGGCAGCTAAATTAAAAGCTGCCTATGGTAAGACTCGCGAGTACCTTCAAGTCCCTTTATGGCCCCTGTACCTGGGCGGTACTCGCAAGTGGGCCCCTTTCGGAAATGCCCCCTAGGGAGGGGTCCCACTTGAATGCCCAGAGTCATACTACCTCTGGAATTTTCCGGTACTTGAGTTAGACTATAGTTAGACTATAGTTAGACTATAGTTATCTTATAGCTCTATTATAGTATAGTTCTATTCTAGTTCTATTAGAGTTATAGTATAGTTTTATTCTAGTTCTATTCTAGTTAAATTATGCCTCTGTATCTGGGTAAGCGAGTACCGCCCTAAGCTAGTGCCGCCATAGACATTGGCGATACTAGCAAGTATTAGAAAGCTTTTAGCTGCCTAATACTTGATTGCTGCTTACTGTCGCTGATTAGTACTGATTATTGCTGCTTACTGTCGCTGATTACTCTTAATATTGCTGCTTACTGTTGCTGCTTACTGTTGCTGAGTATTGCTGCTTACCGTTGCTGAGTATTGCTGCTTACTGTTGCTGAGTATTGCTGCTTACTGTTGCTGAGGATGTATTAGCCTCCCCAACGAAAGGAAATGATCGGCAATCATTCAGCAATCATGATCAGCAATCATGAGCAGCAATCATTCAGCAATCATGATCAGGGCCTCTGTTAGCCTTAGCTAACAGCTTTAACATCCCACTTGCATACTCTTTCATTGCTCACATATCTGTTGTTACGTTCTCAATGCAGTGGTATAGTCCTCCAAGTACCGGCCCCTGTATCTGGGCGGTACTCCAAGTACCGGCCCTCTGGGCGGTACTTGCGAGTATAAGGCAGCTCTTAGCTGCCTAATACTTGGCAAGTGGGCCCCTCCCCCTAGGGAGGGGTCCCACTTGGTACCTTTTGTATTGTGGATCAACTACGCTATCTTACCTATTTTCTTTTAGCTGCCTAATACTTGGGGGGTAGAGGGGGCCCACTAGCTAGTCCGCCTATTTATATGGGCATACTAGCTTACCCAGAGTAATAGGCCCTAAAGGTACCTGGAGTACCTTAATGCCCAGAGACAGAGGAATTGGCCATTCAAGTACCTTTATGGCCCCTGTACCTGGGCGGTACTCCAGGTACCTTTATGGCCTATGACTCTGGGCATTCAAGTGGGACCCCTTCCTAGGGGGAGGGGAGGGGCCCACTTGCGAGTACCGCCCAGATACAGGGGAACTCTTATAGAACTATAATTAATAGAACTATATATAGCTATACTATAACTATAGCCTAGATATAGCTATAATAGAACTATAACTATAGTCTAGATATGGCTATAATAGAACTATATCTATAATAGAACTCTTATAGAACTCTAATAGAACTATAAGAGAACTATAATAGAGCTAGAATATAACTATACTATAATAGAGCTATAATAGAACTTTTATACATACCAGGCACACTGATAAAAGCTGCCTAAGACTTGCTAGTACCGCCCAGATACAGAGGGCCGGTACTTGGAGCTAGTCCGACTAGGGGCGGTACTAGCTTACCCATAGACAGAGGAATTGCCCGGTACTTGAACCATATTATCGTATTAGAATTTCCTAAAAGCATCAAATCAAATAATAATTTCTACAGAGGAATGGGTCGCGGCCTTACTTCTCTTTAAATAGGCGGTACTAGCAAGCCCTAGACAGCCCGGGGGGTAGCAAGGAATTTATTTCATTACCCTGTCGGAAATGCCCATATCCTCTTCAGAAATTATAATTAGGGAGGCAAAGTAGAATCAATTGAATCCACTGAAATCCCTACATTTTCTAGGTGATCAATTAGTGCAGTTAAATTGAAATTGAAATTGTTACATCCGTGTAATACCGTTATTCACAGGACGTGAAGTTAAGGACACCATAGCGTAAGCCGGAGCTAGCTATAGTCTCCGTAATTAGTGCAGTTATTATACTTGGTTGCATGGCTCCAGCAGTCCAGCCTTAAGGCTGCTTGATTTCCGAGTGGGCAGGTGTAACAACCCAGAACTTGAAAGTGTCTACATGGCTCTAGGCTTTTAGGTTGCAAATGATCCAGACAAGTTAGTGTAACTATAACCACCAAACAAATGGCCTCACCAATGATTCATTTATCTCCAATTGTTTGTTTTATCCTCTTGCTGAATTCTCTCTCTTGTAGTGCTTAGTGGCAGGGTAGGACAATGAGCATAGATTGTCAGCGGTAGCTGTCTTTTGCCTACTGTCCTATTCCCTGGGTCTTATGTCCGCTAACATTGATATTCTATTCTTTTCCCGCTAACTTATTCCGTTAACATTGATGATTTATCTCATAGCATGTTGAACGCCAAAAACTCAATCCGTGTCAGCGATTGTCAGGCGATATTGGATAGCATATTTATTTCATAATCAAAATGCTTTGAATGTCGATAACTGCGAGCAGCCTCAATAGGCTGGAGCCAGTCAGCCACATAAGTCCAGGCGTTCAGATTCTAGTTCATAGATACAATGCTTTAATTGTAATTGTTAATGTTAGTGCATAAGATGGCGAGCAGCCAAATTGTGTTGGCAGGAGCCTTATACCTGTTAGCAGATACTAAATAGTATTTATATATCCCCGATCCGGACTCGGAGTGGCTTAATGGTAGAGTATCCGACCTTGATTGAAGGAGATGCCGGGTTCGAACCCCGTCGGGAGCGTTTTGGTTCTCACGGTGGCCGTCAATCGTATGAAACGTAACTGGTTCTAGTCTTGTTGCCAACCTCGAGCAAGGTGAGCATACGAACCGGTGTCGATAAAACCACGTCCTTAGTAGGGTCAACTGGCCCCGGCAGTGTGACTTACTTGGATGTTCTAGTTTTCAATTTTCAATAGTATTTATATCTGCTAACAGTACCGTTACAAAGTTAATTTGCTCAAGTGCTGAACTGCTGATAGTGGACATCATATACTGGTATGTAAGTATGCACTTGACCCTGCTTGCTCCCTAGATGTCGTTGTTGCTCTTGTAGCTGTTCAGAAGACGGCGAGCAGGCGAATTTCTGGTTGGAGCCATGCAGCCAAGTTCTAGCTGCAGTTGTGGCTGTTGCAGTACTGTCCACGCCCATTTCCAAGTTCAGTTCCCCGAAGCACTACAACAGAGAATTCATGGATACCCTAGTTCTGGTTCGAATTTTGTAAAACAATTCCCCAAATGTGCCTTTTAAGTGAAAAAACCTGAAGGTAAAAAACATAAAAAAAAACATAAATGCTGGCAAAACCGGAGATTTTTCGAAAAAAGGGAAAGTTAGGTATTCAAAAATGGCCAAAACGTGCACAGGGTAAAAACAGAGGTCCGGTATTGTTAGCACATTTCAAGAAGGCCATTGTCCTTCCCTGCCACTAAGCACTACAAGAGAGAGAATTCAGCAAGAGGATAAAAAAAGCAATTGGAGATAAATGAATCATTGGTGAGGTCATTTGTTTGGTGGTTGGAGTTACACTAACTTATCTAGATTATTTGCAACCTAAAATCCTAAATCCATATAGACACCTTCAAGTTCTGGATTGTTACACCAGTCCACTCGGAAAGCAAGCAGCCCTACTGCTGGACCGCTGGAGCCATACAACCAAGTATAATAACTACACTAATTGATCTGCTAGAAAATGACGGAATTTCATTGGATTCAATTGATTCTACTTTGCCTCGCTCCTTAATTGTAATTTCTGAAGAAGAAATTAGCATTTTCTGGGATAGGTGGGGTGGGTGTGGGGGGTAAAGCAGATTACATAAACTTCCGACATAGGTACATCAATGAATTCCTCGCACCCCCCCGGTTCACCTCATACAAAAGGAAGTAGCCAAGGGGTCCCTCCCTATGTACATGGAACCCCCCTGATCTTTCTCAAACCACATGGAATAAACACAGGCCTTATCTCCTCCTCATTGATGACGAATCCAAACCAAGAAAGGCCTACCTAGTTGAACTGAGATAGTGCTCAGACACTAACCACGACATCAAATTCCAGGAAAAGAGCGTCCAACATAAGGAGCTCCAACGTATCCTTCAACAACAAGGATTCCTTGTCCACTACCTAGTATTCACCATAGGTACCATACCCATCACAACTTTACCTATCTCCCCACCGTAGGGGTCAGTCGCGACCTCACAGAAAAACTCATCTCTAAGCTGCACAGAGAATCTATTTTTTCAAAACATATTTTCAATATTGTATATATTTTGTTTTACGATTGTCTTTCAGCCTGCTAAGTCCCAATGTGAGACAGGAGGGGGGGATGCTACCTGCCCACCCGGCCTGTCCACACAGGCACATGGCAGTAGAGGGGAGGAGGACCCTAATGACCAACTCCCCCACCAGGCAGCCATGGATGCTAGCCTACCCTTAAGCCAATGGAGGAACTGGAGGCATCAGCGCTGCCATCACTGGGCAGCGCCCTATCCCGGGTGATGACTGCCCACCCCTGAGCCCCATTGGGAGGGACATAAGAGCTGCTGCTGAAAGGCCTAAGGACATGATCCAGTCGGGGACAGGATGAACTATGTGACCTTGTTTCTCCTGCAGTGTATGCAGCTATGAAAAGCCCCAATAATGTGGGGGCTGGTCCTGTATCTGGTGGTTTGGCTTAAGAGAGAGCCCACCGGTGGACTTCTGGTATGGCGTCTGGTGGTTCAGCGTTTGAAAGCCCACCGGAGGACCTGATTACCTGTGTGCAGGTACCGGCATATCATATGATGTAGACCAAAGGCAAGTATGGTATCATATGACATCATTCAAATTGCACCATACGATATTGTATATAAATGGCAACATTAGCCTAGTCAGACTGCCGGCATCATATGATATCATATGATATGATATCATATTGCCGTTTCCTACCTCTATGTCGTGTGCAAGCCTAGCTGAAGCCTGAAGCTGGATTATTTAGCTTTTCAGCTAGTTGTCCTGTTTCTGATTCTGTTTTTTTGCTAGGCCTCCTGACCTAGTTGTCTGAGTTTTAATGCCTTGTGAATCTCAGAGATCTATGATCCCAGAGATAGGGGGGGGGTATTGTAGCCTCCGTGGTGCAGCTGTCCTGCACCACTGTGTACTGCCGTAGTGCAGTGCGGGCAGTGGGTATATCCTCCCGCTGCTGCTCCCCTTTATTAAATGTAGTATGCTATATATAAGTAACTCTTCTCCTATGTAACTAGTCTATGCTACTCCGTCATTTACACTTGGCGATTGCTCTCAGTGTCCAGCAGTACTTTTATTCCTTGGCTCCCCTTAGTCAGATGTCACTGTGAAGGACTGTCTGGAAGATGACCTGGAACTGTGAGCGTTACAGCTTCTAGGCAACTCCTTTCCCCTGTCCTTGGTCCAAAACTTAAGCTAGCCAGTGCGTTGAAAGCTGGTATGAGTACATGAAGGACATTACAATCACGTTTTTTTGGGGGGGGTACTAGCAGCAGCTTCTAGGCAGTTCCCTGGGTTAGCCGCTGGGCTAAGTTTCAAAAATTCAACAGTGCTTGAAAGCTGATTATATCAGCTTCAAGGGGCACTATGTCACTTTAGGTTTGGCTGATTAGCCAGCCAAGGGATCTGCCTAGAAGCTGCTGCTCGTAGCGAAAAGAAAAAAAGAGGATTTGAATGCAGCTGAAAGCGTTGGGCTTGACCAAGTGCCTGGCTAATGGACTCCAGTGCTGATGACTGCAAAGCAAATCCAATGCTAATAAACTCAAGCAATGCCAGTGCTAATAAACTCAAGCACATCTAGTGCTGATAAAATCAAGCACATCTAGTGCTGATAAAATCAAGCACATCTAGTGCTGATAAAATCAAGCACATCTAGTGCTCTTAAACTCGAGCAACCCCAGTGCATATAAACGCACGCAACTCCAGTGCTAATAAACTCAAGCACATGCGGTGCTAATAAACTCAAGTAACAACAGTGCTAATATTCTCTCATTTCATTTCATCTCAAATCAGCTCAGTGCCTGGCTAATGGAGCTGGCTGGAAGCTGTCTTGCGATGCCCAATAAAGAAACTGTGTATGTACTGAGCGCGGTGTGGTAAAGTGTATGTACTGACCGTGGTGTGGTGAAGTTTATAGGACCCATGTTAGCTCCACCGGCAGACAGCAATCAGCTTGAAGGCTGATACACGTCACAACCAAAACTGAACAGAAATACCAGGCTATCCATGGGCCATGATTGCAGCCTATCTGGCTACCCCCGGACGGCTATGCACACTACCACCACATGGAGCCTTGGGTAAAGCATGCATGTGTGCTATCTGTTTATATGGATTCATGTACGTATGTCTATAGTGCACAAGCCACGGGTGGCCAGGTATCTAGACTTCTGTTACCGGTATCTAGACTACTACTACCAGTACCTAGACTGAACTAATACTAGTTCCAAACCCTTATGCTACTAAGCTGACTGGAACTAACACTGATACTAGCAGCCTGAAGCACCATCATTAAAGCCAAGCCATTTGAAACAACTAGCACAAGGCCAAGGCAAGGCAAGCCATTCGACTTTACTAAAATGCCGCCTTTTAATTTTCTCCGGCCTGCCAGCGTTCTAGAGCGGAGGGGGAGGGTGCGAGCTCGCTGAATTTGTCCAGGGTCTTCAGGATGTTGCTGAAAGAGGGTCGGTTTTGGGAATCCTCCTCCCAGCAGGATTTAATCAGCCTCACGATATCGGCGACCAGGTCTTCTGGTAACTGTAAACGCTGACCATTACAAACCGCATACATCACCTGAAATTGGTTTACACAGCCATCCCATGGCCTGCGCAGTACAACCAGCTCGTACAGGATCACTCCGTAGCTGTACACGTCACACTTCTCGTTGATGCTTCCACTCTGTATGACCTCAGGAGCCATCCTGCACATGACAGAGAGGCGGCAAGTTAGATAAACAAGTACATGTTATGCACTTATGCCCCCTCGGCCTAACAATTTCTCAGATTTTCCATTTTTTACCTCTGGAATGACTCTGGTCGGTGCCTTTGAAAAGGCCCAATATCCTGCCCAGTGACCAACTGAACACGCTTAGAAAAATATAAATACCGTACTGTTCTCAAATTTTAATGGTTTAATTTGACGGGAGCACCCGTCAAATTGTGGCGTACGGTATATTACGAAACGAAAAAGCCGTCAACCTCAAATCACGTGCGATATTACTTGGGTAGGGCTTCGACTTGGATAGGGCTTACTACCAGCAACGAACGTAGGCTCGTCCCGACCGGACAAATTGCAGCAATGCTCGACAAAGCCACCTTTCTCATTTTATGGCTCAGCCCCTCGACAGATCCCCAGAGGGATGTTTACGCCCTCTAATAGCTCCAACTCACAAGAAGCAAAGGACCCCGTGGGGGGTTTTCGACCGGCTAGAGCTAGGGCAGATCACCGTCACCAACAAAGAGGTGAATCAAGTTGCAGCTGAAGCTCACCCACTGTCATCCGCAACCCATCGACTACCTCCGCGAAGACGAGCAGCATGTATTTTACTAAGAGGGCAGTGAATTTCATGCAAACGCTGGGTTACCTCCTAGACGGGTCTGAGCTCAAAACTAGAATATATCAAAATATTGAAATATATCTAGGGTGCGTCAAAAATATTTATATGGCCCAAACATATAGATATATAGAATTAAATTATCACTGTAGCAAGAACTCAGGGCCCCCGTCGGTTAAAGGATTGTTTGGGGTTCAGTTCAACAGTGCTTTTTCTTTTTCAGCCCTTCCTACACGGTTGGGCAAGTCCCTTTAGCCTATTTGGCCTACCCCTGGACTGCAACATGCATACATACAGATATATACATAGCAAAAGAGATCTATATCTGGTATATCAGTACATCGAGACATCTGGGATTTTTTTTTATGTAGCCTGCATCATATTAAGGTTCCCTGTGCCAGCCTGTGCCTTCAAAAAATCTCAGCTCAGACACAGGTTGGCGAATTGAATTGGGAAGCTAATTAAGTAGATGCAATTAACCTGTTCTGGAGGGAGCGCGGAAGCTTTGCAAGGAGGAGCCGATGGAAATTGCTAATTTTTGCGATCATCCCTATTGAGCCTGGAGGGAGCGTGGAAATTGCTAATTTGTGTGACCAGCCCTATTGAGCCTGGAGGCTTGGTACCGTTATTAGGAAGCAAGGAATGAAAAATATGCTGATACACAATTGCAGAGGTACGCATAAAGGACCAGCGGGGGACGGGGGACGGGGGATGGGGGGGGGGGGGGGGGGGGTACAAGGGGTACCGATAGAGCTATTCGCTTTGCACAGATATATCTGTAAAGGCCGATATATATATATATATATATATATATATATATATATATATATATATATATATATATATATATATATATATATATATATATATATATACATATACACCAGTCCTTTGCGCCACCCTAAGTATATCGGCTTGGCGATGTTCTGACTTACGTGAATCAAGTAACTTGTACATGTTTGATCTTGTGTCATTTGGTCATGGAAAGCAATAAGCTAGAAAGTTTGTTGACAAACTAGCAAGCAGATATGCAGACAAACAAGCAGACTAGCAAAAATAGAAACAGAACCTCCTCATCAAACTCACCACTGAACAGTGCCACAGCCATTATTCCTTGGACTGAGATAGGTCGCGTACTTCAACTGGCTCTGTCTTACGTCGCATATCTTGACTGCCCTGGGGTTCAGGGCACAGCGGTGCAATCAAAGTTAGAATTAAACCTAAACCCTTAACTAACACTAAATAAAGACACGGTAAAAAATAATGAAGAAGGCCTATCACGACACAAACAAATGTTTGCACCCTAATTTGATTAAGCTCGTATCTCTTTCTCTCTCTCTCTCTATATATATATATATATATATATAAAGACACAAACATACTGCACGTACACTGGATGCACCATCTCTCCTCAGCAATGCATCACCTTGACAATGTTACATATTACATATACCTACATGTATTTTATGTATTTATCTTGTCTTTATATTAACATACATTTTATATACATTGCCAACTCACCAATCCTTGTCTACCAGCACTTTGGAGCTCTTAAGGTCATTGTGTACGATCATGGGCCTGCGGGTGTGCAGGTAGTCCATGCCTGCAATGACAAGACAGCGGTAAAATTAGAATAAATGTGTAACATACAAATCAAAAACATGAGCTTGTAGTTGCGCACGTAGCACATACCTACATTGACAAGACAGTGGTATATTTTGCATAAACACACATAAACATTAAAATTAAAATCATGGGCTTGCAGTTGTGCAGGTAGCACATGCCTGCACAGAGAAGACACTGGTAAAATTAGCATGCAGTTAGATAAACGCCCCCCACCAAATGAACTGACCCTATTTTTGCTGAAAATGGCCCAATGTCAGTTTATTTTCAGTTGTTTTGCAGTCGTTTGTCCCAAGTTCCTTTAGACTCTAAAGGCATTGGTTCTCCACGGATCGCGCCAATTTTCTGATGACCTTTCTGCTTCAAAGGGTCCCTAGCTGGTAGGGACAGAGTTAGGGGTGTTCGGGGCAGCATCGGCGAATCTTCAGGGCTCCGAGGAAGCTGAGTCGGCAGACAAGCTGGATCGGAAATTGACTGAAGATGGATTTTTCAAAAACGCCCAAATTCTAAAACAATAAGATGTCTAAATCAAAATAAGGTATATAAAATTAAACTCATGGGCTTGTAGTTCTTGAGGTAGCACATGCATGCATAGACAAAACAACGGTAAATATTTATATCTACATATCTCGTACAAAATATAAAATCAAAATCAAGGGCTTGTATACATATTAATATATATCTAATGCTGTCTTTTATATGCATGCATGTGCTACCTCACCTACAAAATCTAAAATCAAAACCATGGGCTTGTAGTTGTTGAGATAGTGCATGCCTGCATACCCCCCCACCCCACGCTCTTCCATGACATGCTTCCCCCTCCCCACACCCCATCCCAACAAACCCACCCACCCCACGCTCTTCCATGATATGCTTCCCCCTCCCCACACCCCATCCCAACAAACCCACCCACCCCACGCTCTTCCATGATATGCTTCCCCCTCCCCAAACCCCATCCCAACAAACCCACCCACCCCACGCTCTTCCATGATATGCTTCCCCCTCCCCACACCCCATTGCATCCCAACAAACCCACACACCCCACGCTCTTCCATGATATGCTTCCCCCTCCCCACACCCCATCCCAGCAAAACCACCCACCCCACGCTCTTCCATGATACGCTTCACCCTCCCCACACCCCATCCCAACAAACCCACCCACCCACCCAGACACGCGCTTCCGTGCTATGCTCACCTTGGGCGATGTCCTGTGCTATGTCCAGCCGCCGTACCGTATTCCCCCCACCCCGCCCACGCTCTTCCATGCTATGCTTTCCCTCCTCCTCACCCCAACAAACCCACCCACCCATGCAAGCGCTTCCATGCTATGCTCACCTTTAGCGATGCCCCGTGCTATGTTCAGCCGCACTGCTGGGTTCAGATCTGGGCGATCATGATGCAAGATCCTAAACAAGTCCCCCTTATTGGCAAGGGCCGTGACGATGGCCAGATGGGGCTCCACCACCACCGCCCCATAAAACTGAACAATGTTGGGATGCCATAGTTGCGACATCATGCTCACTTCCTCCATGAAGCTACACAGTGTTGATGAGTTCTGGTCAAACGGCTCACACAGCACCTTGATGGCTACCTCAGTTCCATGCCACTCGCCCTTGAACACCCTCCCACAGGAGCCAATGCCGATAAGCTCCCTATACCCCAGCTCGTTGTGCTCTATCACCCAGTTGGGGGGGGCACTGTGGGTTAGGGAGGAGGTGGAAGCAGTGGCCTGATCTCTAGTGGAGGAAAGGCCAAAGGAGGGGCCGAAGGCTAAGACTAATGCAGCAGGGTCGACGGTTGCAAAAGGTGAGGTTGGATCTGATTTCGGAGGTCTCTCTTGCAGCCTGGGCATGGAGGAGCCTGTGTCTGAGGGCCCTGCAAGAAGGGCAACAGCAAGGTGTTACAAATATTAATAATGGTGCTTTTGTAAAAGAAGCAAGATACTTGGTTAAGCATGGGTGGATGGGGCCTTGGGGGGTGCTAATAGATGGAAGGGGGCGCATGCTGGACAAGGAGGAGCATGTATATATATGAGGGCCCTGCATGAAGAGCTACAGCGAGCATTTTGCCTGATCCTTTTGAAAAAGACACAGGGGGGGGAAGTGGGGGGGGCTGGCGGATGGATGGAAGGGGGTTAGCTATCAAACTAGACTTAAGGAGGGTCCCATTCAGTGTCCCACTGCCAGAGCTTTTCTTTCCCACTACCTACAGCAGCTTCCAGGAAGCTCCCCTGCCTGGTTATTCAGCCAAAACTAACGCAACCTTGAAGCTGTCACAACCAATTGTACACAACTGCTGACTGATGTTTGGGAGCAGCACAGTTGCTCGTCCGCGGAGCTGCCAAGAAGCTGCTCAGGAAAGTCGGAAAAGAAAGCTTTGCCCACTGCTTGCCTGATGCTGACATATATAGTTGGGACAAATAATCAGGCAGAAGCTACCAAGCTAGGACCTGAGGAGGGTCCCACTCAGTGCCCGCCTGCCTACCTGACACAAACACAGTTGCAAAAGCAACAAGGTGATGGGTCAATCACAAGCTATCAACCAATGCAGCTCACCTCCAATAACCCTCTCAACCAATGCAGCCTCAAGAGCTCTAGCAGGCGTTGCATCTGGGCCTCGAAACTCGGGTGGCGGAACTAGTCTGCCAGGCTTCACGACCAGGTCCACGATCCACTCCTTGCCCTGTAGCTAGACCATGTTCATGTCAGTGCCAACGGAGCTGCCTAGGTACTCGCCTCGGAGCAGCTGCATGGTGGGAGGGGGGGGAGGTGAATGGAGAGAGAGAGAGAGAGAGAGAGAGAGAGAGAGAGAGAGAGAGAGAGAGAGAGAGAGAGAGAGAGAGAGAGAGAGAGAGAGAGAGGGGGGTGCCGGGATGCACGTGCAAATTAAGCTGGTGTGATTGGAGCGGCCTAGGTGCTTGCTTTAGAGTAGCTGCAAGGTGGGAGGGAGAAGGCTGCTTGGATTCTTATCTGGATGGCTTTGGACTTTGGAATGGCGCCCAACTAGATAGATGTTAGGTCTCTTGCTATAAATTAGAGGGATTAATGTACCTTCTGTACGATCGGGGCAACTAGCTTGCTTATTTATACTACCGACTTCTGGTGTTATCGTGTACTGTGCGTCTGGACCGCAATATAGCTGTGTAACACAGGTCATCTACACAGACAGACGGGCACAAAGATTGAAAGACCATTGGGTGGGCAGGCAACATACACCTACCTGGCTTTTTATTGACAATGAGTCGGCTAAAAGCTTGAACAGCAGTGCTCGATGGCGTACATGTATACATAGTACATTATATACATAGTACATTATAAATAATGTCTTAATAATTGCCTTGATAATTGCCTTAATAGTTGCCTTAATAATTATTATTAAGGCAATTCTTAAGGCAATATATATATATATATATATATATATATATATATATATATAATAACATGTCTTAATAATTGAGCACATGATTACATTACATTATTGTAATGACCACATTATTACATTATTGACAACAAATACCTACCTGGCTTTCTACTGACAATGAGTCAGCTAACAACTTGAAGAGCAGCGCCCGATGGCGTGATGTCCCTACACGAATAAGACCCAAGGGAAGCACTACAGATCTGCAAGGTGGGGTACAGGTTGTGATGTTGTCAGGGTAGCAGGCATTAAAGATGATGGAATGCAAGACGAGGTTTCAGATTCATGTGATGATGAAAAGTTTTGAGATCCATGGAATTACATAAAAGGATAGAGATTTGTGTAATGCTACGTACGTACAATTAAATTATTACTGTAGCACGAACTCAGGGCCCCCGTCGGTTAAACGATTGTTTGGGGGTTGGTTCATCAGTGCTTTTTCCTTTTAAGCCCTTCCCATATGGTTGGGCAAGTCCCTTTAGCCTATTTGGCCTGCCCCTGGACTGTAACATGCATGCATGCAGCCCCACAAAAGCAGCCATACAAAGGCAGAACTTGGAACTTTGATGTGAGTGAGCTCCATCAGTACTGGGTAGAGTAATCCCCTGGAAAGGTCTGACACTCATGTGAAAACATAACATGAACAAATAAACAATAGACTATCGTGTATAAAAATGTTTCAGGTGCTTCAGATTGTGCAAAAAGGTTTGAGATTCATATGATCATGCTTAGGGTGGCATGCATAATATTATAATATTATACAAAACAACTCCCCTCCCCTCTTACCCCAACCTCCCCACCAACACCACCACCACCACACACACACACACACACACACATGAATCCTCAACGCCGCCACCACCACCTACCCTTTCCCCCAGAATGTATGGTGATCGATGTCTTTCAATTTAGCAGGTGGGGGTTATCTTCATTCTTACCCTCATTATCAAAGGTGTGAGACAGCTTAGGCGTAAAAACGTTAGAAATTATCATGACTTTTATGACATCATGGAGGTTTCAGGTTCATATGACAATTTGCAAGGCATGATACATAAGAGTATGCACAGATTTCAGATTCATATGATTATGTAAAAATATGCCCGGTTTGTGTGGTGCCGGAAACAATAAATAGACTAGCAATGATGCTATCTTGACGTGACAGGTAGATGCACACACCTCTGGATACTATTTTCTTTCTTGGTAGTCATCCAAATACTGTAGAGGTCATCCTCAGTGTCGTAAGGGCCACCCATATGGTTTGACACCACAGTAGCCAGGGCCTGGGTGAGTGATGGACAGGTGGGCAACCTTTCAGGCATAGGCACTGCGCTAATATCAGGAGACAACACATGCACTTCATATCTGTATATACTGTGTATGTGTGTGGGTGTGGGTAGGTGTGGGTGGGTGTGGGTGGGTGTGGGTGGGTGTGGGTGAGTGGGGGGGGGGGGGGGGGGGGGGGGGGGGGGGGGGGGGGGGGGGGGGGGGGGGGGGGGGGGGGGCTACATACAAGGGTGTTACCCGTTCTGTAACCCAGACCAGGACCCAGGACCTGGGTGGGTGGGTAGTGGTGAGGGGTGGCTAACGGCCACACGGGCAATGTACTAATATATATGAATATATATAATGTACGCATGCACTGTTTATATACATATACATTAACATTTGTATAGCAGCTTCTACACATAGGGCATGCATGAGGTCACAATACATGCTATGTGTCAGTATCACATTGGCATCCCTTGCCGCAAAGCAACGCCTGCATACGCTTGACAATTATCCCATCACCTGCACCTGAAACTCTGTCTATACCTTTATTTGAGCCTCAGGTCCACCACCGGACGTTGATTCCTTTGCCACGGCCTCTGCGGCAATATTTTTTAGGATACACAGGTTGCTGTCCACACTGTGATCCACGAGGATGACCTGGGTTGCAACACGTGTAGGGTTTAGGGTTTAGTTTGCTCTCCACACTGTGGTCCACAAGGATGGCCTGGATTGCAAACACATTTATGGTTTAGGTTTTAGGTTGCTCTTCACACTGTGGTCCACGAGGATGACCTGGGTTGCAAACATGGGGGCAGGTAGCAGGGGAGGTTAAGAGCCATCGCATAGCGGGATCAACTAGACACTCAGCTACATTACACATGTAGTCAGCTACATTACACAGGTAGTCAATTTGAAACGCGTTGCATGGATTAGAAAACAAAGACCATCATATGATGCAGCAGCGCTAGGGTCGCACCGAGTCTATAAATGTGCAACGCGTCGCATGGATTAGAAAGAAAAGTGACCAGTCTCACACACACAACTCTTTCCAAGGCGCTCTCACCACTCCTACTATCAGGCGTGTTAAATAGGTAGGGGTTGGCTATGTCATATAATATTAGTGAATAAATAATAATCTCTTGAGTCGCCTTCCAAGGGCCTCACAGGTTTAAGCAAGTCCAGATGAGGGACCTTATCCAGGTCCTCCCAGGCCACATCTGCAGGTGAAAAGGAAGATGCAGATTTAGTTAGTATCCCAGTGTGCAGGGTGGTTTTTAATGCAGTTTGGGTTAGTATGCAGGGTAGGTTAGTTCAGTTCTCTGCAGCCTTATCAAATCTCATCGGACAGCTTGCAGAGCATCCTCAGTGCTATGGAGTCGGCAACTCTCACATCCATGCACCACCAACACCCATACGGCCACACCCCCGTGAACCGCTAACACGTACACAACCATGAACCACCAACACCCATACCCCCACGCCATGCACTTAACACACCAACGGTTGATGGTGATGTCCCAAGCCCAGAAAAAGCAGCAAGGCAGGCTTGAGACGTCCCCATGTATGTGCACAACGATGGTTTGGGGTTCAGTTCCTCATGTAGCCCCTCCTGATATCATGGTCAGGCAAGTCTTTAGCCTAATTGGCTACCCCAGGACTGTAACCAGGGTACTTCAAATGGCCAAATTGGTCAGCGCTTTAGCGCACTTGGAAACAAAAAACTGCGCTTTGTAGTGCAAAAAGCGCAAAAATTGCTTGCAGCGCCCACAAGGGGTTGCAAAAAACTGCGCTTAAAGCGCAGAGGGGGTCAAAAAGTCAGCGCTCAAAAGCGCAAAAGCGCGCGCTTTGAATAACCCTGACTGTGACAACATACACAACTGCATGCTCTTGGTGACTGTTGAGCCTACACACCTCAAAAGCATCCTATCATGTGCAATCCTGGAACTATGCTAACACCTTGGCGGTGGCATCCACTTCCAGATGCCTGAATATTACATTTATAGATATATGCAAGAACTACTCAAACCCTAAACCATAAACCCTACATATACTGCCTTGCCGAGATACACCACGAGCACTTGTGTCCCAAAAATTAATATCACTTCTGAACTTCTGATCACATCCATGATCGTGCCTGGAAAATCTCCAAAGATGGCATAGAAACCGTCCTCCAAGAAATCTGTGTATTGCACGCTCCCGATGCGCCAGTACTGGTATGATACCGTTGCTGCATACTCTTCTTTACTCTTTATAATCGCCCTCTCAAGCTCCGCAGCCTCAAGAGCTGTATCAGACGTTGCATACGAGACTCGAAACTCGGGTGGCGGAACAAACACGGGTGGCGGAACAAACTCGGGTGGTGGAACAAACTCGGGTGGCGGAACAGACACGGTCGCAGCATTATCAATGGATAGTTGATTCATTGTGTCTGGATGGGGTCCCGGGTGCTCATGCTCGCTGATGCAGATGGTAAGGCAGGAAGTACGTGGGCGAACAGGGTATGCCGTATGGGGGATCGTTCGGACGGAGAATGGTCCTTTGGTATGGGACTACGCCACTGTCTCGTCCATGGAATGTATTCCGAGTTTATTTATAAGTATTATTTATGAGTTGGGGCGGGTTCTTGCCAGGTTCTGCACAGTCAGGCTTTTGCAGGCCTGTGCGGGGGTGGGGTGGCTAGCCCCCCGGCTAGCGTCCCCCCCACCCCACCACCACCACCACCACCACCACCACCACCACCACCCCCACCCCACCCCACCCCACCCCACCCCACCCGCCACCACCCGCCACCACCACCACGCCCCCCGGGCCTGTGGAGAAGCTGGCAAGAATCCCCAGTATCTCGTCGTGTCTTAGGCTGACTTCTGCCCAGAGAATCCCCTTCTCTGCGTTTGGCCAACACCTCGATTGTAACGGAGATTCTTAGGATAATATTGGTGGGAGGGACCGAGTAGGTAATAGGGACTGGCCCCCGGGACCCCGCCCCCGGACTGGCCCATTCCGTTGTACCCGGCCGAGAAGGTCTGTCGATTCGTCCAATCGCTGATTACTCAATAAAAGAAGCCGCATTGATTGTCAGCGCTAGCTGTCTTTTGCCTACTGTCCTATTCCCTGGGTCTTGTGTCCGCTAAAATTGATATTATATTACATTCCCGCCAGGATTCCCGCTAACATATTCCGCTTACATTGATGAAATGATGATTGACCTGATAGCATATTGAACGCCAAAAACTCGAAGCACTGAGGCACTGAGCAACCCCACTGGGGCAGAGTTGTAGCAAATCAAGCCACCAAATCAGCGGTACTTTGCTGCAACAATTATTACCGTGCCAGCGACTGTCAGGTGATATTGGATAACATATTTATTTCATAATCAAAATGCTTTGAATGTCGAAATCTGCGAGCAGCCTGACTAGACTGGAGCCAGTCAGACACATGTCCAGGCGATCAGATTCTAGTTCATAGATAAAATGCTTTAGTTGTAATTGTTAATGTTATTGCATAAGATGGCGAGCAGCCAAGTTGTGTTGGCAGGAGCCATAAACCTGTTAGCAAATACTAAGTAGTATTTGTATCTGCTAACAGTACCGTCACCAAGTTCATTTGCTCAAGTGCTGAACTGCAAATATGGTAGTGGACATCATATATATCGCCAATACCGGTATGTAAGTATGCACTTGACCCTGCTTGCTCCCTAGATGTCGTTGTTGCTGTTGTGGCTGTTCAGAAGACGGCGAGCAGGCAAATTTCTGGTTGGAGCCATGTAATCAAGTTCTAGCTGTCGTTGTGGCTGTTGCGGTGCTGTCCAAGTTAAGTTCCACTAAGCACTACCGCAGGGAGAGAATTCAGCAAGGGGATACCGGTAAAACAAACAATTGGAGATAAATGAATCATTGGTGAGGCCATTTGTTTGGTGGTTCAAGTTGCCTGGATTATTTGCAACCTAAAAGGCTGGAGCCACGTAGACATCTTGAAGATCTGGGTTGTTGCACCTGTCCACTCGGACAGCAAGCAGCCCTGAGGCTTGAGCCATGCAACCTAGTACAACCTAGTAACTACCGTACACTAATTGATCTGCTAGAAATGTCGGGATTTAAATGGATTCAATTGACTCTATATATTTATGATGCTATCCAACCTTGCCAAAGACGGCGAGTGGCCTTAAAGCTAAAGCCATGTAAACAAGTTCGAGCACTTGATAACCTTGATTGATCTAGTATTCCAGTGGAGAAGAAACAAAGTTAGAGAGAGAAAACACGCTGGTCCGTGGTCACATCCTTTGGTGGTTGGCCCTAGCGCAAGCGGATAGCCTGACCCCCTCAAACCTTCGCCTCGGCATAAGGCGTAACATGTATTGGTCACATCCTTGCCACTCCCATGCACGTGACACCTACGGACAGGGCTTAGGCTACTGAATAATAATGAAGTGTGGCCATACCCACATAGACATACATGCCACCTTAAACCTAGAGCCATGCAACCAAGTTCTAGTCCAGTAAAATAAGTGTACGTATAGCATAGTTTATTGCCTGACCTGGACACATCACCCCTCCTTATTAGTCCACACCTTCCCATGGGAAACACTCATACCTCCCTTGGCTAGCTGTTTGGCCTAGGACCCCACTGCTACACCCAACCTTGTTACGGGGGAAACACACATCTCACCAGCCAGAACCTTGAAGAGGCCCAGAAGGCTGTTAGATGGGCACTAGGCAGTGCCATGCATGCTCACACCCTTGATATCCTCACGTGCACCATCCTCTTGGTCCCACACAAACCCACCTATGCCCATAACACCCCCCTATATCACCCATGGGTTATGTAACTAGCCACTCTACCCCCCAAGGCCTGACCCTTCACCCCGCCCCTGCCTAATCTGGATGGGAGGCAAACTCACCCCTGCCAAGAGAAACAGGGGAACCTACTAACTAATTGCCATCTCAAATCCAGCTGGCCACGCCAAGTACCTCCACAACCCACGCATCCACCACATGAGCCCGAACCATGAGGGCCATGTGTGCATGGGGGGCACTTCCATCCCCCCCCCCACCCCCACCCCACACACACCCTACAAAAATTGGGCCATCCTATGATCCTACCACCTACCTGCCCAAGGCACTTAGCTCCCTCTTTAAGACCTTGCACAACATCCCACCCCCATGCAGATATACCACACACCCATGACACCCCCCATGCACACATGCCATTCTGCAAGCACCAGGCCTCGCTCTATACACATATGGAAGTGCCATCATATATAGACGAACTCGGCATCATGCGCCTAAGGGCAGGCGTCTACTCCTCCCAGGCCACCGCACGTTGCCTCTGCATAGACCCTAGCGGACAAGGCATCACTGCAAATATCATTCGCACTGAACTCGTGGCAATTAAACAGGCGCACACAGAAATACATGAGGACCTCACAATCTACTACGACAGCTTAAGCTCCCTGCAGCTTATTAACCTTCACATTTACTACCCCAGCCAGATCTGGGAGAACAAGCACCGCGACCTCCTGCAGGACATAGCCATCCACAGCATCCAAAGACACAACGCTGCTGCTACCGCACGCCTGCCTAAGGTCTGATCTCATTCAGGTATCCCAGGGAATGATGCATCAGACACACTTGTCAAATAAGTGACAACTGGTTACATTATTATCGTACCAGTTAAAACGAGGGAACATGCCCACCTAAATATGCACTGGCCAATCTATCCAGCCCCCCAAATATATCAAGGGGACCAGCCCCCCCCCCCCCCCCCCCCCCCCCCCCCCCCCCCCCCCCCCCCGGCACCCGGCCCACAATCTCACCAAGGGTATCAAGGCTATCCTCCCCACCCACTTGCACACTGGGCAGGCCAACACTACGGGCATCTACTTTTCTATGTGGGAGCAAGCTAACCCCTTCCTCCTCCCTCAAGCTAGTAATCGCTTCTGGCAATCCACCAGCATCAAATATTGGCGCAAAAAAATCCACAAAGCTAGGTGGGGACGCCTATTGACTGGCGTACAGATAAAAACGCCCTATGGCACCAACACCAGCCCCCCCTCTGATGATTCCAGCCCTCCCTGTCATAAAGCACATGATGGAGCTGGTCATCTCCTTCCTGGGTTCAACTGTATCTTAACATACATAATAAGGCGGTCCAACTCATTCAAAAGGCATCAGCCAAGGGGGCCCTCCCTATGTACATGGAACACCCCTGATCTTCCTCAAAACACACGGGTAAAATACTGGCCTGATCTCCTCCTCATTGATGACGAATTCAAACCAAGAAAGGCCGACCTAGTTGAACCCGGCTACTGCTCACCACCACATCAAATTCCAGGAAAAGAGCGTCCAGCATAAGGAGCTTCAGTGTATCCTTCAACAACAAGGATTCCTTGTCCGCTACCTAGTCTTCACTATAGGTACCACGGGTAATAGCCATCACAACTATTACCAATCTCTTTACCTTTGGGATCAGTCGCAAACACGTACACAAACTCATCTCTAAGCTGCAAAGAGAATCTATATATTTCAATATATGTTGTCATTTTTCTTCTCCAATACATCTAGATACTAAATGTAAGATTGATAAATGTTTTCATTTTTTAAGCCCGCCAAGTCCCAGAGTGAGACAAGAGGGGGGGATGCTACCTGCCCACCTGGTCTGTCCACACAGGCACATGGCAGAAGGGGGGAGGAGGCTCCTAATGACAAAATCCTTCACCAGGCAGCCATGGATGCTAGCCTGAAGCCCAGTGGAGGAACTGGAGGCATCAGAGCTGCCATCACTGGTCAGCGCCCTATCCCGGGTGATGACTGCCCACCCCTGAGCCCCATTGGGTGGGACAGCAGAGTTGCTGTTGAAAGGCCTGAGGCCATGATCAGTCGGGAACAGGATAAACTGTGTGTCCTTGTTTCTCCTGGAGTGTATGAGGCTATGAAAATCCCACTGTGGGAGCTGGTCCTTTCTCTTGTGGTTTGGCTTAAGAGAGAGCCCACCGGTGGACTTCTGGTCTGGCGTCTGGTGGTTGGGCTTTTGAGAGCCCACCAGAGGACCTGGTCACCTGTTTGCAGGGACCGGCATGTCATATGATGTTGACCAAGGGCAAGTTTGATATCATATGATATCAAACAAGTTTCACCATACGATTTTGTATAAATGGCAACTTTAGCCTAGCCAGACTGGCGGCATCATATGATATCATATGATGACATGGTATCATGTGATATCATTTTGCCGTTTCCTACCTGTATGTCACGTGCAAGCCTAGCTGAAGCCTGAAGCTGGACTTCTTTTGCTTTTCAGGTAGTTGTCCTGTTTCTGATTCTGTTTTTTTTGCTAGGCCTCCTGACCTAGTTGTCTGAGTTTTAATGCCTTGTGAATCTCAGAGATCTATGATCCCAGATATAGGGGGGGTTATTGTAGTCTCCTTGGTGCAGCTGTCCTGAGCCACTATGTACTGCGGTAGTGCAGAACGGGCAGGGGGTATATCCTCCTGCTGCCGCGGTGCAGCTGTCCTGAGCCACTGTGCAATGCCGTAGTGCAGTACGGGCAGTGGGTATATACTCCCGCTGCCGTGGTGCAGCTGCCCTGCAGCACTGTGTACTGCCGTAGTGCAGTGCGGGCAGTGGGTACATCCTCCCGCTGCCCCAATGCATCTGTCCTGCACCACTGTGTAATGCTGTAGTGCAGAACAGGCAGCGGGTATATCCTACGGCTGCCGCAGTGCAGCTGTCCTGCACCACTGTGTACTGCTGTAGTGCAGTACCGGCAGTGGGTATATCCTCCCGCTGATGTCCCCCTTTACACAATGTAGTATGCTATTAGTAGCCCTTCTCCTATGTAACTAGCCTATGCTACTCCGTCATTTACACTTAGTGATTGCTCTCAGTGGCCAACAGTACTTTTCTTCCCTGGCACCCCTTAGTTAGACGTCACTGTGCAGGACTGACTGGGGAATTGGGCATGGGGTACGGGAAACAAGGATCTCTCATTGATTCCTCTTACTTTCAGCAGTACTTTTTGGCGGAGCCCCCCCTTCAAGAGAACGAAGCCCCCATGTTTACCCATTTGTCCGTTTGGCCGACCATCCATCCTACCATCCGTCTGACCGCGATGAAGCGTGACACGTCAGCCAACGGTCTCGTAACTAACTCGCTACCGTTGCCACCTGTCGCTTGCTCGGGATCACTCTCCGCCAATATTTAGAGTCGTAGGCGACGCCGCATAGAGCTTGTCAGCAATTATTTTCTTCCGTGACACCCCTTACTCAGCCGTCATTGTAAAGGACTGTCTGGACTGTCTGAAGATGACCTGGAACTTTTTAGCTACTAGCAGCAGCTTCTAGGCAGTTCCCTGAGCCAGCCACTGGGCTTAGCCTAAAAATCCAACAGCGCTAGAAAGCTGGTTAAGTCAGCTTCAAGGTGCACTAGGTTACTTTAAGTCTGGCTGATTAGCCAGCCATGGGAGCGGCCTAGAAGCTGCTGCTCGTAGCCAAAAAGAAAAAAAAGGATTTGAATGCAGCTGAAAGCGTTGGGCTTGACCAAGTGGCTGGCTAATGGACTCCAGTGCTGATGACTTCAAAGCACATCCGATGCTAATAAACTCAAGCAACGCCAGCGCTAATAAAATCAAGCACATCTAATGCTGTTAAAATCAAGCACATCTTGTGCTCTTAAACTCAAGCACATCCAGTGCTCTTAAACTCAAGCACCACCAGTCCTAATAAACTCAAGCACATCTAGTGCTGTTATACTCAATCACATCTAGAGCTGTTATACTCAAGCACATCTAGTGCATATAAACTCACGCGACTCCAGTGCTCTTAAACTCAAGCACCTCCAGTCCTAATAAACTCAAGCACATCTAGTGCTGTTAAACTCGCGCGACGCCAGTGCATATAAACGCACGCGACTCCAGTGCATATAAACTCACGCACCTCCAGTGCATATAAACTCAAGCACATCCGGTGCTAATAAACTCAAGCAACGAAAGTGCTTATATACCCAAGCACATCTAGTGTTCATAAACTCCAGTGCTAGTATCCTCTCATCTCATCTCAAATCATCTCAGTGCCTGGCTAATGGAGCTGGCTGGAAGTTGTCTTGCGATGCCCAATAAAGAAACTGTGTATGTATAGATCGTAGTGTGGTGAAATGTATGTACTGAGTGTGGTGTGGTAAAGCTTATGTACTGAGCGTGGTGTGGTAAAATGTATGTACTGAGCGTGATGTGGTAAAGTGTATGTACTGAGCGTGGTGTAATGAAGTTTATAGGACCCATGTTCGCCCCACCAGCAGACAGCGAGCAGCTTGAAGGCTGATACGCGTTACAGCCAAAACTGAACAGAAATACCAGGCTATACATGGGCCATGATTGCAGCCTATCTGGCTACCCCTAGACCGCTATGCACATTATCACTACCTGGAGCCTTGGGTAAAGCGTGCAGGTGTGTTATCTGTGTATATGAACGTTATACGTATATATATAGTGCACAAGCCAAGGGTGGCCAGGTATCTAGACTACTATTACCGGTATCTAGAATACTACTACTACTACCAGTTCCTAGACTGAACTAATACTAGTTCCAAACCCATATGCCACTAAGTTGACTGGAACTAATACTGATACAAGCAGCCTGAAGCACCATCATTTAAGCCAAGCCATTTGACGCAACTAGCACAAGGCCAAGCCAAGGCAAGCCATTCAACTAAAATGCCGCCCTTGCGCCTTCTGCCGCCAGCGTTCCAGAGCGGAGGGGTAGGGTGCAAGCTCGCCTGGTTCAATGAAATTGAGGATGCCGCTGAAAGAGGGTCGTTTCTGAGACACCTCCCAGCAGGATTCAATGAGCCTCGCGATATCTGTGTAATTTTCTCGGGCCCGCCAGCATTTCAGAGCGTTGGGGGAGGGTGCGAGCTCGCTGAACCTGTCCAGGGCCTCGAGGATGGTCTTGAAAGAGGGTCGGTCCTCATAATTGTTTGACCAGCAGGATTTAATGAGCTCCACGATATTGCTGTTCAGGTCGTCTGGTAACTCCAAACGCTCGCCTCTGTAACCAACCGCCATCCCTACCTGAATAGAGTTGCAGCCATCCCATGGCACGCTCAGTACAACCAGCTCGTACAGGATCACCCCGTAGCTGTACACGTCACACTTCTCGTTGCTGCATCCCTTCTGAAGGATCTCGGGAGCCATTCTGCACATGACAGAGAGGCAGCAAGTCAGATAAATAAGTACATGTTTAGGGTTAGGCCGGGGGGTTATAGTGGTTTCGTACTATGAGCGCTACTAGCGCTTACTAGCGCTAAAATAAATCCCGGAAATTTAGCACTAGGTGAAGGTGAAGAGAAGAGAAATAGGACGTCGTCGTGGCTGGTCGTCGTGGCTGGAAACGCAACGCGACGGTGACACAGAATGTGGGTACGAGCACCAGGTTTCCAGGCTCAGCCAGGCTGGCAGGAACAGTGCGCCGACAGTTACACGTGGCAGTACAGGTCATCTCCTGTCCTCCGCGAGCGATGTAGTATAAGCCCCTGAATTAATTGTTCATTAATGTTCGCATTGCGTCGCTCAGTAATTGTCATTCGCGAATGGCAACCGCAACCGTTTACGGGCCGCCTAAGTCTTGGTTCGTGAAAAACGGCAAACAGACGTTCATGAGTGCGCAGCTGACGCCTAACCCTACGCAAGCGCGTGAAGTTGAACGGCGACGAGAAGATCCTCATACGAGCAAAGGACCTTCCTGAGGGGGACTTTATTTTTGCAGGAGACCCTCTTGCTCCCGATGAGGACACAGAGGTATTTGAGGAGGAGGAGGAGGAGGAGGAGGAGGAGGAGGAGGAGGAGGAGGAGGAGGAGGAGGAGGAGGAGGAGCGGCAATCAATGCCACCACAAGCAGAGGGGGGGGGGAAGGGGGGAGGGGGGCAGGAATGGATTGTCTTCTAGACAGGTTTTTTCCCCCTTCACTGGGTCAAACCTAAAGCTAGCTAGCGTAGTAGTGTGTCTTAAGGCTGACATGAATACATGAATACATGATGGAGCTGGTAGGAAGCTACCCTACGTAGCAAAACAAATAAACTATGGTCTAGAGTTTGGACAGAGCCATCCAGGATTTTGCCATATTCTGTTAGGTTATTATGTACTTGTATAATTATTTTTCTCCAATGTAAAGCTTTGATATGATAATACAGCTGTCTCCGTTTGCTTCCGCAGTAATGAGGTACTTCACCATGAACTCATGAAGGGCAGATCATAAACAATTGCCAAAAAAGGTTAGCATGATGCATGGCAACACTCTCCTTGACACATGGCATTTTTTCTGGGTTATTTTGGCTAAGTTTGGCTAGGTTTTGGCTAAGTTAGTTGTGCACTATAAGGGCTAACTTAGCTGATAGCCCTATTCGGGCTAATTTTGTCGACGGGTAGCCCTATAGGCCGAAGCCTGTACATGCCTCACCTCGGCAACCTATCGATTCCTCATTTTTTTTTCAACCTCTGGATTGACTCTGGTAGCGAGGCGTAGGGTTTAGGGGGCCAGCCTGTTTGCTTGCGCTGGGGCCAATCACCAATAGCGTCAGGTTAGTTTTAATCAGCAGACGTGAACAACAAAAAATATCCCCGAAAAACAAACAAGCAGGCACGCAGACGAACATGCAGATAAGCTAGGAAGAATATCGGCTTGCAGATGTTCTGACGTACGTGAATTAAGTAACCTATAACTTGTCCATGCAACGCAATAAGCTAGGACGCATATAGACAAACAAGCAAGCAGACATGCAGACAAACAAGCAGACAAACCAAACATCCTCTTCGTCCTCACCACCCAGGAGCCCTACCAACACTCCTCTTTTAAACAAGATGGGTCGGTTGTGATCACCAGTTAAGGAACAAACCCTAAAACCCAACAACAAGATGGGTAGGTTGTGCTCAGCGGAGTGAAAATGGTTGGAATTTAGAAAACACCTTCATCACACTCACCACCCTGGAGTGCCACCAACACTCCTTGCCGTAAGGAAGGTCGCGCTTTTCACCAGGGCGGGCTCAGTCCAACAAGCAGACAAGAAAACACAGAAACAGAACATCCTCATCACACTCACCACCCTAGAGTGCCACCAACACTCCTTGCTGTAAGGAAGGTCGCACTCTTCACCTGGCTCAATCCAACAAGCAGACAAGCAACAATATAAAAATAACATCCTCATCACACTCACCACCCTGGAGTGCCACCATCACTCCTTGATGAGAGGAAGGTCTCGGTCCTCACCCGGCTCAGTCCAAAGTCACATATCTTGACCTTCCTAGGGTTCAGGGCACAGTGGTTCACTCCGAGTTAGAACTAAACCTAAACCTTTAACTTACACAGAATGAAGACATGGTAGAAAAAGGTTCCTGTACACAGGCAGCATTGTCTAGGGGAATGAACAGGACTAAGCATAACTAAATGAAAAGGGCCTATCACGCTGAAAACGAATGACTAAATGAACAAAGAATGACGACATGGTAAAAACAAAAAAACAGGATCAGTACATGGGCAGCATAATCTAGACAAATGAACAAGGCTGACATTGTTACAACTAAATGGACAAGGCCAATAATGCTGAAAACAAATGATTAAATGAACGAGGCCTATCACAATTCGAACAAATGCTAACACCACAAATCGATTAACTTATATCTCTTGTGTATATCTACATCTATAATTACATGTAGGTGGTGTTCCTGTCACCAATTTCTCCTGAACCAACGGAGGGGGGCCTGCCTGACGAGTGATTTGTTTAAACTGCCACCTATCCTTCTAAGTCACTCTAGATTCTCTATCTTCACGCTCTTGTTTCACTGTCTCGCCTTGCTGTTGCATCGCCTTTGCTATATTATTGCCGTCGATTTGACTTTCTTGAGAACCCTTTCTTCAGGCGATTCCTTCTTGCTGAGCGTTCTTGCCTTTGCACCGCTCAACCCTTGTCTGCATCCTATTCCCACTGCCTCGAGTAGTCTGTCACTGCGCATTGCGGGATATCAAGAGTGCGCCAGACTTGATTAAATGAATCAAGTCATGTGTCCAAGTTTTCAGCTATTTGATTGAATTCCTTCAGATCGTCATGACCATTCAACCCCCCTACGCACTCTCGCGCTTACACCGCTCATCCCATATATGCAAGTCTCGTAGTTGTATCACAGTTGTGGAATTCGTCGCTGCGGATTTTGCTGTAGGGACCATACGAAAGTGCCGACTGAATGCAACGCGGATTTTCCCGACTCAGCCACCGCGTGAGAAGAACAAGCTGCAGGCTTGCTGCTTTTCAACTGTGCAAGTCCAGTGTTCTCAGTGACTGTGATCGTGGTCGGAATCTGATCAGTCCCAAGATCTTGGTAGGTTCAATTCAGGTCGAAGCCTGCACTTGATCCCCTAATTCTGAACGATCGAAGCCCACAGCTGGAGTGAAGGGTATTAAGTAGGGAGAAGGGGAGTAAGTGTGTGTGTCTGTGGGTGCGGGAGGAGAGGGGGATGGGGAGGGAGACAATGTGTCAAGGGGGTGGTGGGGGGCAAGAAGATTTAGGGGGAAGGAACAGGGCTTTTGTTTTCAAATCTGCAAGTGGTTTGTTTTTTTAGCTTAATGGTTTTTGGCATCCTGCGTGGACAGGGTTTAAATGCTTTTACAGCTTTTACAGCTTTCATAGCTTTTTCAGGCCATTTAGGGGGAGGGGGGGGGGGTACATTTGTATAGAGATACATTTTCTAAAACGGGATCAAAACTAACGATCGCTATATATAGTGGGGGAAAAGCCCTGGAGAGTAAGGGATCATATAAGTCCTGTGTGTGGGGGGGTATTTTCTTATTAGGCAAGGGGACATGCATTATTTCTAGTTGCATAGGGGGAAATATCTTGATTGTGTGTACGTGAGTGGGGGGAGGGGGAGGGGGAGGCATACAAGGGCTTACCTGCTCTGCAACCCAGACCAGGACCTGGGGGGGAGGGTGGGGGGGAGGCCTACGGCCACACGGGCTACCCTACTAGTATCTATATCTATCTATATATCTATATATACTAGTACATTGCCCGTGTGGCCGGTGGCCACCCCCCAAATACCCAGGTCCTTAGGTCTGCTCAGGGTTACAGGAGGGTTCAGGCGCTTGTATGTCCCCCCCCTCCCACCCACCCATCTCCCCCTTCACATGCACGCAGTCAAGACATTTCCCCCCCTTTGCAGCTAAAAACATGTAATGCACGCCCCCTTCCCTTCCGTAATGTATGCCCCCCCTGCCCCCCGGACCTGCACGATCCCCTACTTTCCACCAAATATTTCTGCCCCCCATCCCCATTGCCAAACCCTCTCTTTCTCCCCCAGGCCCTCACACCTTCCAGCCATCTCCCCCCTCGCGCAACCCTCCCCTCCCTCTCCCGCGCACCCACGTACACCTGTCTCCCTTCCTCTTCCCCTTCACTTAAGCTGTGGCCCCCACCCCCATCACACACGCATACCATTACAACCCACCCAAAAGTTAGGCTGCGGACAACAGCTTGCGGACTCGCAGGTTCCGAATTTACAATGAAAAGAGAGTGCGGTGATGAGATGAGCGTTTCAGGCGCGAGCGATGGAGATAGTGATGAAGAATTCGAAATGCTCGAAGTTGTTGCGACTAACTGCCAAGCATCACAAATGCGATGCTTAAGCTTCAACCATCGCAGTCTGCCGGGCAGCTTGAACTTCAGCCTGCGCAGCCTGCCTTGCAGCATTAGCAGCATGAGCTTCTGGCTGCGCAGCTTGCCAAGCAGCATTAGCTTCATCATAGGCCTCGCGCCTGGTCAGGTTAGCGGCCTGGCGCTCATTTTCGCTGAGTGGCAGTGTTTCCAGCTCTTATGTCTCATGGAATTGGCTGCTGGTGCGCCACGGTGGCCTTAAGGAGCAACAAATTGTACACAATGAGCCTGAGCGCCATCTGTGCTCACTTTCGCGTAGGAGCAAACAAAGTCGACGAAGGATTGAAACTATTTGACTTTTCTTTGAAGCATGATGCGGAAGGAAGGAAGAAAGAAAGAGAAGGAAATGGGCACGAGTTTTGCTGCGAAAACATTGCTGCGAAAATTGAAAAAACTGCTTTGAAAAATTGAAGAGATATGCAATCCTGGCCCTGGAGGGCTAATTCGGTTAATTCGGTTCGGTTTTTTTTGTTTGGGGGGGGGGGGGGTAATACGTAATTTGCCCCCGTGAACTCCAGGTTTAGGTGCGGTCCGCCGTGTGCGCGTGGTGACACCGCGAAGAATATGCCGGCCAGGGCCGGTCAATAGCGATATCCATTTATGTCTATATATATATATATATATATATGTATGTTATATGAACATTTTTTTCTTCTTCTTTTTTTTCTTTTAGATTAGCTTTAGCTAAGCTATATGCTTTGGGTTCCTCGTCTTTCTTTCTTTCTTTTTACTTAAGTCTTTGTTCACTTTTTTTTTTCCTTTTCCTTTTCCTTTCTCGAATCTAGGGTATAGCATTGTCCCTCCTGTCAAGAAACTGCCACGTGTTTAAATTGCCACGAGTTCACAACCAGGTGTTACTAGATGACGCTGGCATCGTCCGAAACCATTGGACCGGCAGGAAGGAATGGCGCATGGGTGATGTAGGCGCAGGCGCAAGCGCAGGAAGTGATTAGCGAGGTCGGAGACCAATATAAACGAGGCTGACAAGGGAGCCTGTCCATCATAGATACAGTCGTTACAGTAGGATAACACACGAACAACACACGAACAACACGAGACTGGGCGCATTAGTTTTCAGAGAAGATGAAGTCTGGATATTTTGTTGCGAATAATTTTGCAGTCGCTCCCTACTTCTCTAGTGCCTGCGCCTGCAATTCGCATGCGCTATGCAGTACCTACGAATTCATCGGTAAAATAAGTCCTGAAGGAGTAGGACCTGGCGCATGGTGAAATGATAAGCGAGGAAAGAGATAGTCGCAACCTCTCAACCTCGAGACGTCCCACGACAACCTGCATGCTCCATGAAAACACTGAACGAGGCTGTATAAATGGCCTCGCCATCGACGACAGAGATGTAACTGTGGGGTTTAACTCGGGAACGAACGAGACTGAGTACGCATGATGTTTCAGAAATAATGGTCGTGAGATTTTGTTGCGAGTATCTCTTCACTCGTTTCCTACTTCTGTAGCGCCTGCGCCTGCAGCTCGCATGGATAGAAAAAGGCCAAGACCGCTCCAGCTCCAGCTCGTGGGATCGAGGTGGGAACGAGGCTCCGTCAACTCCGCCATGAAAGAAGGGTTAAGCACCAGAATTTTGCTAGACACTAAGCAAAGTGTTCGCATGATTAAAATAATTGTCGAATTTCTAGGTGTTGCAAGTATCTCCCCAAGCACCTGCGCCTGCTGCTACGATGCGCCATGCGGCAGCTGAGATTTCGATGACAGACCGAGGCTGGAAACGAGGCTCCAGCACCTCCACCATGAAACGAGGCTTAAGCAACTCAGACAGAAATGATTATGCCCGAATGATTGTGCAAGTTCATAGGTTGTTGCTACTATTTACCCCCTCGCTCCCCACTTATCAAGCGCCTGCGCCTCCAGTAGCATGCGCCATTCGGCACGTAGAAGTTCATAGATTAGCCCGTGGCCAGCAGCTTGTTTCCAACCAGTTGGAGGTCCGGTTGAGCGGCGGTTAAATTCGTTATTTTTGGCGCTAACCGGTGTTTGGTCGGAAACACAAAAAGTTGAGGTCCGGTTAAAGACCAACTGCCCCGGTTAGTGCAACGGCGCACCCCCCCCGCCGTTGAAGAAAGTTGAGGGGCGATTAAATTCGGTTGTTGCATTATATCTGGTGACGTCACGAAATTGGCGCGCGCCTCTTAAAAATCATGCTGCTTTGGAGTGCCGCATCCTTTTAGATTAGCTCTAGTCTATAAGCTTTGGGTTCCTCGTCTTTCTTTTCTTTCATCTTTCTTTTTCGGACACTCATCATTGATCGCACGATTTCACCAAGATGGATTCGCAGCAGCAGGGCATCGTCCCTGCCACGCAATTTTTGACTGATCTTCCTGAGGGGCAGGCGCAGATGCGTGTTCTAGATCTGGACCCGCGCCAGCAGGAAGAACTACGCCAATTTGAGGTGCATCGGCTGCAACAGCTGCAACAGCAGCAACAGCAGCAGCGGCAAGGAGCGGGATAAACGCTGAAATCAGCGTCTGGATAGCGAGGAAGTGCTGCGCTGCGCATTTGACACGTTGATCCATTTTGAGATGACCTGGCCAGATGCAAAAGACTGCTTAACTGGTGGAATGTTTCCAACCAGTTAAAGGTCCGGTTAGAGGTCGAGTCTAAACCCTCCGAAACACAATCCTTAACCGGACCTCCAACTGGTTGGAAACAAGCTGCAGGTCTTGCCGGTCAACTGGTTTCGGACATCACCAGCGTCATCTCCTAAACCCCACTCGCACTTTTCACTCAACACGTGGCACTTGCACCGTTGGCAGTCGGTTGGCTTGTGGCATATCTCCTTTCCTGCTTTTCACTAACAGCGCAGCCCCCTCGCGCTCCCCCCCCCCCCCCCCCCCCACCCCCACCCCCCCTCCCTCCCTGGAAGCTAATCTTCCTCGGCCACTACGTGCCGGCTGTCTTTTTTCTTTTTTTCCCCTCCGCTTTAGCCCCTTCTGGACCCCCCCCAGGGGTCCCGGGGCTGAAGCCCCAAGTTCCCCCCGTGTCTCTCTCCGCCGTCTGTCCGTCTCTCCATCTTTCCATCTCTCCATCTCTCCATCTGTCCATCTGTCCGACAGCTGTCCAGGCGTTTGAACGATTCCGACCACCTCCGCACCCACAATTTTTGCTCATAGTTGGATTGCGCATAACTAGAATTATCAGCATCGCAGCGGTCAAAATCCTTCGCGAAAGTTGTTCAATGTTTGTAGCTATATTCGGCTACGAGTAGCTACTTTCTCCACTACTTCCGAAACTCCCTGCCGGTGACTGCTACAGCGATTTTCCGTGTCGCTTGCGACACGCTCTTAGAACTTGTCATCTATATTGTCAACTCGCCCATACATGTCTACCAGCAGATTGGCGCTCTTCAGGTCTTTGTGTACGATCATGCGCTTGCCCTTGTTGTGGCTGTGCAGGTATTCCATGCCTGCATAGACAAGACAGCGGTAAATTTAGCATAGCATGGATAACATACAAATCAAAATCATGGGCTTGCGATTGTGCAGGTAGCAAATGCCTGCATAGACAAGACAGCGATATATATATACTAGTACGGTAGCCCATACACACATCACCCCCACCCCAATCATAATAGGGTGCCCATGGGGCTGGGTTACAGAATGGGCTACACATGTGTCCTCACCACCCCTCTCATTAACTTAGTCATCATGTTTCCCCCACTTCAAATGCTGACGCATCTGTACCCCCCCCCCCCTCCCCCCCCCCCCCCCCCCCCCACACACACACCCTCACCCAGCACCAACAAGTACCCACACCAATCCCTCCCCATGCATCCCCCCCCAACACACACGTACTTCCCTGCTTCTCCCATTAATCCGATCCCCACTCGGCCACTTCAGCAGTTGGGTTTAACAGAAGCGATTATGATGTTTCCAGCTGAGTTAAAAACCGCGCAGACATATGGAAATGAAAAGACTTTTGGCAAATGCAAACGAACGTCTGCGCGGTTTCAGACTGGGCTGGAAATATCGGAATTGCGTGAGAACAAAGCTGCTTAATTGTAGCTTCCTCTTTGCGCAGAGATACCTGGTTGGGCGTGCAAGCTGTTTCCCGAGAGTTCCTTTGTTCAGTCAACTCTTGTCACGCACTCGCTACGGCTCAGCGCGTAGATAACCTTGGCGTTGCAGGGTGGGAGTGGTGTGGTGTGGGGGGAGGATCTTTAAGAGGTTCTGCAAGCGGTGCAAGGAGCTCGCATCAAGAAAGAAGTCGAAAGTTGGAAGAACGTCGCAGGGTTGCAGGGACTTAGATTGTGTAGGTATACCATGAGCCTTGCGAGTGTCCTAGTTCGCAACAAGATGAATGTATCAATAGAGCCTGCAGAAAGGCTGGAGAATGGAAGTCAACAACCTCCTATCATGAATCAGGCGATGCGATGGCGAATCAGGCGATGCGATAGCATAACGAGATGACGAATATAATGCTGAGATGAAGAATCAAGTGCGCATGCGTCAGCCAAGTGAGAGTCAAGGGCCAGCTGAAGCCTGAGCTGAAGTGAAAGTTCTGGAGCATGAGCCGCAGCATGTGCTAATGCAAAACCAGGGAAGGGAAGGAAGGAAGGAAGGGAAGGGAAGGGAAGGGAAGGGAAGGGAAGGGAAGGGAAGGGAAGGGAAGGGAAGGGAAGGGACGGGAAGGGAAGGGAAGGGAAGGGAAGGGAAGGGAAGGGAAGGGAAGGGAAGGGAAGGGAAGGGAAGGGAAGGAAGGGAAGGAAGGGAAGGGAAGGAAGGGAAGGGAAGGGAAAGGGAAGGGAAGGGAAGGGAAGGAAGGGAAGGGAAGGAAGGGAAGGAAGGAAGGAAGGAAGGAAGGAACGGAAGGAGGAAGGACGGAAGGAAGGAAGGAGGAGAAGGAAGGAAGGAAGGAAGGAAGGAAGAAAGAAAGAAAGAAAAGGAGGGAAGGAAAGGAGGGGAAAGGAAGGAAGGGAAGGGAAGGAAAGGAAGGAAGGAGGGAAGAAGGAAGGAAGGAAGGAGGAAGGAAGGGAGGAAGGGAAGGGAAGGGAACTGGGAAGTAAAGGGGGAAGTAACAGTAGGGTAAGTAGGGAAGTAGGGGAAGTAGGGAGGTACGGGAAGTAGGGATAGTTAGGGAGAAGATAGGGAAGTAGGGGAAGTAGGACAGTAGGGAAAGTAGGGAAGAGGGAGGGAAAGTAGGGAGAGTAGGGAAAGTAGGGAGTAGGGAAGTAGGGAGTGTAGGCGAAGTAGGGAAGTAGTGGGGAAGTAGGGAAGGAGGGGAAGTAGGGAAGTAGGGGAAGTTAGGGAAGTAGGGAAGTAGGGAAAGTAGGGAAGTAGGGAAAGTAGGGAAGTAGGGAAGTAGGGGAAGGGGACAGGAGGGAACCTCAGCGATAGGAGGGAAGTAGGGGCAGGGAAGTAGGGAAGTAGGGAAAGTAGGGAAGTAGGGAAGTAGGGAAGTAGGGAAGTAGGGAAGTAGGGAAGTAGGGAAGTAGGGAAAGTAGGGAAGTAGGGAAGTAGGAAGTAGGGAAGTAGGGAAGTAGGGAAGTCGGGAAGTAGGGAAGTAGGAAGTAGGGAAGTAGGGAAGTAGGGAAGTAGGGAAGTAGGGAAGTAGGGAAGTAGTGAAGCTAGGGAATGTAGGGAAAGTAGGGAAGTAGGGAAGTAGGAAGTCGGGAAGTAGGGAATAGGGAAGTAGGGAAGTAGGGAAGTAGGGAAGTAGGGACGTAGGGAAGTATGGAAAGTAAGTAGGGAAGTAGGGATAAGTAGGGAAGTAGGAAGTAGGGAAGTAGGGAAGTAGTAGGGGAAGTAGGGAAGTAGGGAAGTAGGGAAGTAGGGAAGTAGGGAAGTAGGGAAGTAGGGAAGTAGGGAAGTAGGGAAGTAGGGAAGTAGGGAAGTAGGGAAGTAGGGAAGTAGGGAAGTAGGGAAGTAGGGAAGTAGGGAAGTAGGGAAGTAGGGAAGTAAGGAAGTAAGGAAGTAAGGAAGTAAGGAAGTAAGGAAGTAAGGAAGTAAGGAAGTAAGGAAGTAAGGAAGTAAGTGAGAAGGAAGTAAGGAGCGTAAGTAGAGTAGTAAGTAAGTAAGTAGTAGTAAGTAAGTAAGGTAAGTAAGTAAGTAAGTAAGTAAGTAAGTAAGTACTAATGAGATAAGTAAGTAAGTAAGTAAGTAAGTAAGTAAGTAAGTAAGTAAGTCAGTAAGTAAGTAAGTAAGTAAGTAAAGGTAGTAAGTAAGTAAGTAATAAAGTAAGTAAGTAAGTAAGTAGAAGGTAAGTAAGTAATGTCAGTAAGTAAGTAAGTAAGTAAGTAAGTAAGTAAGTACGAGTAAGTAAGTCAAAGTACGTAAGTAAGTAAGTAGTAAGTAAGTAAGTAAGTAAGAAGTAAGTACGTAGTAAGGTAAGTAGTAAGTAAGTAAGTAAGTAAGTAAGTAAGTAAGTAAGTAAGTAAGTAAGTAAGGAAGGAAGGAAGGAAGGAGAAGGAAAGGAAGGGAAGGAAGGAAGGGAAGGGAAGGGAAGGAAGGAAGGAAGGAAGGAAGGAAGGAAGGAAGGAAGGAAGGAAGGAAGAAGGAAGGAAGGAAGGAAGGAAGGAAGGAAGGAAGGAAGGGAAGGAAGGAAGGAAGGAAGGAAGGAAGGAAGGAAGGAAGGAAAAAAAGGAAAGAATGAAAGAATGAAAGAAAGAAAAAAAAAGAATGAAAAAAGGAAAGAATGAAAGAAAGAAAGGAAGGAAGGAAGAAAGAAAGAAAGAAAGAAAGAAAGAGAGAAAAAAAGAAAAAGGAAATGAGCCAAATTTTCTCGTGATTGAAAATAGCTGCGATAATTGAAGGCAGGCGGCGATATGCGATCCTGATTTGCATCGCTCCTACCCTCATCGGTCTGAAGAGCTTGCATTTCGCTCTGATGAAGAGATGCTGGCTGGCTGAATTCGCCGCCCTTCTGCCTAAATTTGGTTGGCTGTGCGCTTGCATGGTGGCATCGAGAAACAAAAGATTATTGACGATGAGTCTGAGCGCCATAATTGGTCTGAACAGGCGCTCAGAACGGATGCGGAAAAAGATAGCTACAGATATCTATGAGCATGCGTGCAATGCTTATTTAGCGCATCTGCTCTGTCATTTTGAAATGTGGGTGGGGAGTTGGGTGGGACGTCGGCACAGTAAAGCTACGCTAGGTTCCCTAATCCCCAAACCCGCTACACGGAAAATCTGATAGCCAGCTCCGATAGCCAGCTAGAGCCAGCTCGCGGAATTCCTGTATGTTTACATACATATAGATATATTAATATATACGACCAAAAGCATGGACTTGTAATTGTGGAGGCAGTGCATGCCTCCATACCGGTATGCATAATATGGGCAAAATGAAAATGAAAAGCATAGGCTTGCACTTGTGGAGGTGGCATAACATCACATCCCCCCCACCCCACGCTCTTGCATGCTATGCCCTCCCTCCCGCCCACCCCAACAAACCCACCCACCCACCCAGACATGCGCTTTCGTACTATGCTCACCTTGAGCGATGTCCTTGGCGATGTCCAGCCGCTTTTCCTTGGTCAGATCTAGGCGCTCACGATGCAAGATTTTAAACAAGTTCCCCTTAGGGGCTAAGGCCGTGACGATGGACAGATTGGGCATCGAAACCACCGCCCCAAAAAACGTAACAATGTTGTCATGCCTCAGATGTGATATCACACTCACTTCATCCCTGAAGTCACACTATGTTGGGTTTGGGGGGGTTGGGGGTAGCATAGCATGGAGGAGCATGGGTGCGGTGAGTGTGGGGGTGGGGGTGGGGGCTGTGATGCTGTGCTACCTCCACAAGTGCAAGCCCATGTTTTTCATTTCCTTTACTTGTGTTTGTGTGAGTGTTAGTGTGTGTGAGGGGGAGGGGGGGGCATAGCATGGAAGAGCGTGGTGTGTGTGTGTGTGTGTGTGTGTGTGGTGGTGGTGGTGGGTGGGTGGGGGCTGTGACGCTGTGCTAGCGCCACAAGTGTATTTACCTGAAGGCCTTCTCCAAATTCACATCAGGTACCAGTATCTTGATGGCTACATCAGTCCCTTTCCATCTGCCCTTCCACACCCTCCCAAAGGAGCCGCAGCCGATTGGATCAGAATAAGTCAGATCGCATTCCTCTATCACCCAGGGCTGACTAGACAGCTCGACCCTCACAGGACCTTGCTGATCATCCTGCGGCAGCTGGCTGGTGGAGGCTGACGCCTGAGCTGTGGAGCACACCACAGGGTTGGCACTCGAGGGAAGGGAGGAGGTGGATACAGTGGCATGATCGCTACTGGAAAAGGGGAAGTCTAAGCCGAATGCGGCGGGGTTAGCGGCGGCGACGGCGAAGGGTGTGGTTGGCACCTCTGTGGGTGGAGCACTGTCTGAATCCAGGCGGGGTGCAGGGTGGTGAGAAGATGCCCCATCCACTGGGGGATGGAGAGAATAGAGACCCGCAACCTGAGGGGAGTGGGAAGCGTTAGGTGGAAGGGAGGTTCCCACCGAGGGTGGAAAAGAATAGGGACTTTGACTTGCAGCAGGCGGGGAGTGGGAAGTGCTAGCCGGGGTATAAGAGAACGCTCTGCTTGCAGTGGGTTGGACAGAGGAAGGGGAGGCGTTGATGTATTGGTGGTCGCTAGCCAAGGACACAGCAGAGGGTGCGGCTCTTTGGCCCATCAGGACGTCGTCGGAGGAGGAGGATCTGAAGGGCTCCCAGCCTACTGGCGTGGAACCCTCAGTGGGGCGCAGTTTATTAGGGCCATCGTGCTCATTGAGGGGTTCTGAATCCAGGCGGATCAGGTCCATGTTCAGCAGTTGTTGAGCTCCGTAACCAGTGTTGCCTTGGAGCAGGGCAGGGCCAGAGGTGGATGTGCTAGCCACATCCACAGTCGGCTGCCGCCCTGCACCAGCAACCCCCAAGGTGTATGAGGGCCCCACCTCCACCCCAGCCCCATAGCCAGAGGTGGATGTGCTGGCCGCAGCCCCAGTCAGCAGCAGCTCCGCACCAGCGAACTCCACCCCCACCCCCGCCCCATGCCCTGGTCTAATGGGAGACTCTGAGACCGAGGGTCCAGGTCCCCCATGGCGCGGGACCAGGAAGCCAGGATCGCTGCTCATACGCAGCGCACTGCTTTCTGTGCGAGCTGGGCAGGCAGCATCGTGGGTTTCGCCTTCCCCTACTAAGTACCCGCTGCCTCCAGAGGCAGCGCTGATCCTGCTGCCTGAGGGCTGGGCAGGGCCATAGGGGGTGTTGAAGGATGGAAAGGTCTGCATGTTGGACATGGAGGAGCCTGTGTCAGAGGGACCTGCAAGAAGGGCAACAGCAAGGAATTACAAGTAGTTATAACGGTGCTTTTTTAAAAGAAGCAGGATACTTGGCCAAGCATGGGTGGATGGGCCATGGGGGGTGCAGGAAGATAGAAGGGGGTTGGCTATCAAACTAGGACTAGGAGGGTCCAATTCAGTGCCCCACTGCCACAGCTTTTATTTCCCACTACATACAGCAGCTTCCAAGCAGCTTCCCTGCCTGTCTATTCAGCCAAACCTAACACAACCTAGGGCACCTTGAAGCTGACACAATCTGTTGTACATGACTGCTGACATATTTGGGTGCAGCACAGTTGCTGGCACAGGGAGCTGCCAAGAAGCTACTCAGGAAAGTTGAAAAGGAAAGCTTTGAGCACTGCTTGACTGATGCTGACATAGTTGTAAAAGCAACAGGAAGACTGCTCAGGCAGAAGCTATCAAGCTAGGGACTGAGCAGGGTCCCACTAAGTGCCCCCCTGCCTACCTGACGCTCCCATTTTTGGAAAAGCAATCAGATGATGGGTCAATCACAAGCTATCTATCTAGGGCCTGAGCAGGGTCCCACTCAGTCCCCCCCCAGCCTACCTGACGTTACCATACTTACAAAAGCAATAAGATAATGGGTCAATCACAAGCCTTCAAGCTAGGGCCTGAGCAGGGTCCCACTCAGTCCCCCCCCAGCCTACCTGACGTTACCATACTTACAAAAGCAATAAGATAATGGGTCAATCACAAGCTTTCAAGCTAGGGCCTGAGGAGGGTCCCACTCAGTGCCACCCGGCCTACCTGATGCTACCATCTTTGCACTCTCTATAATCGCCCTCTCATACTCTGCATCCTCAAAATCTTTAGCAGACCGTGCATCCGAGTCTCGAACCTTGGGTGGCGGAACAGGCCAGGTCGCACCATTATTTACAGATGGATACACAGTCGAAGCATTATCTACAGGGCCAGGTCCCCCATGGGGTGCGCTTGCCCACGCTACTTCCAGAGCTATGCACTCGCTGCATCCAGAGGTTGCGCTGAACCCCCTGCCTGAGGGTTGGGCAGGGCCATAGAGGTTGCTGGTGGACATGGAGGAGCGGGTGTATGAGGGCCCTGCAAGAAGGGCCACAGCAAGGAGTTACAAATAGTTATAATGGTGTTTTTGTAAAAGAAGCAGGATAATTGGTCAAGTATAGGTGGATGGGCCATGAGGGGGCTGGCAGATGGAAGGGGGCGCATGCTGGACATGGAGAAGCCGCTTTTTTAGGGCCCTGCAAGAAGAGCCACAGCAAGTATTTTGTCTGTTGCTTTTGTAAAAGACACAGGGGGGTGAAGTGGGGGGTGCCGGCAGATGGAAGGGGGTTAGCTATCAAACTAGGACTAAGGAGGGTCTCATTCAGTGCCCCACTGCCACAGCTTTTAATTCCCACTACCTACAGCAGCTTCCAGGCAGCTCCCCTGCCCTTCTGCTCAGCCAAACCTTACACAACCTAGGGCACCTTGAAGCTGACACAATCTGTTGTACATGACTGCTGACATGTTTGGGTGCAGCACAGTCCCTGGCACAGGGAGCTGCCAAGAAGCTGCTCAGGAAAGTTGAAAAGGAAAGCTTTGCACACTGCTTGACTGATGCTGACATAAGTGTAAAAGCAACAGGAAGACTGCTCAGGCAGAAGCTATCAAGCTAGGGACTGAGCAGGGTCCCACTAAGTGCCCCCCTGCCTACCTGACGCTCCCATTTTTGGAAAAGCAATCAGATGATGGGTCAATCACAAGCTATCTATCTAGGACCTGAGCAGGGTCCCACTCAGTCCCCTCCCAGCCTACCTGACGTTACCATACTTACAAAAGCAATAAGATAATGGGTCAATCACAAGCCTTCAAGCTAGGGCCTGAGCAGGGTCCCACTCAGTGCCCCCGGCCTACCTGACGCGGACATCCTGGCACTTTCTCTTAGCGCCCACGCAAGCTCTGCATCATCACAAGGATCAGAAGACCGTGTATCTGAGTCTGGAACCTTGGGTGGCGGAACAGGCCAGGTCGCACCATTATTTACCGATGGATACACAGTCGAAGCATTATCTGCAGGGCCAGGTCCCCCATGGGGTGCGCTTGCCCACGCTATGCATGGGCTGCCTACAGAGGTTGCGCTGAACCCCCTGCCTGAGGGTTGGGCAGGGCCATAGAAGTCGCTGGTGGACATGGAGGAGCCGGTGTATGAGGGCCCTGCAAGAAGGGCCACAGCAAGGTGTTACAAATAATTATAATGGTGCTTGCTTATAAGCAGGATAATTGGTCAAGCATGGGTGGATGGGCCATGGGCGCATGCTGGACATGGAGGAGCCGCTTTTGGGGGGGCCCTGCAATAAGAGCCACAGCAAGTATTTTGTCTGATGCTTTTGTAAAAGACACAGGGGGGGAAAGTGGGGGGTGCTGGCAGATGGACAGGGGTTAGCTATCAAACTAGGACTAAGGAGGGTCCCATTCAGTGCCCCACTGCCATGGCTTTTTGTTTCCACTACCTACAGCAGCTTCCAGGCACATACCCTGCCCCTCTATTCAGCCAAACCTAACAAAAACTAGGGCACCTTGAAGCTGTCACAATCAGTTGTACATAACTGCTGACACATTTGGGTGCAGCACAGTCGCTGGCACAGGGAGCTGCCAAGAAGCTGCTCAGGAAAGTTGAAAAGGAAAGCTTTGCACACTGCTTGCCTGATGCTGACATATTTGTAAAAGCAACAGGAAGACTGGCCAGGCAGAAGCTATCAACCTAGGACCTGGTCCCACTAGGGTTTAGGGTTTTAACCCACTCAGTGCCCCCCTGCCTACCTGACGGTAACAGAGTTGCATAAACAACAAGATGATGGGTCAATGACAAGCTATCAAGCTAGGACATGAGGAGGGGGTCCCACTCAGTGCCCTCCGGCCTACCTGATGCATACATTTCTGCACTCTCTCTAATCGCCCTCGCATACTCTGCATCCTCAAGAGATTCAGCAGACGGTGCATCCGAGTCTTGAACCTTGGGTGGCGGAACAGGCCAGGTCGCATCATTATTAACGGATGGATACGCAATCGAAGCATTTTCTACTGGTAGAAACGCGGACACATTATTATCTATGTGTGGTCGATTCATTGTGTCTGGGGGCTCGGGTGCTAACGCTCGCTGATGCTGATGGTAAGGATGGTAAGGAAGTACGTCGGCGAACTGGGTATGGGTCTATGCCACTGTCTCGTCCATGGAATGTTTTCCGAGTTTATTTCCTCAGTTTCCAGGAACGCATATTCTGCTAGAGAGAAATCGAAGTCATCCGCATTGAAGATGATCTAACTAACGGATCTGAAGAAGGCAGATACAGATTCTCCTTTTGCAACTTCCTTCACTTGTTTTTCAATAGAGCGGTCGAACAACTTAGAGACAGGTTACGGGGTACAAAAGTACGGGTAGTACATGGAGACAAATCAGTACGCCCAGCCTTGGTGGCTTTGGTAGCCTCGGTGTGCAAAACAAGTGACCACTTGCACACTTGCATACTTAGTGTACTGTGTACTCCGTGAGTCGTACATTGATGCTGAGATGGTTGTTTTTCAATAGAGCGGTCGAACAACTTAGAGACAGGTTACGGGGTACAAAAGTACGGGTAGTACATGGAGACAAATCAGTACGCCTAGCCTTGGTGGCTTTGGTAGCCTCGGTGTGCAAAACAAGTGACCACTTGCACACTTGCATACTTAGTGTACTGTGTACTCCGTGAGTCGTACATTGATGCTGAGATGGTTGTTTTTCAATAGAGCGGTCGAACAACTTAGAGACAGGTTACGGGGTACAAAAGTACGGGTAGTACATGGAGACAAATCAGTACGCCTAGCCTTGGTGGCTTTGGTAGCCTCGGTGTGCAAAACAAGTGACCACTTGCACACTTAGTGTACTGTGTACTCCGTGAGTCGTACATTGATGCTGAGCTGGTTGTTTTTCAATAGAGCGGTCGAACAACTTAGAGACAGGTTACGGGGTACAAAAGTACGGGTAGTACATGGAGACAAATCAGTACGCCTAGCCTTGGTGGCTTTGGTAGCCTCGGTGTGCAAAACAAGTGACCACTTGCACACTTAGTGTACTGGGTACTCCGTGAGTCGTACATTGATGCTGAGCTGGTTGTTTTTCAATAGAGCGGTCGAACAACTTAGAGACAGGTTACGGGGTACAAAAGGACGGGTAGTACTGGAGACAAATTCAGTACGCCGAGCCTGGGGGCTTTGCGTAGCCTCGGTGGCAAAACATGACCACTGCACAATGCATACTTAGTGTACTGTGTACTCCGTGAGTCGTACATTGATGCTGAGATGGTTGTTTTTCAATAGAGCGGTCGAACAACTTAGAGACAGGTTACGGGGTACAAAAGTACGGGTAGTACATGGAGACAAACAGTACGCCTAGCTTGGTGCTTGGTAGCCTCGGTGTGCAAAACAAGTGACCACTTGCACACTTGCATACTTAGTGTACTGTGTACTCCGTGAGTCGTACATTGATGCTGAGATGGTTGTTTTTCAATAGAGCGGTCGAACAACTTAGAGACAGGTTACGGGGTACAAAAGTACGGGTAGTACATGGAGACAAATCAGTACGCCTAGCCTTGGTGGCTTTGGTAGCCTCGGTGTGCAAAACAAGTGACCACTTGCACACTTAGTGTACTGTGTACTCCGTGAGTCGTACATTGATGCTGAGCTGGTTGTTTTTCAATAGAGCGGTCGAACAACTTAGAGACAGGTTACGGGGTACAAAAGTACGGGTAGTACATGGAGACAAATCAGTACGCCTAGCCTTGGTGGCTTTGGTAGCCTCGGTGTGCAAAACAAGTGACCACTTGCACACTTAGTGTACTGTGTACTCCGTGAGTCGTACATTGATGCTGAGCTGGTTGTTTTCAATAGAGCGGTCGAACAACTTAGAGACAGGTTACGGGGTACAAAAGTACGGGTAGTACATGGAGACAAATCAGTACGCCTAGCCTTGGTGGCTTTGGTAGCCTCGGTGTGCAAAACAAGTGACCACTTGCACACTTGCATACTTAGTGTACTGTGTACTCCGTGAGTCGTACATTGATGCTGAGATGGTTGTTTTTCAATAGAGCGGTCGAACAACTTAGAGACAGGTTACGGGGTACAAAAGTACGGGTAGTACATGGAGACAAATCAGTACGCCTAGCCTTGGTGGCTTTGGTAGCCTCGGTGTGCAAAACAAGTGACCACTTGCACACTTGCATACTTAGTGTACTGTGTACTCCGTGAGTCGTACATTGATGCTGAGATGGTTGTTTTTCAATAGAGCGGTCGAACAACTTAGAGACAGGTTACGGGGTACAAAAGTACGGGTAGTACATGGAGACAAATCAGTACGCCTAGCCTTGGTGGCTTTGGTAGCCTCGGTGTGCAAAACAAGTGACCACTTGCACACTTAGTGTACTGTGTACTCCGTGAGTCGTACATTGATGCTGAGCTGGTTGTTTTTCAATAGAGCGGTCGAACAACTTAGAGACAGGTTACGGGGTACAAAAGTACGGGTAGTACATGGAGACAAATCAGTACGCCTAGCCTTGGTGGCTTTGGTAGCCTCGGTGTGCAAAACAAGTGACCACTTGCACACTTGCATACTTAGTGTACTGTGTACTCCGTGAGTCGTACATTGATGCTAAGCTGGTTGTTTTTCAATAGAGCGGTCGAACAACTTAGAGACAGGTTACGGGGTACAAAAGTACGGGTAGTACATGGAGACAAATCAGTACGCCTAGCCTTGGTGGCTTTGGTAGCCTCGGTGTGCAAAACAAGTGACCACTTGCACACTTGCATACTTAGTGTACTGTGTACTCCGTGAGTCGTACATTGATGCTGAGCTGGTTGTGTTTTTCAATAGAGCGGTCGAACAACTTAGAGACAGGTTACGGGGTACAAAAGTACGGGTAGTACATGGAGACAAATCAGTACGCCTAGCCTTGGTGGCTTTGGTAGCCTCGGTGTGCAAAACAAGTGACCACTTGCACACTTAGTGTACTGTGTACTCCGTGAGTCGTACATTGATGCTGAGCTGGTTGTTTTTCAATAGAGCGGTCGAACAACTTAGAGACAGGTTACGGGGTACAAAAGTACGGGTAGTACATGGAGACAAATCAGTACGCCTAGCCTTGGTGGCTTTGGTAGCCTCGGTGTGCAAAACAAGTGACCACTTGCACACTTGCATACTTAGTGTACTGTGTACTCCGTGAGTCGTACATTGATGCTAAGCTGGTTGTTTTTCAATAGAGCGGTCGAACAACTTAGAGACAGGTTACGGGGTACAAAAGTACGGGTAGTACATGGAGACAAATCAGTACGCCTAGCCTTGGTGGCTTTGGTAGCCTCGGTGTGCAAAACAAGTGACCACTTGCACACTTGCATACTTAGTGTACTGTGTACTCCGTGAGTCGTACATTGATGCTGAGCTGGTTGTTTTTCAATAGAGCGGTCGAACAACTTAGAGACAGGTTACGGGGTACAAAAGTACGGGTAGTACATGGAGACAAATCAGTACGCCTAGCCTTGGTGGCTTTGGTAGCCTCGGTGTGCAAAACAAGTGACCACTTGCACACTTGCATACTTAGTGTACTGTGTACTCCGTGAGTCGTACATTGATGCTGAGGTGGCATTTCTAGAATAATTTGTAAAAGATAATCGTTCACGTAGGCGGTCTCGAGCTGGCGACCAATGGATATCTGCCAGATGACAGCACTGCTATTTTGCTTCATAAGTACTTTTGGCTAACAACATTATAGCTGTTTGTGTCTGCTAAGATATGAACTGCAGTACTGATGTACGTTGTGTGACCAAACTGCGAGATTGAAAAACAAGTGACCACTTGCACACTTGTTTGACCTAATTGCAGTTGCGACTTTTTCATGTGTTTCTCAAACAGTACTTTTGTTCGCCAAAGATAAACGTTCACGATGCTTGATTTATCTATAGATGCGCCTTCAGCGATATCTGTTCGTGATCCAGTACTACCGCCAGCTATTCGGCTTCCCTTGCAGGGTTCCACAATTGCTTCTGGTCCCACTGCCCCACGACGTAGTGTTCGGTCTGGAAGTACCGGTCTTCGTGCATCCGACAACCCTGGTGTAAGCGCTCGCGGAGCTATTGCTCTTGGTAGACCTGCTACCGGTCCTGGTTCTAGGGGTGGAAAAGTTAGGACTACGGGTGGACGCGGTCGTGGTCGTGGTCGCGGTGATGTTCCTCCTTCATGGACTGACCCAGGATTGCAAGATGCGGAAGTGAGGAATGACGCTACTGACGTTGGCCCTAATGGAGAGGGGTACAGATATATCATTGACAGATTGGGATGGGATAAGTTGCCTCTGACCACATGGTCCTTCACGCTGTCACGTCAGACGCAAGACGTTCCTTTGTCATGGCTGAATGTGCTTCAAGAGTGGGCACAGAAGAATGCTGTCAGTGCTTTCTTCTCGTATGAGAGAGGTGGAAGGGCTCGTCTTGGGCACATTCAGGGTGTAGCCCAACTCAGGTGGCCTTGTGATGTGTATCACACTCGTCTGCTAAACAAGACCCTGACCGATCTTCTTGGTGTGAATGCTACTGACCAGAAGCATTTCTCAATCAAGTCGTTGAAGGAAGGACAAACGTGGTTGCGCATGTTGGGGTACTGCCAGAAGGACACAGGATCTGCGCATTACAAGTTCGTCAGGTAATTTGTGTACCTTTGCCGAGCATTTATCTTGATTTGTTGTTGTGGTTTTTATCTGATTATTTCCTATCTATTATTTGCATGCAGGTGGCAAGTCGCTGAAGAGGAACTAACTAAGGGTCGCACTGAGTATGCTGCCGTCTCTACCAGCTACAAAGGCGATCGTCGTGAGATGGACAAGTAAGTATTTTTACATCATCAAGTAGATATTGCATTCTGGTTTATCTATTTTAATCAACATGAACTCTGCTATGTTGATATCCTGTCTTTATATGCTTGCGATCTAAATGTCACTTAGGGTGCTGGATATCCATCTTGTGTATATGTGGATCTCCAGACTATGGAGCAAGGGGGTTATAAAAAAAAATAGATAACGGCATCTGAACTAATTTGGTTTCTTTTGTTTGCCCGTTATTTACAGGAACAACTGTGGTAAGCTAATCTTTGAGTGGTGGACAAACATTGTTAAGCCTGTACCCCTATCCCCGGAGGAATGCATATACTACATGATCAGGACTGGTTACTCTATTCCCTCGCACAAGTTCACAGTTGGCATTGGCTCGGTGATGAACTACCAGCGCTTCGAAGCTTGGTTCAGGATTGTGACCACACCTGCACACACAGAGATGAGTGATGTAGTTGAGCTGTTTTTCGATAACTTTCACAGGAGGTATGATGCGACAGATGACATCGACGATAGTGGGTGTATTGTTCCTCGCAAGTGGTCAGGTTTGGAGGAAGTGGTGGCCACATTCCGGTCAGAGACCCCTGCTGAAGTTACAACGAAAATGGTTGGGGATTGTGAGATGAACAACCTACCCGGTGAGCAGGACGAGGATGTGACGCAGCTGCCGCAGTGGATCTTGGTGGAGAACACAGGCATGCCTATTGATTTTAATTATCCTAGTGTCGATGAGGCTGTGAAAGGTGGATTTGATGATGGGACCCCAGAGTGGGTGTTCCTACAGTGAGTGTGTTTTCAAAAAATTCACCGCACCTGGACACGTGGCTTCTTCGTTGGTGATGGAGATGCACTTGCTGGCTGGCTGGAAGCGAGTCTGTGGCTATTGGCCTGCCTTGGAACAGGGACACAGACCGTTAGTTTCTGGGACTTATTCCCGAGTTGGTCACAAGTTCTGATGACGGTGAAGACCATCTTCATGCCAATCAGTGACGTGAGCACATTTATGCAGTGTGCACGATCTCTCCCCTTGGTTTCAGCGTAGGACACCGTAGCTGACTGCTTGAGGAGGATAGCTGCAGCGTTGTCGCACACCTGGGTTGTCAGCTTGTTTCCAGCAGTGTCAACGATGTTGGCAAAGAACTTGTACTTGGGCGTGAATGTGACATCTGTTCCACATGCGCTGCACATCATCTGACCTCTGTCTCCGTCACCTATGTGTCCAAATGAAATTTGTTAGTGACGGTAGTTTAAAAACAAGTGTGGTGGATGCAGAAGTTATTTTTAGAATTAGCGATTGGATAGCGGCATCAGGGCAGGATTGGAACAAATGGATTATAATTAGTTGTTCATCTTTGGTGACCTGTTATGCAGTTTTACACCCATTCAGACTTATAGCGGTTGCACAACCTAGTTCATGTTAATATACGCCTGAATAATGCAACCACCAATGAACGTACCTGTCAGGCGGTGTACACCTTGTCCGTACTTCCAGTGGGGGCAGTTGGCAAACAAAAACGTGTTGGATACCATGGAGACGTTGCTGATGATCCCCTTACTGACATGGGATGTGTTGGTTGCTCCAGCAAGTATGTCTGCGAAGGATGGGACATCATCCTCATACGCGACCTGTGTAGCGAATTTCAAGTTTGAATATTACTTTTCAATTTGCAGAGGTTTAACATGATCTCTTTACTATCACCTGTTTACGAAGTAATGTTTGCTAATGTTTTATTCGTGATAGTACAAACAAGTATTCAGTGGATGCTCCATAGTGCTTGGTTAATTTGCAATTGCTTTCATTACATATTTCTGGTTGGATCTGGATATTCAAGATGTAACAACAAACGCTTTCAGTCACTAACACCTTACATTGGTACTCATGAGTTACATCGTCTCATTCTTAATTGTTAATTTATTGAACGCTCACATCTGTGTAGATGAACTGTGGCAGGGCACCATCTTGCTCGTCAAGCCACTTCTGAGTGTGGTCAGCGTTGTACACAAACTGTGATGGGCTGATCTGGACGTAGCTTCCGACAGTGCTGGACAAACTGTACCGTAAGTAGTAGCTGGCTTTGGCCACGAAGCCACCAAGGTACACAACAGATCCTTCCTGAAAAACAAAAAACAATTGTCAATTAGTATAACTTGTGTAGCACATATAATGTATTGTTATTGAGTTATCTCATGGCTACTATTTATTCTTCCTTGCAATATCATTATTTTTTGTTTATCACATCATCATTGATTCATGAAATCTGTGGGCATTTTTTTGATTTAACAGTTGTAATACAATGACAAGCAATAAGGATAAGCACAAGTCAATGTACATTGGAAAACAAGTTACCTTCAGATTTCCGTCCTGGCAGAGCTCCAAAGCCTCGTCGCCCCACACGGTTACATCTGCCTTGTAGCCTTCGGTGTCCCCGACAATCATCTCAAGCTTGGATACCGGCGATCGGGAAGAGGTAGGAGTGGGGACGTCAGCCTTCTTTAGCGACAGGACGTGCCCAAGGACGCTGCATAAGCACGAGTCCTCCAAGTCCACGATTCGTGCACAAATTGGTCCCTTGCGGATGGACTCAAAAGGCGTGTCAAACGCCTCTTCATCAATTAACTCAGTGAACCCGATCGCCGGTGCTTCGACCATGTTTTTACACACATCGATGTGGTACCTGCGCAGGCAGCATGGAAACCGAGACTTATTCTATATGTGAACCGGCGATAGACCACAGGAAACCTGAAGGCATCATACCAGTACATGCAAATGGGAAACGAATCTGTTTTAGAAGCAAGTTCGAGCAATTATGCAGGCGGTAAGCATGTATATAAGTGGCGAGAATTCATGCCAGTAACTCGAGTTTCGTAATTTGGATTCAGCAAAGATCGTCCTGCAAATCAACATTGTATGCGCTTCCAGTCCGAATGCAATGCGATTATGATGCAGGAATCCCCCTATCGCACCTGTGTTTCGTCTCGTTGTATCGAGGCTTGCGAAGAGATAAAGCGATACCGCGAGCCTCAACAACGAACTCCCAAGCAGAAGTGCCAGGAATCAGGTTGTTATCAGCCATTGCCGCACTCAATCCCCAGAAGTTGACCTGCGAGGTGGAGGTACAGGCGACGCACATATTAAATGGTAACCGAGGAAGCCGACACGACGAACAACTTCTGCAGAGACTTGTCGCACCTGGATCGTATCAATCATTTCGTTGTTGGAGCCGTCTCTGAACACAGCAACGAAGAGCTGCTCATTCTTAACCGTGTGCGGGCCACACACGGATATCACAAAGCCGGCAATGCCACAGACATCAACCTTGTCACTCGTAATCTCGCTGGGTTCACAGACTGACATGATTACAAGTTACAGGGAACGGAACGAAGCCGCATTCTTATACTCCTCTGAATCACCAGACGGACATGTGAGGGCATTCACCCGCCCGCCGATGTGGGCGGTATCTGTAATGCGATGGTAGCCGTGAAAACGAAACCTTGTCGGCCGTGGAAGCTGTCGAAAGGGGCCTGCCGTCAGATCATCGTCGAAGCAAAACGAAACGCCGAGGCAAGACGTACTGATTATAGTTTCGTCGTACTAATGTACTTTGTACCCCGCTAACTTGTCGACTAAGTTGTTCGACCGCTCTATTGAAAAACAAGTGGTCACTTGTTTTTCAATCTCGCAGTTTGGTAACACAATGTACATTAGTACTGCAGTTCATCTCTTGGCAGAACATCTCACTGGGCTGTAATTTTGTAATGTGAGAGTACTTGCTAGATAGAACTCATTGACTGGCATCAGCAAGGCACCCGTACGTCTCAAGCTCGAGACAGACAACGGGCACAATTGTCTTTTACAGAATCTCCGCAGCATGCCAGCTCAGCAACGACGTACAAAGGACGGTGTACAAAGTACGCTAAGTCGACAAGTGTGCAATGACACTTACCTGAACGCTATACAATCGAATGCACTCGAAGGGGGGGTCCGCCGAGGAGCAAGCCCTACAGTACATGAAGGACAAGGGAAGGGAAGGTTCAAATAGAATGCGCCTAGGAATTCACGTTGCGTCTGTCAATCAAGGCATTGCTCTAGGCAACTGACGCCGCAACTCAGGCTTTTAAAATGTCCTCCCACCCACCCTTCTTTTTTCCTACTTATTTATTTTTCAGTCATTGTCTACCTGAGGCATACTTAGCAAATTCAAAACCTGGGTTTATAAAAACTGCAATTGAGATTCCCCAGTTGCAAGAGACAGGAAGGGAACTTGAACTTGGTTACATGACTGCAGCTTTATGAGCTGCTAGGTGTCTTCAACTATAAACACGTTAAATTTTTTAAAAACATCTGACCAGAGAGATCCTAGAAGAAAAACACGTGTAAATACATACAACGTTGGAACCTCTCCCCCCCATATATTTTCCTAATTGGCTTTCCTGGCTAAGTGCTTCTTGAGATCAAGGTAGCGATCTACCACCGCTGGAGTCTTAATCCTCCCATGCCTGGCGGCGGCATCATGGCCCCCAACCTCAGCAGAGGCCTGCAAAGTACCCCTCCTAAAGCTATGACTGGTCTCCCCATCATAAGCTCCCATATCCTTCAAATGCTTCTGAACTCTCTTGATCAAAGCACAGCAGCTGAAGGGTTGGTCCTCCTTAAACCGGTCACGACGGGAGGCAAGAGGACGAAACACGAAGTGGTTGACCGTGTACCCTGCCAAGTGGCTCAGCTGCAAATAGGCCCATAGATGCCCCAAAAAGCAGTATCCTGAGCTAGGCTCCAGGACATACTCAACAGGCTCCTGGTGCTTCCGGCTTCGCTTGTTGGTCTTGGTCCCATATGTGAGCTTGATGACCACCTCATTAGGCAAAGACACGGTGGGATCATACCCGTTGGGGAAGATCTGCCGATCATCCTTGTAATGGAGATCAAGCAAACACAACCGGCCTCCCTCCTTCCCTCGATAGGCGGTCGCCCACACATGTTTGACCATCAGAGCATCCCTAAAGTAAACAAGGCGCTGGAGAACCTTGGGCGCTCGCCCAGCATGCCCATCAAGATACCGGACCAGTTGCTCGGTTTTCCCTTTGGAAATGGGAACGGCTGCCCCCTCCTGGTAGCCCGCCTTCCACAATACCCGGTCATACCCCCGACGGTAAGCTTGAACTGGTCCTCCTCGGCAGGGGTTGCCATGTCCAGTCAACTCGTCATACGGTCCACATAGCCCTAAAGTCTGGAACAACGAAGACAAGTGCCCCAAGGCACTCTCAACGCCAGAGGGGGAAGCTAGCAGACGGTCGATACCGGGAATCTTTGTTCCAGCATGACGTTGTACCCAGTGTGTCTGCATGAAACACATGATATCCTCTGGACGAGCAGTCCGAAGATCACAAGGGAAAGGGGGAGGGAGGCGCGCCATCCAAAAAGCGAACTCCTCCCCTACAGCGTCACGACGCGCCAATGTCTCTGGCTCTACTTGGTGTTCCATGATAGCCATGGCTCCTTCTAGCCCCCTGGAGTAAAGCGCCTCTGCCGCGGAGACACTCATAGGTCCCGCTTGCACGCCTGCAGTCCTACGCTCAAGGCGCTCCATCACAAGGGAGCCAAAGTGGCCCGCGAATGGTACCTGTGACCAATTAAACATGCTAATTAGAAACTTTATCTGAGATTTTGCAATTCAAGCATCTATCACTCTCTCGCCCTCTTCTCTACCATCGCTCTTCCATACGAAACAGGGAATTACACTTACGCACCTGCTCATGCCTCCTTTGCGCTCCGGCCTGCCCTTCATTGGTCGAACCTGCGCGCAGAGGATGCTTCGTAAGAAGGGGTATTCCGGGGTCCTGGCACAGATGTTGGCTTGGACCAACGATCTGGGCCGTACCCTAGGTATGCCCTAACGAGCAGGTGGCTAAGCGTATTCCCCCTAAGCCCAATCAATCAAGATGTAAGAGTGATGCTAGAGCTGAGGTGTAACACAAAGCCTAGTAGTACAAGTGTAATTACACAAGAGCATTCAAGTAGGTGGTCACTTGTTTTTCAACTTGTACTGAGACCGGCACTACGGTCACTGTAGGGCGTTTCGTAGACAAAGTGACCTTCTCAAATCGGGACCAGCTCCGGGTCTATTGTCGCATGAGGGTAGCCACCACTCGGTGTAGGAGCTGTACTGCATATCGCTTCAGTGCGGCTTGCTCTCAATGGGCGCAGTAGCCAGAATCCTATTCCTATTCGCTAAATCTGCTCAACACGCTTCCCTCTTGACCTATCTCCGTCATGCAGGCTGGACTCTCGCCCCCCACACACCCCACATTACTCTTCTAGGCACATATGGTACCATCTTCTCCACCATCGACACCACTCTAGTGACCCTCGGCGTTCCCCAAACCAAACTCCCTCCTCTACTACGCTCACTCCATGTTCATGCTGTCCACGTTGCCCACTCCATCATTGTTACACGTCGTCGTTTGGAACGCTCCCTCACCCGTCAGTTTCTCTCCTCTTACAACCCGCCATTACCTGTACTGTCTCCTGGTGCGGTCCTGGTACAGCTGTACCACGTGCCTTCAAAAAGAAACAACGCCGGCCCTTGCGGCTAGGAATTAAAGCCACGCCTCCAGGCGTTCATTCTATTATATTCTATTCCTAAAGCCACGCCGAGGCTCTAGCAACTCCACAATTGAAGAAGGGTTAAGCAACAGAATTTTGCTAGACACTAAGGAAGGTTCGCATGATTGAACAAGTATCTCCCCAGGCACCTGCGCCTGCTGCTACGATGCGCCATGCGGCAGCTAAGATTTCAATGAAAGGACGAGGTTGGAAACGAGGCTCCAGCACCTCCACGAGGTTTGAGCAACTCAGACAGAAATGAAACTGTCTGAATGAGCGTGCAAGTTCCTAGGTTGTTGCTACTCTCCCCTCGTTCCACACTTGGCAAGCGCCTGCGCCTCCAGGTAGCATTAATAGCATGCGCCATTCGGCACGTAGATGTTCAGAGATTCGCTCGTGCCCAGGTCTTGCCGGTCCACTGGTTTCGGACATTGCCAGCGTCATCTCCTGAACCTCACTCACACTTATCACTCAACGCGTGCACGGCAACTTGTCCAGACCGACAGTACAGTACCCGCGGGCATGTCAACGTGTCAGGGCCTGTTTCCACATGAGTTGCTGCTTGACCATGGTTATTAAAAATATGAGATCAATTCATCAATCCAGGGGGGGGGGCAACTTCTAACCAAAATGACCCCATCGTCCAACTTTGTAGATATCATAGAGAGGATGAAGAATCCGGTTTTATTTCTTGATTTGGCCCAGTAGAAAAAAAGTAACGGTCCTCCTAAGTTTGGGGCCGCGGGGGGGGGAGGGGGGGATCAAGGAAACAATCTGACATTTTCAAAAAATTAGGTACTTTCCAGGCACTTTTTTCTAGCCCTCAAAATGACATGGGAGTGGAACTAGGGTGTTCCTCTACTAAATATCAGTCCAAAAATGCTATTGGGGGAGAGACCCACCACATATTTTGCCCAGGGCACATGGGGGGGGGGGGGGGGGGGGGGGGGGGAGGATCCAGGGTCTCTCTCTCTCTCTCTCTCTCTCTCTCTCTCTCTCTCTCTCTCTCTCTCTCTCTACACACACACACACACACAACGCCCTAACCAACACTTGTACAACGACGTACACAGCGAGACCTCATTATTCTTTTTCCCTTCCCGTCACTGTGCGTCTGTTTTCGTTCTGGTGACTAGTACTAGTTGATGTTATTCGATGGACCCACAATCAAAGGGCACTACCTGCGACAAGTGCGGTAAACAATTGCTTAGCGGCGACCACGGAAACTTAGAGCGCCTTCAGAATTCTCTTGCGTGCTTGGCTGATTATTTAATGCCTGATTGAAGCTTGGATTGGAAGGCCTGATTATTGAATAATATTGAAAATGGGCACATTAGGGACCAAGGGGCCCTGACCCACAACCCCCACCAAACAATGTAATATTGATGATGATGATTTTCTATGTTTCAAACATTCCCAATAGTCTCTAGACCAACCTAAATTGATAGGCCTTTAAACACCCTGTAAAATGAGCCTAAGTACCGGTAGACACCATTACACTAAGTGGTGGCTGAGATAGTGACTGTGCAGTGTGTTCCGGAGCCAGGGGGTGGGGTGGGTGGGGGGGGGGGGGGGGTCTGCGGAAGGGTGCCTCAGCACATTTGGGGGATGGGGTGTTTCACTTTTTTTTTTGCCCCCCCCTTGGATCCATCATGTGAATTTCCGGAGTATGTGCAGAGCACAGAGACGAGGGGAAGACGGTAAGGATAAGATCCTTACAGTTAGATAAGCATTCGATCAATGCGCTAGGAGGAAGTACTGAGATGGCGCGGCACCTCAGGGTACCGGCATCAGAGTCCGTGCCATAGCTGGCAGCGGCATCGCAGTACAGTGCAGCAGGGAGGTAGTCATGTGCACTCTAAGTCACTCTAGGTGAGCCGGTGAAACCCGGTGAATAACATCCCCCCCAATTCCTGGTATTCTTCATTTTGGAGAATTCCGGGAATTAGAGGAGTTAAATGAAAACTAGAGGAGTTAAATGAAAACTAGAGGAGTTAAATGAAAACTTTAAATATTCATAAGCAGCTTATGCTTTGAATGATAAACTTGGGCTGGCTGGTAGACTGGCTTAACAGGTCAGGCAGAAAGGAGCTCAGGTGCAAGGAGAGGAGGTTCAGGAATATCCTGTGGGACAGGATTTCTGTTCAGGTCTAAACTAAAATAGAAGAAAGCAGACAGTCAAGGTGCAATCAATCAATATCTAGGAAAAGTCCGGATCTTGGATCTGTCATGGAATCTAGAATTTAGGTGATAGATGTGACTGGTGGAAAGTCAGATCTAGGAGACTATATGAGATCAGGTATAAACTATCATCTATCAACTGCTGGCTGGCTACTAACTCAGGATTTCAGGTGTCATCAACTGGGTATGGGATCTGGTAGAACCCATCTCTCTTTAGCCTATTTGTGATGGCCTGGTGCAGGTCATCCCACAGGTCAGCTGTAGGGTCAGAGTGGAAGACAGGAGGGCAGAAGTTGAGGATGAAACAGTCTTGCTGTGTTATTGACTGATTTATATATCAGTCTCTGAGTCGGCATAATGCACACCGGTACCTTTCCCTTCTGGTACCGCGTTGCCTGCCGCCAGGCCACAGGCTAGCTGTGGCCTGCACGTGACTGCAGTACCCTGCAGTACACATCTCTGTTCTATATGATTGCGCCTGTTGCGCTTAATAGCATCTTCTCCTCTATCGAGCCTATTCCGTTGTAACAATCTTACATTCACATGCTGGTTCCAGGGCATTATGGCATCATCAACATAGATCAGAATAGGACTGGGCTCTGCATCTGTCCTGATCTGGTGGTACTGCATGAGGAGCCCTGGCTGCCTATGGGCTGCATTGCAGTAGGCACTGACCATGGCTGCCTGCAGGCAGATGGTCCACTTCAATCTACCTTTCATGCTCGCTGAACAGGTGTCATACTTATATATGAGGGTGGCCAGAAGCTTAGAGTGCACGTGGATAGGGGTAATGACAGGGGCAGGATTGGTGGGCATATCCTGTTCTCTCCAGACTTGGTTTGGAAGGGACCTCAGGTGCCTGTACCTTGCATAGAAATCGTGGATCAAGGTGTACAAGGGGACCCTGAGCATGTTGACTATGCAGGGTGGGGTGGGCAAGAGCATCATGTGATCTAGTATTTCCATCAGTTCCCCCAGGGGGTAGTATCCCTCCTGGTGGTTCTCAAGTGTGTAACTGACAGCAGGCATGTGGGCATTGTTCTGTATGTCAGCTTGGGAACCTGGTTCTGAGGTGGGAGGTGTGGTACCTGGAGAGAAGTCTGTGATGCCAGTGGGGACCATGGTCTGGAGGAGTATGTCCTCTTTGAATAGGGATTGGATGGCAGTGGCCAGCTGTGTAGGTTGATCTGCAGGTTGCTCTACTGGTGGCTCTACTGGTGGTTCTACTGGTGGCTCTACTGGTGGCTTTACTGGTGGCTCTACTGGTGGCTCTACTGGTGGCTCAACTGGTGGCTTTACTGGTGGCTCTACTGGTGGCTCTACTGGTGGCTCTACTGGTGGCTGGATTGCCCGCTGGCTGGCTACAGATGGGTACTTCTTCTTATAGATCTCCATCATTGATGCTTTCATGTTGGCCAGCTGTTTAGCAACATCTATGTCATCATCATTCTGGCTACAGCTAGGGACACTATCAGGCATGGTCTCTACATATCCTGCTTCTCTGTGGCAGTCTGACCAGTACAGGCAGTCTGGGGAAGGCTCACCATAGGATTTCTTCTGGTACTGGACAGTGGCAGGAGCTCTATGCTCAGAGGGTGCTGGAGGCACTGGTACAGGAGGACCTGTTGGCTTGGGCTTGAGAAAAGTGTCCAGGGGTGGTTTATAAGCCAAGTCTGTGCCTGGTGAGGGGCACTGTGTTGAGGAATGTCCAAATCCATCACAGTTCCAGCATGTCATATCTGGCTTTCTCTGATCTCTCTTCCTGGTTCGGCGGGGGGAAGCTGGGATAGGGCTTGTAGAGGTAGACTTAGCAGGGTCAGCAGAGGTGGAGGGTGGAGAAGAGACAGGAGCTGGTTGAGGTGGTGGATAGGGAGCGAGGAGGAGGAGCAGGAGCTGGCGGTGACGATGAAGGAGGAGCCGAGGAGGAGGAGGAGTGGGTGATACCAGTTCATGTAGGCGGTCTGCAGAGGCCTTGAACCGTTGAGTCCACTTAGCTCTTCCTGCCGAGCATAAATGATGTACCATGACGTTAGGGTTCAGGTACCATGGGTCAACTGGGCTGTCATGATCTGGGTGATCAGTAGGCTTGGGGTAGAATACATCTGTGGCATACACTCCCCCCTTTGCACTGTTGGAGCAGATCAGGACTGGAGGCTGGAGTGATGGTCCAGGCTCATCGTCTTCTTGGAAGGGGAGGCATAGGGTAGCCTGGGAATCATCCAAAGAAAGAGTAAGGGCATCATCTTGTCTCATCATAGCTGGGATGCTTATGAGTTGCATTGGAATGCCAGTGTGTGGAATAATGAGTGGCATGGGATCACTATCAATGGGGCATATATGCACATCCTTGAGGGTCAGGACCAGGCCATTCCTTGCTTGGACAACAGCTGTGCTTGTGGAGGAGCACATACGTGGATGGGGATGTCCTGGGAAGAACACTGGTACTGGAGGATAGAGAGGTGTGATTCTGATGAGTGCATGTTTGTTGTAGGTAAGGTGATGGATGGAATCAGAACTGAGTACCCAGTCATGTGCCATGGGTTGAGAGGGATAGAAACACATAATCGTAGTAGTGCCGGATGGGTGCTCAGGGGTATCTGGATCAGAAGTTGTATCTTCTTGGTCCCCACTACTGTGGGTATTCTGCAAAGTGGGGGAGTTTCCTATCTCTGAGACAGTGTGGAGGACATGGTCAGCATCAGGAGTGGGATCATTGTCTTGTTGGTCCCCACTACTGTGGGTGTTCTGCAGAGTGGGGGAGTTTCCTATCTCTGAGACAGTGTGAAGGACAGGGTCAGCCTCAGGAGTGGGATCATGGTCTTCTTGGTCCCCACTACTGTGGGTGTTCTGCAGAGTGGGGGAGTTTCCTATCTCTGAGACAGTGTGAAGGACAGGGTCATCAGCAGGATAGGGCAGGATACTGGAGATCTTACCCTCAATCATGGCGTCCCGCTCTTTTATCATGTCCTCTTTCCACTCTGGATACCATCCAGGCAGATGAGCATCCGGGTGGACAGGGGGCACCTTAGGTGCAGCAGATGCCTGGTCTTTAGGTTGATCAGACGTTCCAGCAGGGTCATCCTCGCCAATCCAGAATTCCTTGCCCGCTGATGAGGGGACACCAGTTGCAGTCGGCTGGTCTGCAGGAATCGGCTTGGATGGGCCTGGAGGAGGTTGAGGTTGCGCTTTGTAGCGACCCTCTTGGATGTCCTTGAACCAGTTGGGATCCTTCTCCAGTATTTTCTCCGCGCTCTTGCGGAGTTGAGCCTTGAGTTTGGCGTCGTCCAGGGGGCAGAGGGCAAGAGGATCATTGGGACACAGCGGCATCTTCGGTGGTGGTGGTGGAGCATCCACGAATGGCGGTGGGGGTGGCGCATCCCGGTTAGAGGGAGACCTGGATGCTCTGCGGACGGGAAGTGCTGCATTGCGATGGATGGAGTGGCGGGAGAAGTTTAGAGATCTGAGAGTTGTGGGGATTGGAGTTTGGATAGGGGGAACTAGCATGAACCCTGATCCATACTCGGTTCTCAGGTAGCGCAAGGCAGATGCCGCATTGTTAGTGCGGTCACGAAGAACAGCAGCTATGGATGAATGGACTGAGTTGCAAATGTGGTCCATAGCAATAAAGTTGCTGATTGCAGTGATTTTACTCTCGGGCGAGGTAAGGTAGTGCATGCCGTCTTTCGGCTCTGAAAGCGGAATGAAATCTCTGTCTCCATCAAGCACCGAGTGCCTGCAGATGTTGTCCAGCATAGGGCTGGTCATGTCCTTGTACCAGGTAGCAAAGGTTTCAAGTGTTCCCTTACCGTCGAACTTGGGGTATTGCGGCATGTCCATGGCGTTGCTTCGTTGCAAGGCAAAACACAAGTTGAGGGGAAAGGCGGGATTAGGGAGTAGGAGATCTGAGTATGATAAAACTCGAGATCTGGGGACGGGTATTTGAGGGGAAAGGGGAGGTGAAGGTTGCAAGCAACGGGGTGGGGTGTGAGGAGGGTTTGGGAGAGGAAGGGTTGGTGGTGGAGGCCAACTGGGGAGAGATCTTGAGAGATGATAGGTCAGGAGGTGGTTGAGAGGTGGCTGAGGTTGCTTACGCAACGGGACGTAGGAGATGGGAAGGGGGTGGTGGGGGCGCAGTGGAGGTGGAGATGGTTGTTAGTGGGGTGTGTTGGACGACAGCTTGAGGCTCAATGGAGCAGAATCAATCCGGATACGCGGATGATATACCGCACAAGAGTGGTGTCCCATCGGGGAGGTTCTTGTCGGGTGGAGAGCCTTACTCGATCCTTTCAATTGATTCACTCCGCGCGACAACAATCAAAATGTCCTTCAGCTCGGAATACCGTCAAGCAAGAACAATCTAAAGCGAATGGGACCGTAACCTGTGAATTTCCGGAGTATGTGCAGAGCACAGAGACGAGGGGAAGACGGTAAGGATAAGATCTTTACAGTTAGATAAGCATTCAATCAATGCGCTAGGAGGAAGTACTGAGATGGCACGGCACCTCAGGGTACCGGCATCAGAGTCCGTGCCATAGCTGGCAGCGGGATCGCATTACAGTGCAGCAGGGAGGTAGTCCTGTGCACTCTAAGTCACTCTAGGTGAGCCGGTGAAACCCGGTGAATAACAAATCAAGTCTTAGGCAGCTTCAAGCTGCAACATGAGTTACGAGCGCAGTTATAAGTCATAACTTGCGTAACAGTCGGAAACACTCGAATGCCAGCGCAGTTTAGGGTAAATCTTCTGGCTAAACCCTTAACTGCGAGCGTGGTTATGGAACGGAGGTGGGGGGGCTCCGTTATCTATACTATTAAAGTTGCGTTGTCCGCCCGACGACCGACCGACCGACCGACCGACCGACCGTTGTCACGGGTTCAGGGCTTAACTGGCAATGGTTCCGCTTATCTGGCAAGCATTTCCCTCATGGTCTGGCACATTTACACCTCAACCGCCAACTGCTGATCTGGCACAAGTCCACCTCAACCCTCGATTTTCAAACGCTTGCACCTCCCCCTACGAGTTCAAACCCGCATCTTTCACCTGCTTTCACCTTGCGACAGCGCCAAGCGCGCTCTTCGCGCTCCGCGATCTGACAATGCCTTGGCCCACACCACAATGGGAGCTTTGCTCCCTCACTCAAGCATGTTTGTCTTCAACTTTTTCTACATTCCCGAATTTGCACGCGCACTTATACTGTCCACTAACTTCGATATGAGCTCTTGCTGAACCACCTAACCTTGCTGCTCTCCCCGTTACAACACTCTCTTCTCCTTCTCCTGCTCGCTCGCTGGCTCCTTTTCCATCGCGTGATCCCCAGCTCCTCGCTTAATCGTTCAATCTACACAAGCATGGACCAGCCCTGGGAACCTCAAATCAGCGATAGGCAGGTGTTCTAGACCAGTTTTGGCCAAACCACCTCAGTCGGTTATGAGCGCTCACTCAAAAGCTATTTCTCCACGAGTATAACAACTGCTGCCGTTGAATTGAATGCTTGACGCCCTTTTTTCACTTGCAACAGGGACAAAGCTCTGACAAGGCGCGCTCATGGCCAACATGCTTTGCACTTGGCGGGAATGCGTGCCCTTCTACTCCCTGCCGGCATCAATGCCTAACAATTTTGCGCTGCGTGCAGATTGTTCTCGGACCTCTCACCGACAGCTGCTCCCTGCTTTTCCCCCCTAGCCTTCAATTCCAGCGAGGGCATAGCTGATAGCTGATGGGCAACGCATTTATTCCTGCAGCGATGTGTCTGCTTTGTACCAAACGAGCGACTCTTTGGTTCAGGAGTTTGCGGGGTGGGAAGGGTCCGCACGCGAAATGCTATGCCTAACATGCTCCCTGGATGCTACTTCCCCTTGCCCTCTAACTTCGGTCAAACCTGAAATGCATCGCATTGATTTCTACAACGCTGTGTCCGTTTCCCCAGGAATCAAGCTGCTCTTGGGGGGGGGGGGGGGGGGGGGGGGGGGGGGGGGGGGTAAACATGCATGGGGGTGGTTGGTTATGGTGTTGCGTGTACATTTGTGTTGTGGCCATCTGCCACTCAACTGTCAGTGTGATGTTGATGATCATGGAAACAGTGCACGATGACAAGCCACCTAATGTGAATGGGGATGGAAAATGAGTGGGTGGGTGACCCCGGGGTGACCCTCCAAAAGTCATTTCATTGGGGGTCGTGGGGAGGGAGGAGGCCCCCGGAGGAGGCCTGCCGTCGGTACGACGGGCACACTGCCCTAGTGATAACTACGCTCGCAGTCATGTGCCACGTAGGATCCAGAGGTGCCACGTCAATGGGTTTTAAAAGCTGCGCACTGTTTGGATATCTGCATATTAGCCTCGGGATTAGGCTTGGTTATTACAATAGAGTTTAATTGTAATCACCCCAAGCATTCGCAGCGGGCTCGCAAACATGGAAAACGCTGGAACTGGGGCCTGCCCGGCCTGCCAATAGTTCCGGAACCCGCCAGATCAGCCTTCAATCCTTTCATCGTCCCGGCAGCGAGCGCTAGTCAGGCGAGTCCAGATGGATTTGTACCTTCGCGTGGCGTACGTTTACATCTGGTGAGTTAGCTTTGGGCTGACTTCTGCCCTCGATTGTAACGGAGGTTCTTGTTGACACTTGACACTCCGTCCTAGTCACTCCGAATAATTCGTGTTAGTTTCTCCCACCCGCGGCAATTCATATAAAGAAACAGTAGCTGCTCTTATGCTACCAGGCCCCCTCGCGAGGTCGCAACTGTTGCAAATTATCTGCTCGCTGAGCAAAACATGACTATAGCAAAGGTTTAAGTAGAGAACCTTCCGATTTAACCCGCGGTACAACCCGCGGTATTTTGCTGCACGCATCCTATGCTCCCTCGGCATCTGGCCTCAACATGATCTCTGATCCATCACAGAGATGTTGGTGCATTAACAATGATCTGTCAACTTATAAGCAACTTCTACGACATGTGGGCGAGGTGTGACTTCGTAACTCGTCATCGGTATTAACCCTCTGGTATTAACTGTGATTACCACTGTTAACAGCGCAACACTGAGATGGTGGGGTTGCTCTTAGGAGTTAGGAATAGCAGCCCCTTCCTTTGTACGAGGCTGAAAAGGTCTGTCGATATGTCAAATCGTTGATTGCTCAATAAAAAAAGCCGGTGCATTTATCTGATAGTGTTGTAGATGCCTTTTTTTTTAGATGACTTATATAGTTATATGTCTCTACCTGAGTAGGTAAGTGCGGGCCGGTCACTTTCCGGTCCCGAGTTTCCTGCCGCCTCGCAGTACTGCTGCAGTCTGCTCTTGTATAAAACCGCCTCAGTGCGACTATCTCTCTCTCTTCTAAATCACTTGTAACGATTGAGTCTGCGGTCTCTATCAAGTACCAAAGGTTATGCGCTTTCATCCGAGCGTTCAAGAGAACTGACCGCTGCATCCACGATTTGGATCAGTCCACTTTGCCGCTGCTGATTTGCTCGCCCGCTCGCCGTTGATTAATTTCCCTCTTGCTGCTGCTCGAGTATCGCCCGCACCGTATATATTCAACGACGTGAGGGGAGATCTTCATCTGCCTCTTCACCAGAAACACGGAGTATGTACAATCTCCCATTGTGAGAAGATTGTGCAATAGCTATTGTGTGATAGCTCCTGCCATCCTGGAAGGTGACACCCCAGCAGCCATCGAACTGTTGCCCGCTTTATTTGCTTGCCTACTTTCATCCCTCCCTTCCGCTGGATTCTTTCGACTCACCCTTCGCGGTGCCATCCCCTTCCCCAGCTACTACTCCCAAAAACCCCTCACACCTGTTACCAACCCCTCAAAATCCCCATTCCCCCACTCCGAAACACTGCAACTCAACCCTTACATACTCCCGCCTGTACCATCTCCTGCAACTCGCCACTTTCGCCATGTATGCACGCCCCACAACACTCTAGACTGCCCATCTACAGTGGTGTCCAAGGCATTGCTGAGCACTGCCGGGTCCTCATATTCCAGATCAAGTCGACGCCAGGATGCTTCCTCATCGGCGTTGATGCCGAGCTCGACATTGCCCCTGATAACGAGCCAGCCACAGGCAGTGAGTACCCCATTGTCGCTGGTACACGCCTTGATCCTGACAATGAAAACCAAGCTCAGGCAGCTGTTGTTACTCCTACTAGGATTACCTGCTAGCACAACTACCAGGCATTCATGATTGTTCTCCAGTCCCTGTCCAAACCCATCCAGACAGCACTTCTTACGTCCACTGACATGGCCACTAAAGGCATCAGATTCCTCAGACGACAGTATGGTGCTGTAGCTGGAGATCAAGAATTCTCCTCCTTCGCTGCCATGTATGGAGCCACTATTGCCATGGAGGAGGGCCTCACCTCTTACCTTGTCCGATGCCAAGAAATGTACTCCCAGATCCCTACCAGTGCAGCAGGTGTCTCCAACATGTCCAAGGAGACCTTCCACACCATCCTCATCAAGGGTCTGAGGACCAGACCTGCATTTGCTGGATTTGTGCAGTCATACCACACTCTGCACATCACTGATTTCCTGTCCTTATCTGCAGCACGCATGCAGTATGCCCAGGTCACATCCCTCCCTGAGTCATCCATCACAGGTGCACCCACACAACTGGAGTTGGCTGTTGGTGCCTACAGAGATTAGTCCACCATGACCTGCTACAACTGTGGTGGGTATGGACGACACTCTGCAACCTACTGCCCTATTGCCAAGACCAGGGGAGCCTACAAGCCTAAGGGCACCTCTGACAATGATGATCCTGCCTCCACATCTGCCACCAATGGATCCAAGTCTCCAAGGAGAATAAATGGATCCAGGTCCCCTACCAAGGACAGGTATGGCAAGAAGACTGGACCTGACAGGAGACGCTACAAGGGCAAGCCCAGGTCTGGATCCAGGTCTCGCCATGTAAACCTTGCGGATGGAAATGGATCTGGATCTGACTACTTCACTTCTCCGACTGTGAAGATGACAATGAGGAACATAACTTCATGGCAATGACCTTTGCACCTAAAACCGACACCTGCCCCGCCAGATTTGCTGATGACAACAAAAGAGGAAAGTTTGTTGACCATGCTTCACCCAACGGCTTTGTGTCCTATGCTTTCTTTGCCCAAATGAGTGACCATGATGCTTTCACCCTAGAGGACGATGACATATTGACATGCCTCCCCTTGTCCAAGACTCTGATGATGATGACGACCAACACGTGCTCCCTAGCCCCACAGATCCCTTGATTTTCAGTGATGTCCTGAACCAGCATTGGGTAGTTGATTCCGGTGCAACTGAACATGCCGCCAGTGAAATCAACAACCTCTCCCATGTTCAGGAGCTTGATAGATGAGCCAGTGACTATCAGGCTTGCCTCTGCAGATGCACCTTACATCACATGCTACAAGAAAGGCAAGGCCTACCTGAAAGGCCTAGATGGGTCCCTGATCATCCTGAATGACGTCCTGCTGGCACCCTCCAAGACCACATGTAACGTGCGTCCTCAGTGTTCCTGCTGCCCTCCGAAGGGCACCTCATCTAGCCACCATTTTCACCAGGCAAGCTGCAACCTTCACATCCAATAGAACCTCAAACCCAACTGACATCCTGTCATGCCCCCAGCAACATGTATGGATTGTACATGGCAAAGGTCCTCATACCATGCTCAGCCCTGACCAGTGACCCAGCCCCCCCATGACACTTTGGGAGACATAGCACACCACTGGAGGACAAGAGTACTGGAGATCTACACAAATGCCATCATCATCGGCCTACCTCATGATGCTCTCAAACATTCATCCTCCTCCTTCCTCCCCTCCCCCTCCCCCTCCATCCCCTCCTTCCCCACAGCATACCCCAGGACAACCCAGTACCTTCCATACCAGACACCTTCCTACAGGTGCCCTGCCTATGGAGTCACTGAGTCAGACCCTCCAGTTGACCAAGCCGAAGGAAGACGTGCACTGGATGCCCTGAGGTACCAGTTCAGAAGAGTGTATGAGACCTTTGATGGGTCACGAGATAGATGGATATGGACTTTTCCACCCAGACCTACAATACTCCATGTCTCATGGCCAAACTTTCCTGACATACTCTGAGTGGATCCAATCTGACAATTCTATACCTGGGGGGGATGTCCCTTTCGGTGAGATGAACTCCAATGTTCCCCCTGATTTTACCCCCAACAGTCAAGTTCACTAACCACTCCGGGGACTCTCGTTCCAGGTTTGCAGTTAGCCTTAAAAGGCTCAATTTCTATCCCACTGTCCCACTAATCAACTATGCTCTGAGAAAACGCCTGGACTGGATTATTACAGATCTCCACCCAAAGTTTCCCACTCTCCTGCAAGATGAGCTCCTTCAGCACCCAGGCAGAGACATGCATTCTGACCCATCCACAGTGTGTGCACCACTCATCAAAAACACGAGGAGGCTACAAGAACTTGTCAATGCCTTCCCAAGTGTGTCCAGAGCCAACAGAGTCACACTACAGTGGGCAATCTGTTTTCAGGCTGCAATGGTCCATGCCCACTACCTAGTCCTGGACCTATACCCTGCAATGCTCATGCACCCCCAGAGCTGTTCACATCCTGGAGGCAACGTGATCTGCGTCAACAACCTGAGCATGGACTGGACACCTGTGGACTACATCCTGATCCAGCTGTTCCCACCAGCTCTGCCATCAAGGGCCAGGTCCTTTGTCAACTTCATGGATAGGGTCACAAAGCAGTTGACCCAGGATGGATATCCCTGCCATGGCACTTAGTTGCCATGATCCCCAGCAATTGTTTAATTAGTAATGAACACTTTAGGAATTAATTCATGTTCTGCCCCTTGTACTGCCCCATGTACTTACCCACGTGCAGTTTAAGTTTCTACCCTTTAGATGTCTTCATTTTGATGACATGATGCCTGCTTAATTCTAACTTAGTATCTCAGTACTGGCCTTGACTCCCAAATTATGGGGGGACTAGCAGACATCTTTTCTCCTAAGCCTCCTTCCTCAAATCATGCAAACCTCTCGTATCAAGGCAGACTCTGCCAAATCTCCTGCAACTTCCCTGCAGCTTGACTGGAGTCCCCTTTCAGCTTCCATGCACCTTCCCTGCAGATTCCCAGTAGTTTGATTACCTAGTATAGTACCCCTGCAGCTTCCTTTCAGGTTCCTCTGCAGCTTCTCCATAGCCCAGCAGTTTAGACTCCATATGCAGCTTCCCTGCAAACCTAGCATCCTTGCAGCTTCCCTACAGCATCCCTGCAGCTTTCCTGCAGCCTAGTGTCCCTGAAAGTTTTCCTACACCTTCCATGCAGCTTCCCTGCAGCCCAGTGTCCCCTAGATTTGCTGAACCTCCCTTATTGATCAGCAGTATAAATTGATTCTGCACCTTCCCTGCAGTTTCATCATGGACCAGATACCTAGAGTGATCCATTGACTGTGAGACCCTGCAGGTACTCCCTTTCCCCAAGTCCTGACCTGAATAATTTATTATCTAAGTCCTTGACTCAAGTAGATTACATCTCAGCCTTTATTTATCTTTTTCTATCTTCATATATTTTCCTTATGCCCCTCAGTTAATTCCAGGAATTCTTGATCCCAAGAATACCTTGAATTAGGGGGGATGTTGTAGATGACTTGTATGTCTCTACCTGAGTAGGCAAAGTGCGGGCCGGTCACTACCCGGTCCCGAGTTTCCTGCCGCCTCGCAGTACTGTGCACTATAGTCTGCTCTAGTATAATACCGCCTCAGTGCGACTCTCTCTCTCTCTCTCTCTCTCTCTCTCTCTCTTCTATATCACTTGTAACGATTGAGTCTGCAGTCTCTATAAAGTACCAAAGATAGCATGTTGAACGAACGCCGAAGACTAAAGCACTGGGGCAGGGTTGAAGCATATCAAGCCACAAAATCAGCAATCGGTACTTTGATTTATCAATTACAGTATCAGTGATTGTTAGGAGACATTGGATAACATATACCGGTAAAGTTAATTATAAAAAATGCTTTGAATATAGAAAACGGAGAGCAGCCTTAATGGGCTGGAATCAGTCATCCACATACCTTAAGGTAAGTCAAGGCGTTCAGGTTCTAGGTCATCGACAAAATGCTTCGATTGTCAGTTCAAGTTCATTTGCTAAATAAAGTGCTGTTAGTTGACACTAGGGGACTTCAAATGGCCAAATTGGCCAGCGCTTTAGCGGACTTGAAAACAAACAAAAACTGCGCTTTGTAGTGCAAAAAGCGCAAAAATTGCTTGCAGCGCCCACAAGGGGTTGCAAAAAACTGCGCTTAAAGCGCAGAGGGGGTCAAAAAGTCAGCACTCAAAAGCGATCGCTTTAAATTACACTGGTTGACACCATATGCCGGTATGTGAGTATGCACTCAGCCCTGCTTCCTCCCTAGATGTCGTTGTTGCTATTATGCAGCTATTATGCAAGTTAAAGTTTTAGTTGCTATTGTGGCTGTTCAGAAGACGTGGAGCAGGCAAATTGCTGGCTGGAGCCATGTAGCCAAGTCCTAGCTCTCATTGAGGCTGTTGTAGTGCTATCCACGCCCGTTTTCAAGTTCAGTTCCACTCAATACTATCGCAGGGAGAATTCAGCAAGGGGATAAAACAAAAAATTGAGATAAATAAATAATCGGTGAGGCCATTTGTTTGGTGGTTCGAGTTACATCAACTTGCCTGGATTATTTGCTACCTAAAAGGCTGGAGCCATGCAGACACCTTCAAGTCCTGGATTGTTGCACCTGTCCGCTCTGACAGCAAGCAGCCCGAAGGCTTGAGCCATGCAACCAAGTACAATAACTAGACTAATTGATCTGCTAGAAAATGTCGGGATTTCAATGGATTCAATTGATTCTATATATTCATGATGCTATTCAACTTTACCAAAGACGGCAAGCAGCCTTACAGGAGCCATGTAAACAAGTTAGAGCCATGTAAACAAGTTCTAGCGCTTGATAACCTTGATTGATCCAGTATTCCAGTGGAGAAGAAACAAAGTTCAAGAGAGCAAACATGCTGGTCTGTGGTCACATCCTTTGGTGGTTGGCCCCAGCGCAAGCGAACGGGCTGCCCCCCTCAAACCTACGCCTCGACATAAGGCGTAACATTTATTGGTCACATCCTTACCCATGGATGGTCACTGTGAAGGTACACGTGGCACCTACGGACAAGGCTTAGGCTATTGAAGAAAAAAAACGTCATACGCAGACATACCAAACCTTAAACCTGGAGCTATGCAACCAAGTTCTAGTTCAGTCTAATAAGTCTATGTAAAGCATAGTTTATTGCCACGAGTCTAATATAATTGTAATCTTCATGTCTTGCATATCGTTAGTATCTACTATTGGATACGTACAGCAGCTTCTAGGCAGCTAACTGAGCCACCCAGCTGTTGTCCTCCATACTTACCAGTTTAATCCAGGTTTTGAGCCTGAATAGCCGGTCTGAGCCCCATCCCATCCCAATTCAGGACAAGCACGTAGCACAGGTACCCAAATAGGTATTGTGGCTGATGCGCGAGGACGTGTCCATACCCTTCACCCCACCCCACTCCCACCTCTCCGAAATTATAATCTACACCTAGAGCAACGAACCTACCAACAGAAGCAGACTTTAATATGGCAACCACTTATTTTGTGTTGTTTGCCCTGCTGCTGATGATGATGCTAATCCCTCCTTCTCCTCTTTCCCCCCCTGTTTATTCTAAGTTGATTGTAAACCCTCATAGCATTGGAGAGGGAGCTCCAGACGAAGACAATCCCGGAGAAATAGGTAAATTCCTCAACAGCTCAAGGGGGCTGACTTCTGAAACGACCAGGGGGTTCACCGACCACTTCTTTCGGTTATGTTGACCCTGTTGTTGTTGCTGCTGCTGCTCTGCCTGTTCTTGCTGCCACTGTTGTTGTTGTTGCTGCCAAGGTTGCTGCTGCTTCTCTGCCTGTTGTTGCTCTTGCCCCTCTTGCTGCCACTGCTGCTCAGCCTGCTGCTGCCACTGCTGTGGTTGATCCTCCTCCTTTGAGGAAGCATGGACATCCATGTCAAAGAAGGGGTTACATCTCAGACGAGTGAGTCCACCACCTTTATCAGGGCTGGTCTTAACCACACAAATGGGCACGTGGGCATAGCTCTGCAGAACAGAGTCTGTACAGGGGAGGGGGGCGTTGGCAAAGGAGGCCACGGCCTGGTCAGATATTCGGTTCCCATGAGCCACTCGGTTAAAGTGGTTGTTCAACTGTGGCCGCGCCACCTGTGCCTTCTCGCTGCTCAACTGGAACCTCTCCAACTGATGGTTGGCCACTGCCAACTCTCGCTTCAGCTCCGCTAGCCGTTCGTGGGCATCGTCCGAGGCAGAGTTCACTAGCTGCGATAGCTTCTCTGCAGATTCCTTGCCACCTGTCAAGACAACAGCCTGGCGCATGAGATCCAGCTGCTTCCTAACCACCTTAACCTCGTCTTCAAGCTCAGGCACGCGGCTTTCAGATAAACTCAAGCTCTGTACAGACCCTGGGGTGCGAAAGCATGCCATGTCTTGATCCTGATAAGCAGCAGCATCAGCCGCTGCTGCTGCTGCTGCTGCTTTTGTGGCGGCCGCCTGTCTTTGCAGGTTATTCTGCAGATCTGCAACCAGCTCAGCATGTCCAGAGGCGGCCGACATGAGTTCTGACACCCTTCGTTCCAGCCCTAGCACCTTGGCCATCTGCAAGAAAATTTTTATTGTTTTGAGATAGGATGATCAATTGTCTGCGTAATTCATCAAATGTTCTAGATGATCAATGTGGTCTGAGGAATGATCAAGTATCTTGGGAAGGATAAAGTTTCTGAGGAATTATAGAAGGGTCGGGTAAGATGAGGTCGAGGCATGATCAAGTGGTCTGTGTAATGATGAAGGGTCCTGATGAATGAAACGGTTCTGAGGATGATTCAAGGGGTCTGATGAACTGTATCAATGTCTGAGGAATAGATGTACGGGTCTTAGATGATAAGGTCTTGAGAATGATCACCTGGTTCTGAGGAGTGAATAGAGGGGCCCCGAGAATGATCAAGGGGTCTGAGGAATGATAGAAGGGTCTGAGGAATGATCAAGGGGTCTGAGGAATGATCAAAGTGTCTGAGGAATGATAGAAGGGTCTGAGGAATGATGAATGGTCGAGAATGGATCCAAGGGGTTCTAGCAGGATTGCAAATGTGTCCCTGAGAATGATAGAAGGTCTGAGGAATATCAAGTAGGGTCCTGAGGATGAACAAAGTGGTCTGAGGAATGAGAATGTCTGAGGAATGATCAATGGGTGAGGAATGATCCAAGTTGTCTGAGGAATGATAGAAGGGTCTGAGGAATGATCAAAGATGTCTGAGGAATGATCAAAGTGTCTGAGGAATGAAGAAGGGGTCTGAGGAATGATCAAGGGGTCTGAGGAATGATCAAAGTGTCTGAGGACTTATAGAAGAGGGTTCCTGAGAATGATCAATGGGTCTGAGGAATGATCAAAGTGTCTGAGGAATGATAGAAGGGTCTGAGGAATGATCAAGGGGTCTGAGGAATGATCAAAGTGTCTGAGGAATGATAGAAGGGTCTGAGGAATGATCAAGGGGTCTGAGGAATGATCAAAGTGTCTGAGGAATGATAGAAGGGTCTGAGGAATGATCAAGGGGATCTTAGGAATTGATGCACGTGTCCTGAGGAATATGAAGGGTCTGAGGAATGATCAATGTGCTTGAGGATGATCAAAATGTCTGAGGACATTCTAGATAAGGGTCTGAGGAATGATCCAAGGGGTCTGGAAGATCAAAGTGTCTAGACTGATTAAGGTCTGAGGCTTAATAATGGGGTCTGAGGAATATCAAATGTGTCTAGGAATATCAAAGTGGTCTGAGGACTTGATCAAAGTGTCTGAGGAATGATCAAGGGTCTGAGAATGAGCAAAAGTGGTCCTGGGGAATAATCAGAAGTTTCCCTGAGGATGATGAGAGGGTCTGGGGTAATATCAAGGGGGTCTTGAGGATGTCAAATGAATTAATTATATGGGAATTTGAATCATCCATGGATCACCCACCTGCGCGCTGTTTCCCATCTGCCCTTGTGCTTGTGCTCCTATGGCTTGGCGCAGTGCTGCCACCGCCTTGCTAATGGCTTCGTCTTGGTCCCTTATCAACGACCTGGCATGGTCCAGCTGCATGGCCAGATTGTGACTCTGGCAAGAGGGGCCACACCCCTTGGTGGCGGCGTCACCTGGGAGAGGGCAGCTCAGTAGACGGCGGCATCTGTCTTGCACCACCTGCAGGGTAGATGCCATGTACTCGCAAGTACTGCTGCCCCCAGATGTGCTGTTGCTGAATGGGGGCACCTCCTGGACACCTGCAATCCTCAGGTCGGCTGGTGCCAGCATAGGTCCAAAGCCCAGGACCTCTGCTCGCTCCTTCAGCCGGGCCGCCTCTTGCCGCGCTCCCTCCAGACTGCGTCGCAGGGAGCCATTCTCAGCCATCAGGGCTGCGTTCTGCACCTCGGAAATCTCAAGCATCTCTTGCAGCTGGCCATCGGCTTCTGAGCTTTCTTCCCTACTCAAGGGGCCCTTCCCACGGCCCACCTGGCTGTTCCCACCGACCGCTTTGCTCATACGCCTGCCTGCCTCAACCCCTGCGGCTCTCACCCCACCTCCTCCTCCTGCGCTGCCTACATACACCGAGTTGGCCCCCCCCGCCTCCACCCCCCCGCTGCTCATGTTGCCACCCATGCTGGCCTTTAGCTTTCGTGTCAGTTCAGCCAAGTCTTGGTCCTTGCGGCGGATGGCTGCTTGGAACTGGCCCTGCCGCGTCTCTGCTGAACGCAGCTTACGCTCTATGGCCTCCTTGTCACGCTGGAGCTGCTGGAGTTCACTACGGTGAGCTCTCTCCATGTTTCTGACCTGCAGCGCAAACAATGAGGCAAGACACAGAGCTCAGACCAACAAACCAGTCTTAGAGTTGAAGTTTGTGCTAACTATTGCAAGTTCTTAATAAATAATCCGAATTGATTGACACTAAGGAAGCAGTGGGACAACTCTTGCGTGCTAAATGTTGCCAGCTTTCTCACCTTAATCTCTAAATTTCCCAGCTCCCTCTTGTTTGACTCTAACGTATCCAACCCTCGGGCACGCTCTCGATCTGCCGTCGATGCATTTGAGCGAAGCTTGCATGCCTGCCCTTCCAGAATCTCTATGGTGCTCCGATCTGTGTTTCGCTGGCGTATGAGCTCATACAGAACGTTGCAAGCTGTTGCGATGTCTGCTGGGGAGCCTGACTGTAGGTCAAAGTCGTGAGGTAGTCCTAGACCTGCACAGGTGAGGATGTTGATGATAGTGAGAGGGTGAGGGAGAGGATGGGGCTGAGAGTGAGGGGGGATCTGGGCCTTGAAATATTCCAATGACATGTATGCAACCCCTTTTCCTCTGTTTGCATCAGGGTACTACAAAGCGCGCACGGCAGCGCTATTTCGCGCACGCTTTTTGAGCCCCACTGCACGTTTCACGCAGTTTTTTAACCCCCCTGTGGGTGCAGCGCGCAGTTTTTGCGCTTTTTGCACTACAAAGCGCTGACCAATTTGACAAAATGTAGAACCCTGATTTGCATACCGTACTGACAGAAAATATTAAGGCTGTGAAACATTTGACGGTCATTTTGAGGGGGGTTCTTATCATTCGACGTTTTAATTTGAAGTTTTTTGCCCAGATAGATATAATTTGACGTTTCACATTTGACGGTTTAAATTTTAATAAAATCCATGAGCACATCTGTTTTTTTCAACTTGAACATGTTACGCTGGTTCATGGCCTGTTCTAAATAGCAAAATACAGCATTGTGATAACAGTGTGCACCAGTACTCAGGAGTGGGATGTAGTTAGTAGTGTTCATACTTATACCGTAGACCATGTACGGTAATCAATCTAAATATAAATGCCGGTCCCATAGTCATTAGGGTACATGGTTGTAGGATCTGCAAGTAGGGTAGTACTCAGCATTGAAGCCATACCATAATCTTGCTCGGCAGAGCACTCTGGTGGTGGTGGAGGTGCTGGGAAGTGCTGGGAGGTCTCAGAAAGTGTTGTAGCTACAATATGCACATACCGTATTTTGTATACTTCACTACAATGAACATACATGTTGACTTCCTTTCCCTATTGCCTCAATACTTTTTGTACCTGTCAGCCTTATACCTTCTCTAACCTTTCCCATCACCAGTGTGCTATACTTCAAAAAATTGGAGCCAGGGTGAGTGGTTAAATATGGCCAGGGTCTGTGCTCCTAAACTCGTTATCTTTGCCAGATGACGCATATAGGCAGGGATCTCGTATCACTAAAAAGTGTATTGTTTGGCCCACTGAGCAGTGAGATATGAGCATTCTAGCGATGCACCTAACATTGCTCTGAGAACCCGGTTTTATGGGTTTTTTGTCGTGTAATATAGCGTACGCCTCGAGTTGACGGGTGCTCCCATCAAATTCAAGCGTTTATTTTTGTTGTCAGTCCGTGTCAGCTCGGTATTTCATGTGTCTCCTTCCAACCAATGTCAAACACCATACTGGATCTTCTCCAATCTCCTTGAACACCATACTGAATCTCCTCATATCTATCTTGAAACATCCGAATAAGCTACAAGAGTGGCCCTCCTAAGTATAGCCCACTGTTCTGCCCTCTGTATCTTCTCTAGAACTACAGGCAACTTCTGGGAAGCTGCTACCCAGGAGTTGGGAAGCTATCTGACTCAGGCCTGTGATGTGACATCAACTCACCTCTCAAGCTGTTGAGAAGGAAGGGTAGCATGCTACCGACATTGTCTCCATTTGCAAAAAGGGGATCGGAGAGAGAGTCCTCGGAAGAAAAAATGTTCTTCTGCACGGGAGGGGTGGGTGGGGGTGGCACTGTTATTTTTGGCCATGCGTAGGAGCATCGAGGCAGTTCCCCTGGCTGGCTTTCCAACGATTAAGTGAACAAGGAAGCTTGCAGAAAAAGTTTTCTATTACTGCTGGAGTCTTGGGGTTTGGCACAAGGGCTGGTTCACAGAGCTGCCTGGAAGCTGCTGCTTGTGACCCAAATGGGGGGGGGTCAAGCCAAGTCACTTCCGAGGGTGCAAGTTTAAAAGTGCCGCATGCCATGAGGGAAGTCTTATCTGTGACGACGGTGACAGGACGGGACTGAGGTGGGCACCTGACGACAGCTGCCGCGTTTGTGTTCTAGGCACCATGTTTACCTCGGTAGGAAAGCCCCCGCAACCGACCTCCACTCTGTCCAGAGCATTTCTAGCATCCTTGAGAAAAAAGAGGAGAGGAGAGGAGAGAAGGCAGCACGACGAGTGGCGTGGTCCCAGTCCCGAGTAGCACCGTCCGGTCTGTCCCGGGTTGTTCGCCTCAAAAGCGAAGCAACCCACCTTAGCGTTCTCGATAGACTGGTAGTCTGGCGAGTCCTGGCATAGCATCCACATGCCAGCTGGGTGGGGAGGGGTGTGCACGTTCGGGCTCATTAGCATGCTATCGGTTACGAAGTGGTCTGTCCAAGGTTTTATCAGAGAGGCAAGTACGGGGGGTGGGGGTTGCAGCAAGGCAAAGGCGCTATGATCGGATTGATTGGATTGATTGGGCAATTGCGTCTTCGAACATGCAACCCATATACCCGTTTTGGCCGGGGCTTTGACCTTGGTGACAGCGGTACGCGTAGTGCTGGGTGGTGACTGGTGGCGAGTGAGGACGTGACAGGTGAGGCGCTCAATTGACATGACAGGTCAGGTGGCATGATCGGCGACCGGCGAATTTCGTATCGGGAACTACGTTGTCGTCACGAGGCAAGGTGCCTGGTCAGGTGGCCAGATAGCAAACTTCGTATTGGGAACTGCGTTGTCGTCTCGTTGCAAGGTGCTTGGTTAGGTGGCATGACCGGCAGCTCTCTTCGTGGGAATTATTTGTTCACAAGGTGGTCGGGAGCAGGGGAAAGGCGCCTAGTCGGGAGGCACGCCCTGCCTGAGCGCTGAGTGGGAATTATAATCGGAATGCAGTCGGAATGAGACCCCGCATCGGAATTATTTGTTCGTCAGGTCAGGTCAGGATGTTTTTTCGTCTCAAGATGGCTCGTGGGAACTATTTTATCGTCAGAAAGTCGGGGGGCACGCTCGACAGACCTTGGTTCTTTGCCGCGTTGCTTTTTTGCTGGTACCCTCCGATTTTGAGGGTGGTTGGGAAGAACCGCTTGGATGTTGTGGAGTGGGACCACGGGATTATTCCAGGCATTTCAGTCAGCGGTGGACTAGTGGGCTTGTCCTGGGTCCTGGGCCAGTCTAAATAATGTTTTGTACCAGAAATGAGACGTAATAATCGAAGTAATCGAAGTATTGTGGTCGGGTGGCCAATCGGAAGTATCTTTCGTCAGGTTATTTTTCGTCGCAAGGTGTCTGGGCTAGGTAGCACGTTCGGCAGACTTCATGTTGGGAATGATTTCTTCGTGAGGTGGTCGGGTGGCACGATCGGCAGCTCTCGCAATCGGAAATATTTTTCGTTTGGGTTTTTTGTTTCGTTGCAAGGTGCGGCAAGGTGTCTGGTTAGGTGGCACGATCGGCGGATTTCATGTTGAGAATTATTTATATGTGAGGTGGTCGGGTGGCACGATCGGCAGCTATCACAATCGGATGTTTTCTTCGTTTGGTTATTTTTCGTTGCAAGGTGTGGGTATGTGTCTGGTGGCACGAGTGCACGACCGGCGGATTTCAGCACTGGTATCGAATTACGACTCGACACTTCTCACACTAGCGATCACTTAGGTAGGTTAAGGATGGGTCGGAGATTGTATGGAGATTTTATGAAGATTTCATGCGTTGCACTATTACAAAGACGGCGAGCAGCCAAATTGCTGGGAGGAGCTATGTGATCAAGTTTAAATTTCAATTTGCACTACATTGCCATCAAGATGTACATGGCCATTGTTGACCCATTACAGACCTGCCCCACATAATTCGAAGGGGCTTCCATCCATCTTTGTATGAAGAGATTGGATCATGTATGTCGGTATGGCGTTATTGTGCTAATAATGCTTTGATTATGTTACAGCCGAAGACGGTTAGCAGCCTTAAAGGCTGGAGCCATGTAACTAAGTTCAAGCTCAAGTTCCATCCATCATTATTAAGGAATAACGGCAAGAAGAAAAGAAGAAAATAATATTCCACATTTCTGAAGCATAGCCCCATATTCGTATATGCTCTGGTTTCTTTGGATGTTTACTTGCATATGCTATGTTTGACTGTCGCAGACAAGTAGCACCAAATTCAAGTTAAAGAATTGGGCTAGGGGATGAGACGAAGAAACAAATAACTAAATATGAGGTTTAATTAATATATTGTGACAGGGCGTTTGTATGTTTGGTGGCCACAATTATGCCACGGTAATTGGTATGGAGTGTCACACCTGTCCACAGAACAGCAAGCAGCCCTATTAGAGCTGGGGCGATTGAATCAAGGATATTTTGATGTATACCGGTATGCTCCATTTTTTGGCAGAGCCCCCCCCTTCTGGGGGATGGGAGCCCCCAGGGTCACCCCTATGTACGTTGGTCGGCTCCCTAAGGGGGACAGACCTATGTGATACTTACGCGAAATCGTGCTGTTCGTGCTGTTGGTCGGCCCCCTAAGGGGGACAGACCTATGCGATACTTCCGCGAAATCGTGCTGTTTTCTCAAATCCTCAAATCCTCAAATCCTGAAATCGTCAAATCGTCAAATATTCCCAAGAAAGTCGGTCAAATAAGCCGGTCAATTCAGTACTCTGAAGTCTAAGCGACTCGTACTCGATTCTCTCGTCATTCTTAGGGCTGTCAAGCTTTATATCGCCCGGTATTTATTTTACCGTGTACCGTACGATATGTTTTAGAGAGGATATAGTTACGTACTCAGCAAAAATCAATGCCGAGACTGAACAGCGCCGAGGTAGCTGGACAGTTTTATAACAGTGAGGGTTTGGGCAACATGCCCCTCAGAACCTGGTCCAGGAGGTGACCTCCAAAAAAGCGTACGAAAGAGCAAACAAAAGGCTTGACAACAAGCAATGCGAACTACCAAGGCATAGAGAAACTAGCGAATTAAGAGTATATTGTAGAAGGGCTGAGAGTTGCCGAGGCCTAAAAACGATATGTCGTACGGTAATAAAGTTCCAGCGTACGGTATTTTTGGGATCCATCGTTAGAGAGGATATAGTTACATACTCAGCAAAAATCAATGCCGAGACTGAACAGCGCCGAGGCAGCTGGACAGTTTTATAACAGTGAGGGTTTGGGCAACATACCCCTCAGAACCTGGTCCAGGAGGTGACCTCCAAAAAAGCGTACGAAAGAGCAAAAAAAAAGGCTTGACAACAAGATCCATCGTGCTGTAAACACGATATATCGTGTTTACCGTACGATGTATCGTGTTTGGTCCAAATCGGCCTACGAAAATATCTTACACTCGGCAGGTCGGCGGTTCGATTCTCGTCAGGAGCACCTGAGTCTGGGCCAGGAATTTAGTATACCGCCTTATACCGTACGATATAGCACGATATATCGTACGGTAATAGATCACGATATTACCGTGTTTTTCTATCACCCTCAGTCTTGGTTCATTTGACTTGATTTTAAGTGTATGGACGTGTAAACGGTATTTCCTGTTATATCCCCTTGGTCTTAAACTGATTTTCCCAAAAAAGGGTATAGAAATACCGTACGGTATCGATACCGTACGGTATATCACGATATATCGTACGGCAATTGAAAATACCGTACGGTATTGACAGCCCTAGTCATTGTCCTTCACCTTTGTAACTTCTCTGCCCTCGATGAACAATTGCTATCCCGGTATATGCAAGTTTTGCAGCGTAATACTTGCAAAGCAGTTTGCATGGTCCCAAGTCCAATACGCAACATCACGCCACAACTACTCTGCCACAATTGCTTGCCCACCCGTGTACCTTGCATGGTAGTCTGTTCTGTCATGCGTTGAATGTGCAAAGCAAGTTGAATAGTCGCAACACCAGTACATGCAAAGCCTCGCTTGTCCAATAGTCGCAAAGCAGTTTGAATATTCTGAAAGCAAGTTGAATACCCGCAAAGCAACTCCAATGGTGAAGATCAACTTCGCCTCTCAACTTCCTTGGGAGTTGCTGTATCTGCAGAATGGTGCACTTAGGGAACCACCCTGCTGTCGAAAGCTTGCCCCGGAGAGCACTTCTTCGCGTACCGTTCGGATCTAGGGGTTGCGGACTGTAGACGCGGTGTTTTCATCTGTCGTTTCCCTCTTGTCCTGTGGACTCAATCTAGGGACCTGAAGCATGTCCAACACAATAGCTGACTAACAAGCTCTCATCGTAGACACACGGAAACCATGTTCCACATCCATCAGAAACAGCCCAAGAAAGAAGTCATCCGCCTCATCTGCATTCACACATCTGCTACAATAAATTACTTACCGTATACATGCGGCTCTCCCACAGTTCTCCAAGTTTTACAAGGACAAGCATACCATTGGATGCCAATCCACATCCATCAGAAACATCCCAAGAAAGAAGTCATCCGCCTCATGTGCATTCACACATCTGCTACAATAAATTACATATACATGCGGCTCTCCCACAGTTCTCCAAGTTTTACAAGTACAAGCATACCATTGGATGCCAATGCCAGACATAAAACATAACATGACAATCTACGTTCAATCTTTCAAACAATCAAGTTGTTGGCAATTGCAATTAGCAAATGTACCGTATCTCGCTGCACGTCGTTTCAACTTGGCATACCCACGTGGACAACTTTGTCATATTTTTCAACATTCAATAAGAAATGTAACAATTTTATACAACTGAACTACAAACCCAGACGCCATTGTGTACCATACCCCACCCCGGGGCCGACCTCCAGGGGACCCGGCAGGGCCCCCTACTATTTTTTCACATCTTCAATTTTTCCAAGAACGCCGGTCATAATTGGCGGTTAATCTGACTGGCCTGAAATCTTACCGACTCGTGTTCGATTCCCGTCGGGGGCGGATTACTTCAGGGCACTTTTTCGCGTACGTATCTCAGGGTTGCGGACTGTGGACGCGGCGTTTTCATTTGTCGTTTCCCTCCTGTCCTGTGGACTCAGTCTACGATTTCCCCTTGAAGAATTCGCTTCTTCGTGACTCTCGTAGCTCATTACATCAGCGCATTGTGCTTGACAAGGAAATCTGCTCTTTCGCACTAGTTCCTGCAGGTTGCGAAGTAGCAACTGTAGCCTCGGGAGTTGCTGCACCTGCCTCAATGGAACTTCGGGAAGTCAGTGAGCCAATACGTTCATTAGCCTTACAAGGCACCAATTTTAATAATAATGCCATGCCATGTTACATTGATTCTTGACCCCCCCAATATTAAATTGAACCGATAAGTAAGCAACTGCTTGTGCATCCACCACCAAGGAGGCTGCCACTGCTGCTTGACGAACATTACACCGCCCCCGGGGCCGACCTCCAGGGGACCCGCCAGGGCCCCCTACTATTTGTGTGACCGACCGACGTTTGGGCGACCAACGCAAGCCTGACACGCAAGCCAACTGTCTCGTAACTAACTGGCATCGGTCCGCTTTATTCCGTTGCCACCTGTCGTTCCATTGCCAACACTTCCAGCCAATTTCCCGCGTCTCTTGAGAAGCTGTTTATGATTTTTGTTTACTTTTACATAATCCCTGGTAATTAATTTTACTGCCGAAGGTTGCGAGCCACCAAATTTCTGGCTGGATCTATGCAACCAAGTTTAAGTCCAAGGCTGGAGCGATGCAACCAAATATACGGTAAGTGCACCTTTTCCTGGGAATTTATTTTCCATTTAGTCATTTTCCCTGGTAAAAAAAAACTACCGAAGACGGCGAGCAGCCAAATTGCTGGTTGAAGCTAAGTTCACGTTCAATTATAAGTGAACTTGATCCGGCAAAGAAAATAGTTTTTTAATGGATTCTGGATGTTCATGTTGCTTCATTAATCGACTGTTTCAGAGCAGAGGAAACCGACAAAGACCCCAAGCCTTCTGCAACGGTGAATACCGCATGTACGGCATTTACTGTATATGCAAATATGGGCCTGGGCAGGCAGTACAATTGTCTACACATATTGACACATATGATTGCCTTCTGCACTCTTGAGTGTGGTGTAATACCGTTTATACTACCCGTGTTTGCTCTGCCCGTAGAAGGTGATCAGAACTCTAGATGAAAGTATCAGGACCTGATTTCCCAATCTGAGAGCAAAATGATTCCTCTAGACAGGAGTAGAAAACAATGATGACCCCTTATGCCTAAAAAACCGAGGAGGTTTGACCCCCCCACCTCCACATCACCCCACCCCCTTAAATGTAAATAAGAAGACTTGAAATTATGTATGGATTCTGGGTCTCGACACTATGGCGCACACAATGGCATCCTCAGAATGCCCATACAGAGATTGTGCGACAGTCAAAATACTCATCCATTCACCCGACCCGTTCTTCCCCCCACCCCCCACATTACCCACCCATTCACCCATCCTTACCCACCCATCCATAGTTCCATAGCACCCATTCACCCGCCCATCCATACGGCCATACCCATCCTTACCACTTATACTAACCTACCCATACCCACCACATTATCCACCCATTTACCCCCCCACCACCCACACCCACACACCCTGAGTCTTAAGAGGTGCCAATGAACAGCCCTTGTCAACACAATCTTAATGGTGGTCTCCGAATGTCATTTGGAGGTCTGAGTAAAAATACAGAAACACCTGAGGAGGGCTGATCCCTCCCCCCCCCCCCTAAATGAAGTGCTCAGAATGACCTGAATATTAGCTCAAAACGTAGCCATGAACCATGTCATTATAGCCCCATTCTCAGAATAATCGATTGGCATTACCGTAGTAAATATTTGGTAGCCTGGGCTACTCCCGCTCTATATTATATTATGTGAAATCCAGAAGTGGGAGGTAGTGTGCGAATCTACCTATGTTTATCCATGAACGTATGAAGAGATTGGATCAAGTATATTTTGATAATAATGCTTAGATTTTTGATTGATTTAGATTGTTTTGATAACGTTTACGTTTCCCTGTTTTTTAATTTTACTGCCAAAGACGGCCAGCAGCCAAATTGCTGGCTGGAGCTATGTAACCAAGTTAAAGTTCAAGACGGTGATCAGCCTGAAGGCTGATATCCCATGTAATAAAAAAAAATAAAAAATGCAAATCTTTAGACAACACACACATGCTGACATGCTTGCACAAAAAAAAATTGAACACGTGTAAAGGAATCTCACAGGGGTTTCCCACAAAAACGTCCTAAAAAACAAACTAAAAAAAGGTGTTTTGTTCGAGTTTGCATTTTCCTGGTAATAATGTTTTTACTGCCGAAGACGGCGAGCAGACAAATTGTTGACTGAAGCTATGAAACCAAGTTCAAGTTCAAGTTATTGTCGATGACAGGGAGCAGCCAAATTACTGCCTGGAGCGATGCAAATAAGTTCAAGTTCAAGTTCAAGTAGCTGAACCTAAAAGTGTGTCTATATAGGAACCACCTCGAGCTTTTGGCTACCAGGCATCACAGCTTATCTTTTCGGCTATGACCAGCAAAAAATAAAAGTTGAGTGATACCTGCAAATAAAGGAGCACCTCAATACAAATAAAATAATGAAATCTGTGTGATTATACACACAAAGAAAAAACTTCTGGAGAAGCATGCATTTCATTATACAGATTTCAGCTACCAAGCACTGTTGCAGCAAGTCAACAACAGGAGTGTGGTGTGAAAGTGACTGTGCTACCCATTTGTAATCCACCTACAGCCCAGAAGAGAGTGAGCAGGTTGAAGTCTAATAGGCACCTCTTTTGTTCGTGCGACGCATCTCAAATTGAGCGACTCGGTGCAGCCCCAGTGCGACGCTCTAACCCTCACCCTAAACCCCAAACCGCGCGGATCACAAAGCGCAGAGCCCGGGGGGTTCGGGGGGGGGGGGGGGGGGGGGGGCATTCTGACTAGTTTATCATGACCCCTGCTGTGTCACCATATAGCGACGGAATGGCGACACGTCGCACAAAAAGAAACAGTACTGATAGAGCAGGTGATCAAAACAACAATAACAATAAGTGAGCAAGTTGAAGGCTGATATACCCGTTAATCATAGCTTTTCTTTTCAGCTATGAGCAGCAGCTTGTAGGCAGCTCCTGGGCTAGAAAAATGGTTCCGCCAGCCTCAAGATGCACTACTTTGCTGTAAGTTTTGCGGGGTAGCAAGCCAGGGGAGCTGCCTAGAAGCTGCTGCTGGTATCTGAAAATGTAAAAGCACTGCCACAAGCTGAGATGAATGGTGGATACATGGTTGGTATCTGCAACACCACACCTACTCAGGCAGTACAATGATACCGATGATATCTAGAGTTAGCTGCTGGTCCCGTGATATTGGCGGATTATATTCACACGCTTCGGGTATGATGGCAGGGGTTCACAAGCTGCATATTCCTCAGCTCAATAGTGGCTGCATGGTTGGGATCTGTAACAGCACACCTACTAAAGCAGTATAATGATACCGATGAAATCCCCATTCAACGAGTGGCTCAATGGCTGAGCTCCTTGAACGACGAAGGTGCCGGGTTCGAATCCCCACGGGTGCGCTTAAGTGTTCGCGGTTGCTGTCAGCCGCCATGGTAGCTTTGTCCAGGTAAAGTAGCAGCCCGTTCCCTACCGCCGTATGACGGGTCTTCCTTAATACCACGCCCCACCAGGCGTTATCATAACTTTTTCGTTGATACCGATGAAATCTAGAATTAGGCTGCAGGGTGAATGGGAGGGTGGCTGTACTGCTTCAGGATAGGTGCCCTGGGTTAAAGGCTTTCCAGGAGCTGCTGGTACCGTGATATTGGCAAATTATATTCACACGTTTCGGGTATGATGGCAGGTTTCACAAGCTGCATATTCCTCAGCTCAATGCTGGCTACATGGTTAGGATCTGCAGCACCCTACCTACTTAGGCAGTATTATGATATTGATGAAAACTAGACCTCTAATCACAAGCTGCTGGTGTGATGGCAGGGGTTCACAAGCTGCATATTTATGCTATTTATGCTATTTATGCTATTTATGCTCAATAGTGGCTCCATGGTAAGGATCTGTAGCACTCCACCTACTTAGGCAGTATTATGATGTCGATGGAAACTAGACACAGGCTGCAGGGTGGGTGCCTTGAGTCAAAAGCTCTCCATGAGCTGCTGGTACGGCGAACTTGGTGAACTCTAACCACAAGCTGCTGGTGTGATGGCAGGGTTCCTTAAGCTGCATTTTCCTCAGCTCATTGGTTAGGATCTGCAGCACTCCACCTGAGTGACAGGGCTAAGCTCTAGTCGCAAGCTGCTGGTGCGGACACGGCAAACAGATCACACGAGGAGGTAGCAACCATGCGGCCCCCGCAGACCACACTAAAAGCATTCAGGAATATCTGGCTTGAATCCTGCATGCCAGCCCGCTGTAGGAAAACCAGGGAGGCCTGGCCCCTGTTAACAGCTCGAACTCTTGTCGTGATGGTGGGCGACTCTGGGTTGGAATCAGTATCCACTAAACATCGGAAACCTTCTAGCGTTTGAATTGGGCTGCTCATCAGCATGTAGCTTGACAGCTGGTTCAGGAGAGCACACATGCTAGTCACATCCTTTCCACTCCCATTGATGGTCACTGTGAAGGTACAGGTGGCACCTGCGAGCAGGGTTGATGTTAGGGGTCTAGGGTTTAGGGTTTGAATTTGTAGGGCTTGACAGCTGGTTCAGGAGCGCACACATGCTGGTCACATCCTTACCACTGCAATGGGTGGTCACTGTGAAGGTACACATGGCACCTGTGGACAGGGTCTAGGGTTTAGGGTTTAGGGTTTCCATCATATGCCCCTGGTTTACGATTTGTTGGGCACCAGTTCACCAATAGTGGCGGTAACAACCAGCCCGTCCGGTTAATCTAGAAGTTAATCAGGAGAGCACACAAGCTGGTCACATCCTTGCTGCTCCCATAGATAGACACTGTGAAGGTACAAGTGGCACCTGCGAACAGGGTTCAGGGTTTAGGGTTTAGGGTTAAGGGTTTCTATCATATGCCTCTAGTTTACGATTAGTTGGGCGCCAGTTCATCACTAGTGCTATTTTCAATCAGCCCGTCCGATTAATCTAGAAGTTAAACAGGAGAGCACACGCGCTGGTCTCATCCTTGCTGCTACCATATACAGTCACTGTGAAGGTAAGCGTGGCACCTGCGAACAGGGTTCAGGGTTCAGGGGTTAGGGTTTCTATCATATGCCTATAGTTTATGATTTGTTTGGCGCCAGTTCATCACTAGAGGTAGTTTCAACCAGCCCCTCCGGTTTATCTCAATGTTTTTTTTTCAAGTCTGAAAGTGGGTTTCTTCTAGCTTTATGGTTTTAGGCCTCCTCCAGGGACAGCGTTTTTAGTGCTTTCTGTAGCTTTTTGTAGCTTTTTGTAGCTTTTTAGGGGCATTGAGGGCAAAAAAAAACTTTTTTTTTAACCTTTTTTATAGCGATCATTTCGCTAAAACGGGGTCAAAACTAGCGATCGCTATATATAGCGGATATAATAATCCCTGGTTTATCTATAGACTTTTCTTGATTTTTCAAGGCAGGGAAGACCCTTTAGCCTAGTAGGCTACCCCTGGACAGTAACATAAATGCATTCACACCAGGGTAATTCAAAGCGCGCGCTTTTGCGCTTTTGAGCGCTGACGATTTGACCCCCTCTGCGCTTTAAGCGCAGTTTTTTGCTACCCCTTGTGGGCGCTGCAAGCAATTTTTGCGCTTTTTGCACTACAAAGCGCAGTTTTTTTGTTTTCAAGTGCGCTACAGCGCTGGCCAATTTGGCCATTTGAAGTACCCTGATTTACACCTGCCGTATGCAGATGCATTTATGTGCTCGCTGTGTTTTGTTCTGCCTATAGGCAGTACAAATCAGAGACAACGGTGTAACGTGAGCCTAACAAAGATGAGTAGCATACATTTGAATATCTCCCGTTTTGACGATTGGATCAATGGTTGAGTGCGTTGAAATCAGGCAGAAGGTGCAAGGTTCGAATCCCTATGGGTGCACCTTAGTGTTTGCAGTTGCTGTCAACCGCCATGGTAGCACTGTCCAGGTAAATTAGCAGCCCGTTCCCTACCGCCGTAAGGCAGGGCTCCCTTAATCCTACGCCCCACCAGGCGTTATCATTACATTTGAATGGGCAGGACAGAACATACATTCATACATACAAATATATAACATGTAGCACTACTGTTGTACTTACTTTTGGTGCTGGGTGTTGAAATTGGTCCTGTTGGCTGAAACATGGCATCAGGCGGTACATGGCGGTACATGGCATCAGGATTTGGTGGAGCCAGTGGGGGGTAGAGGGTAGCCCGCGGGTATGTGAAAGAAGATGCGACAGCCATTTTGGAATCAGGATGATCGGGATAGGCCGGTGGATATGCCAAAGCTATTGGGGGAGGGTACACCGGTGTTGGTGGGTATGCTGGAGGATATGCTACAGCCATTGGGGTCTCTGTGAGGTAGGGATAGGAAGGTGGATGTGCCAGATATATTGGGGGAGGATAGAGTGGAATTGAGGGGTGTATTGGAGGATATGCCACAGGCATTGGGGGGTCCGGGAGGTAGGGATAGGAGGGTGGATATGCCAGATATATTGGGGGGGGAAAGAGTGGAATTGAGGGGTATGCTGGAGGATATGCCAGTGCCACTGGGGGCTCAAGCTGGTAGAGATAGGAAGGTGGATAAGTCAAAGCTACAGAGTGAGAGTAGACTGGTGGGTTAGGCAGAGGATATGCAGGAGGGTAGGCTGGTGGGCTGGATAGAGGATTGGCTGGTGGGTGGGCTGGTGGGTTGGGCAGAGGATAGGCTGGTGGATAGGCTGGTGGATAAGTCAAAGCTATAGAGTGAGGGTAGACTTGCATTGGTGGGGATACTGGAGAATATGCCATAGCAATTGGGGTCTCTGGTTGGTAGGGATTGGCTGGTGGAAATGTCAGAGCTATTAGGGGAGGGTACACTGGTGTCGGTGGGTATGCTGGAGGATAAGCCAGAGGCATTGGGAGACCAGGGTAATCAAGATAGGAAGGTGGATATGCCACAGTAAGTGAGCTATCTGAGAATCTGGGATAGGAGGGAGGATATGCCAATGGCATTGGGGGCTTAGGGTTAGCTCCATAAATTGGAGGGTAGACAGAATCAGGAGGTTGGGGTGGAGAAAGATGATATGCAGGAGAATAGGCTGGTGAGCTGGATGAAGGATACACTGGTGGGTAGGCTGGTGCGTTAGGCAGAAGATATGCAGGAGGGTAGGCTGGTGGGCTGGATAGAGGATTGGCTGGTGGGTGGGCTGGTGGGTTGGGCAGAGGATAGGCTGGTGAGTAGGCTGGAGCATAGGACGGTGGGCTGGATGGAGCAAAGGATGGAGGGCTGGATAGAGGATAGGCAGGTAGGCTGGATAGAGGATAGGCTGGTGGATAGGCTGGTGGGTTAGGCAGACGATAGGCTGGTGGGGGGGGTGGGGGAGGTGGGGGTGGGGGGAGTGGGGGTGAGGGGTCAGATGGAGGATATGCTGGTGGAAAGGCAAGTGCTTGTGGTTGCTCCAGTGAAGCTGGCAAGCTAGGCGGTGGAGACTTCCCCCAATCGTAATCAGTTGGTTCTTGGGTTGCCGAAGGTGCTCTGGAAGGAGCTTGGGGTGCAGAAGGTGGTGGAGGCTCTCCCCAATTGTATTCAGTTGGTGCTTTGGGTGCGGTAGCACAGCATAAGGAGGCAGTTGCGGTCATGTAGCCTCCAAAGTTATTGCAGGAGAACCTATTCGTCACATGAGCCAATTCTTCCCGGCTGGAAATATGGATGCCGAGCCCCAGGCTCTGGCAGGGGTCAAGTTGACAGACACGCACAATGTATGAGATAAGTTGTGGGTCCTCAAACGTCTGCATTGCAGACATTGCCCGCTCTGGGCTGGCCAGTATGGCTGTGATGATCAAGAGGTGGGTGTTGTCTGGGTGGAAGGGTCCTATTGAGGAACATGTGATGGCGTCGGTGGGGCCACCTGGCACTTGTACCGCTTGGTTGAGAATGATGTTTGGAATCATGGACAGACCACCGATGATTTGTGTGCAGGCGGTTTCCACGGTTGAGCTTCCGGTGGGGACAAAGCCGTTGATCTGGGGTGAATGAGTATAGAAGGGTGAATGAGTATAGGGGGGGGGGGGGGGGGGGGGGATAAATATAAGGGGGGTGAATGGTTATGGGGTGTGTGAATGAGTGACCTGACAAGCATGGAGGTGATGCAAGTGACCTGTCAGACCTGCGACATGAGGAGTGTATGGCTATAGGGGTTTCAATATCATCCTGCATGGATTAGAGGAGAATGATGTTAAGAAGCATGGACAGCCCACCGATGGTTCATGTGCAGGTGGTATCCACGGTTGGGACTTTGGCGGGAACAAAGCTGTTGATCTGGTGTGAATGAGTATAGGGAGGGGTGAATGAGTATGGGGGGGGGGGGGGGGTGAATGAGTATAGGGGGGGGGGAATGAGTATAGGGGGGGTGAATAAGTATAGGGGGGATGAATGAGTATGGGGGGGGTGAATGAGTATAGGGGGGTTGAATGAGTATGGTGGTGGTGGTGGTGGTGGTGGGGGGGTGAATGGGTATGGAAGGTGTGGATGGGTATGGAAGGTGTGCATGGGTATGGAAGGTGTGAATGAGTATAGGGGGGGGTGAATGAGTGTGTGTGTGTGTGTGGGGGGGGGGATGGGTATGGAAGGTGTGAATGAGTATAGGTTTTAGGGTTTGGGGTGGGTTTTAGGGTGTTTTGTAAGTAAACGAACCAGTGTCTTTACATAGCACCATGGTGCTCCGAATGCTTTTGGGGGGGCTACTAGCTGCTTTTGGGGAAACAGCAATCCCCAATACTATAGTGTATCACCCCCAAAACAATAAGATCCATCATTTATAATTTTGCTGTATATATCACCTTCAAAAAAAGAGTGGGGTCAGGTGGGGTGCTGCTTTTGTTGTCGCTAGCCTACCTCACCCATAATTTCAACATGGATCCCACAACATCAAAACAAAACAAAACCACACAATACATAAGTGCCACTGAGCCACACACAGCTTTTAACCACATTTGCTTCTGATTATGTGCAACAAACACCCCACACATGCATGCCACCCACACAAAAGCAGGTACACATACTTAAAACAACCACACAACACGTATTGAGCCCTTGAGTGTGTGTGTTTACCTAGACAGTAAGATACGATTGATCGATGTTTTGAATGTTGATGCTACCGCCAAAGACGGTGGGCGGCCGTATAATAAAGGGTGGAACTATGTATCTACAGTACTTATGAACAATCCATGCACTACGACCCATCTACTGAATGACCCATCCAGAAATTCCAGACCCATCCACGGATTCCAAGCCCAATGGAAATCCACCCAGTTCAAGTATTACCTGGACTGTCAGCATTCCATATCCGGGGGGTGGGACATACCCTCCTGGGGGAGCTGTCGGTTGAGGTGACGCATGGGGTACAGGCGCAGGGTCCGCTGATGGCTCCAATGGCCGCAAGGGCCTCGGCGGTCTGGGTGGAAGCCGCACAGGGGCTGAACTGGGCGATGGTGGGCGACCTGAAGCCTCGGGCCCTTGTAACAAACTGCGTTGCCATCGCAACCTTACCAACTGTGATGACGATGATGGCTCGGCTGGTGGGTCGTAAGCATCGGTGGAGGACTGAGAGGAGAGTGCCAGCAGCAGCAGCAGTAGTAGGCATGCATGCAGTCAAACCATCAATTCGGGGGCCCTGCCCGGACTGAGGGGGCGCGGGCGGGGCTAGGTGTGTGGATGCAAGGAGCTACAAGGCTACTGGCGAGGAGTTTTGATGGTGCAGCGGTGTAAATGAGAAAGGAATCGAATCAGGGACTGTGCGGGCAGCGCTATGTGTGTTGAAACACGGAAGTATGAGGCGAGGAGTGATGATGGTGCAGCGATGTGAATGAGAAAGGAATCGAAACAGGGACTGTGCGGGCAGCGCTAACTGCTAAGTGTTTGGAAACGAGGAAGTACGAGGCGAGGAGTGATGTGTGAGGTACTTGAAAAGTCGTTGGATTGAAGTAGTTGTTCGAGCTGATGATTGCAGGTTAGCATTGTACTCGTGCGTGGACATGGGGTAAGGAGCGCGGTCGTAGCGCAGGTGCCTTGGACTCTCCTACAGCGCATCGCGATTTCGTGGTACCGCTCCACATGCGCTCATGTCACATTTTTCCCTAGGGGTCACTTCCGGCAGATAAATCAGAAAATGCGAAATTTCCGGTGTGCCTAACTGCCAGCCTGGACAGGATGGGGGGGGGGGGTCTGAGCAGGGTCTGAGTATGCCAAACTGCCAGCCTGGACCGGAGGGATGTGCAAGTCTCAGTATATTTAATTATCGCGGTGATCTCTCTCGGTGAATATGAACCAGGTCGTGACCGCCCGTGGGGATTTATATTCCCGCTGTAGGGTTTTGTTGTGTGCGATGTGTCCAACGACCAGTCGGAGGATTATCTCATCTCACAATTGCCCTACTCGCTGTTCTCGCGGAATGCGAGTTTTGCCTACCACGCTTCGCTAGCGGTGCTGGTGTGTGGTGAAAGGGGCACGGGTCCACTCCGTATACAGGGCAGTGCTCTTTGCAGCGGCGTAGAGGCCAATAACGCGTAATTAATAATTTGGCGTTGTGCACCCTGATTTTAGGGTTTAGAGTTGAAGGGTTTAGGGTTGAAGGGTTTATGTTTTAGGGTTTAGGTTTTACATTCCTTTGCATTAAATGTTATAGACAGGCCACAGTTACCCCATGACAAGCCCACTCCACAACATTCGTTTTTCCCCCAACCTATAGGAACACAGTGTAGTGCCACTAGCTCAGGCAGTATGGTTCACAGGGTAGAACAAACCGGACCAAAGACGGTGAGCAGACCAGAGACGCAGAGTTGGCTGCAAAAACAACTGTAACAATTCAAATTCAAATTCGAATACAGAAGTAGTAAAGATGACAATAGGAACAGAGCAGGTCTTAATGTGTTTTTTGTCACAAGTTCTCAGCAGGGCAACTAACAACTATATATGTATCACAGTCCTTCAGCATTTCGAATGGCAAGGCTGCTAGATAGCGTACACAGTTGTAGCGGTACGTTCACCTTTCAGAATAGAAGTAGTATACACATTGGCTAGGAGGGCAGGACAGGCTCTTTATATGGACAATTTAACTCGACCTTAACTATGGTCGCGAAGTAAATCATTCGAGTTAAGGTGCCCATATTTAAGATGCATAGGATCAATCCAAGTTCGTTTAGTAAATATCAGACGTTTGAGTAAAGATGAGAAAAGGCAGAGCAGCAAAAAAGCAAATCAGAGGCTATCAATCACTATCAATAATCGGGCCATTTACAAACGTGTACAGACCTCGTTACATACATGTTACAGAGGTAACTCTGACAGAGTTAGGGAACAGTTGGCAGTGGTTCGCGTGATGGGCCCATAACCTGACAGAGTTAGGGAAACGGGAGAAGACCGACACGAGAGATTGATCGATCTGGATAGCTTACAAATAAAGAGGCGGAAGGCTCCTCATAGGTGAGAGCCGACGGCGGCAGACCAGTTACCCTAAGGGTACGGTCATAGGAGATCGTAAGACAGGTTGAACCATAGAGCATCTAACGCGGACAAACTCTGTGAAAGGTATGCAACAGTTAGCATGTAAGTAGTGCCTCCGTTAAAAGTCTGTAAACGGTCTGTATGTGTCACATATTATGAGTGCCTCTTGTCCTACCTTCATGGCATATCCTCCATATTAAAATATAACGCTATGTTTGGGTAGCCAAATAAACATGCTAAAGGGACTTGCCCAGTCCCTAAAATTATATTTTATATTGAAAGGGTTTTCACACCAGAAGGTGGGACCCCTTGCTAAGAACTACTTCTTCGTGTCAGGAGATGCCCAGTTGCCCACCTCCATCTTGTGTAGGTGGCAGAAACATTCAATTGCTTCTGCTACGTACACAAGCCATGGGCACATTTGGAGTCCAGTAGGGTACCAGGAAAATGTAATCACCACCACCACCATCATCACAGGATGTGCATGGAACACACACACAACAGCATGCATGCATGTAGGGGACTAAGGGAAAAGTCTAGCGCTGAAAGTACTCTGGCTGAAAGCGCATGCAAGCACCTTGAGTGCCAGATAGGAAAACTGATTAAAAGCGCATTCAAGGTGAGGGTGACCAGGTACCATTCAATACCGATTATTTGTGGGCTAGTACTGAGGGCCAATCAGTACCAGATAGGTAATCTGGTTGAAAGGGCATTCAATTAATCAGTATCGAGGCATTATCAGTATCACATGGCGAACAAGCCTAACTAGGACCAGGTGGGGATCAGGCCTCCTCAGTACAAGATAGGGACACATGAAATTTGTAAGCATACAATCGAATGAAGATGGTAGCAGTACACGACTTAATAACAACACCAGATTAGGACCAGGGATACATGAAATTGTCAGGAATGAAGATGGTAGCGTCGCACATTGTATCAAACCCAATCCTGGGGAATGAGAAGCAAACGGTATAATGAAGATGGTAGCATTACACGACTGACCAGTGCCAGATTAGGACCAGGCCTCATCAGTACATGATAGGGATACATGATTTGTTTTGGCGGAGCCCCCAGTGTTACCCATTTGTCCGTTCAACCGACCGACCGACCATCCCATCCATCCGTCTGACCGCGATGAAGCCTGACACGTCAGCCAACGGTCTCGTAACTAACTCCCTTCCGTTGCCACCTGTCGCTCCCTCGCGATCACTCCCCGCCATTTTTTAGCGTCGCAGGCGACGCTGCATAGAACTTGTCAAGAATGAAGATGGTAGCCTTGCACATCGTACCAACCACAGTCGTGGGGCACAAGTATTGAGCTAAATTAAATTAAATTAAATTAAAGTACAGTGAAACCCCTAAGGTATAATACATTCGATTGTCCAGCTCAATTTAAGCGAGTTTAATATAGCATTTAGCATACTAGTTAAGTACAGTTTAGTGTATGAAATAATAAGTCATATGACCTTAGACGACTCAGGCAAAAAGAGGTAGCCAGCTGCATTAAAAGACGCTTCACATGATTGTGACGCTTCTCCACAAAACACGAATATGCTCAGATCCACAGCAAGCCGTCCCGTACGAGTGCGACTCAATTAAAATAAAACAGATGCCCAGACGCAATGACATGACTTGTTGTTGTTGTATGAATGCAGATGTTGTTGCTGTTGTTGTTGTTGTACAAATACAGATGTGTTAAAGATCCCCAATGTGTGTTATTAGTCTGACCCACAAGACGTGACATAGATGTGCCAAGAGACACTTCCCAGACACAATAGAATCGGCCCTTCATGATTGCGACATGTTCAGGTGTATGAATATAACAATATAGAGATGTGTAAAGAGCCCCCATGTGTGTGATTAGCCTGTCCCCAAATTAGTCCCAAAATTATAACCACAGTAAGTCTGTCCCACAATTAGAAACACAGTAAGTCTGTCCCACAATTAGAAACACAGTAAGTCTGTCCCACAATTAGAAACACAGTAAGTCTGTCCCACAATTAGAAACACAGTAAGTCTGTCCCACAATTAGAAACACAGTAAGTCTGTCCCACAATTAGAAACACAGTAAGTCTGTCCCACAATTAGGAACACAGTAAGTCTGTCCCACAATTAGAAACACAGTAAGTCTATCCCACAATTAGAAACACAGTAAGTCTGTCCCACAATTAGGAACACAGTAAGTCTGTCCCACAATTAGAAACACAATAAGTCTGTCCCAGAGCATGGGTGCCTCAGTCCTACAAGATGCGATGCGGGAGGACGCAGATAAATACCCAGACACAATGACATGACATGCAGCAGTGTTGTACGAATACAGACACATATGTTTTAAGAGCCCCCATGCGTGTGATTACTGATTAGTCTGTCCCACAATAAGAAACTAAATTATAACCACAACAAGCCCTCAAATTAAGCTGCCTCACAATTATAACTGCAGCAAGTCCCCCAATTAATCTGTCCCAGAGCATGAGTGTATCTGTCTGACAAGATGCGACGTAGAAGTGACAAAGGATGATCCCAGATATAATCAAAGCGGCAATTCAAATTTGCAACACACGTAGAGCTTTGGTTGATAATGATATTTTAGGAACTTCAAGCTTTCTGCAGGTCCAGCTGTGTAGCAAAAGTTGCGACGCAAGCCTGATATCAGGATTGTGACGTAGCTGGGCATAGCACGGTACAGGGCAGAGCCCTGGGGTCGAGGAGGAGCGGTTTGTGCACACATGCAAACACAACTCAAATACCACAAATGTGTGAATACTCGAATACCCACATGTGTGAATGGCCCCCTGAGATACAATTGGTTTGCCTCAAAAGAGCTCAACATGGGGGGAAAGCACCATACCCACAGGTTATTAAGAGCTTGCTCGCAACAGACAGAGGCACTGGTTGGGAGTCCCAATTATCCACAACATGCAGTGAAACATGAGAACATGCTCATCAGCATGGCAAGATGCATTTCAGCACAGCGACAGGCAGTTAAGCACGGAAACATGCACGGAAGCAAGCAGTTCAGCATGGCAACATGCACTTTAGCCCGTTTAGCCCGTATGTAAACGAGGCTCAGTGACCTGAACGAAAGACGACAAAATCAAAATTGAGCCTGGAACAATGATGGCGTACAGAAACATCAGGCCTGACATGGCGGTGACAAAGATCAGAAGCACCTTTCCCCAGGTGCCTCATGAGAACTTGGAGTCAAAAGATACCCCCCCCCCCCCCCCCCCCCCCCATAGTTTGGATGGTAGCGGGTGGAGAGGGTGGAGGAGGCGGGCGGGCGGCAAGAGAGGAAGAAGAAGCCGGGTGGAGCCGGTGGAGGGGGCGGGCGGGCGGCAAGAGAGGAAGAAGAAGCCCAGTAGATGAGCGTTCATTTGCCAGTCTTGTAGCCTGCCAGTAGCCTTTGCTTGTACTTGTTCTTGAAGTTGGTTTGCCTCAGATTGTGTACACTTTCATCAATGGGGGTGTTGGGTTCCTCCATGATCTCTGCTTTGTTGTTTAGGATTTTGTTCTTGATGACCAGCAAGCCCTGGGGGGAGGGAGGCAGGGAGGGAAGGAATGAGGAAGGGAATGAATGGAATGATGGAATGAGGGAAAGAGGGAGGGAGGGAGGGAGGGAGGGAGGCAGGCAGGCAGGGAGGAAGGTAGGTAGGAATGAGGGAGGGAATGAGGGAGGGAATGAGAGAAGGAGGGAGGGAGGAGGGAAAGGATGGAATGATGGAGGGAATGAGAGAAAATGGGAGGGAGGGAATGAATGACGGAGGGAATGGGGGAAAGCCAGCAAGCAATAGGTATTATTACATGTGCCTGCTCTGGAAACGCCTCAATGTTAGCATCAAGGTCGTGCAGGAGACTGTCGAGGGAGGAGAGCTTGCGGTATGGCCAGCGCACGATGTCAAAGGCGCGACAGAGGTCCTTCATAGCCGTAGACCCGACGTTTAACTATTTACCAGCTGCGGACATTTTTAGGTGGTACACCTGCTTGTGGAAGGTGGTAAGGGAGGTGGTTGGGAAGGTGGTTGGGAAGGTGGTACACCTGCTTGTGGAAGGTGGTAGGGGAGGTGGTTGGGAAGGTGGTTGGGAAGGTGGTACACCTGCTTGTGGAAGGTGGTAGGAGAGGTGGTTGTGAAGGTGGTTGGGAAGGTGGTACACCTGCTTGTGGAAGGTGGTAGGGGAGGTGGTTGGGAAGGTGGTTGGGAAGGTGGTACACCTGCTTGTGGAAGGTGGTAGGGGAGGTGGTTGGGAAGGTGGTTGGGAAGGTGGTACACCTGCTTGTGGAAGGTGGTAGGGGAGGTGGTTGGGAAGGTGGTTGGGAAGGTGGTACACCTGCTTGTGGAAGGTGGTAGGGGAGGTGGTTGGGAAGGTGGTTGGGAAGGTGGTACACCTGCTTGTGGAAGGTGGTTTGTGAGGTGATTGGGGAGGTGGTTGGGGAGGTGGTACACCTGCTTTTGGAAGGGCGGTGGTGAGGAGGGTGAGTATGAGAGGGGCATCAGGGACAGAAGGTAATGTTATCCGAGGGTCATTACCCTCTGATGATGTCCTAATCAGAGGGCAGTTGAACACTAGTAGGATCCACATAGAGCAGAGGTAATGGATAGAGAATAAGCAGGAGCTATGGATAAATAGGGACCGGCAACTCACATTTGTGTTTGAAAAACTAATATTACCTAATATTATAATAGTGTCGTAATAACATTAGTTTTTCAAATTTAAATTCTGGGGAGGCGGCTCGTCCGTCTAATATTAACTAACATTCACTGATATTATTAGCTCACTAATATATTCTGACTTAGCCTTTCCCTATGGATAAAGCATAAGCAGGGGCTATGGAGCAAGAGCAACAGATAGGGCATACGCAACGGATAGAGTACAAGCAACGGATAGAGTCCAAGCAAGGGATAGAGCATAAGCAAGGGATAGAGCATAAGCAACAGATAGAGCATAAGCAACGGATAGAGCATAACAACAGATAGTTTATGAGCCATAGCTAGGGTAAGGCATGGGTATAGGACTGGAAGCAGATCATAGGAGGTGATATCGTTCTCCATCACGTACCGCCTTCAAATCAGCTTTGGTGACAGCATGATCCTTTGTCTTCTTCATCATTACTGGAACCTGCTGCTGGGTATTAGCAGCGTGGTCATGGCACTCCCTGTCCTGGCTTCCCTCAATAGACTCCATCACCATGTAGCGCATCTGGGACTCCGTCATGGATTCATCTCTGAAGCCAGAAGTCATGCCTAGGCCGCCATGCCCAGCCAGAGGAGGTACCTCCATCATGAGGCTGCTATAGTTCCTCTTCACGCCCCTGCCTCGGGGGTCTGTAGGCACCACCTGGAGGTCGTCCTCAGCCACCATGGAGCCGATGCGCTGCATGCAGTTACCATCATGCGAATACATGTCTCGGGTGTCCATCATCTTGCAGCGGGTATCTGAGATCTCAGAGATGAGGGAGTCCCGATGGCACATCGTCTTCATTGCTCCTTGCACGGAGGTATCAAAGAGAGGGGCAGGGTCGGAGCCATCACCAGCAGGAGGCTGGCAGGGGGGCAGATAGGTCTGTCCTTGGCCCATTTGGGGGGCGAAATTAGAGAGCTGAATTATTAGCTCATAAGCTCCATTCATAAGCTCCAGTCTTGCGTCCTCCTCCGCTCCTTGCTCATGGTGCCAGGATAAGAACTGGTCGTAAGGACTGTGGTCACCGTCGGTAGCTGTGCCGACGATGCAGCCGTTTGCCGAGTTGAAGATGCGAGTCAGATCGTTCATGTTGTCCTCGCTGCATGCTGGGGCGTGGTCCGACGCGATCAACGAGGGAGCAACGTTGTCAGCCTGGTTGAATCGCATCGGCCCTGTGTAGACCACCTCTTGGATAGAATCGGAGGAAGTAGGGGTGTAATGAGTGAAATCCTGGAAGGCTGACTCCAACTGGCGTGGAACGTTGGCCAGGGGATGGTCGAAGTTCTGAGGGTTGTACTCATCATCCACCTCACTGTCCAGCATCAGGTTGGAGCTGTCTTCGGAAGACCATACGGGCATCATCTCATTGCAGTCACTCGCCTCGAGGCAGTGCAACATCGCCATCCCAGCAAAATCGGTAGCAGCGGGAGCTTGATGAACAGGAATGTTGTTAACAAACGTAGTGGAGCTTCTTGCTGATCCATTGCGGGATGGGTGGCCGTTGTAAGCGGGGCTCTGCAGTCAGAGACAGGAAGCAGGAGTTACAAGGTGGGGGGCAGGAGTCAAGGGGCGTGGGCATGAGTAAAGGGGCAGCAGGCAGGAGTGAGGGGGAGGGGGGCAGGGGTAAAGGGGTGGGGGGCAGGAGTAAGGGACCGGGGGCAGGAGTCAAGGGTCGGGGGGCAGAAGTCAGAAGGTGGGGGGCAGGAGTAAGGGAGCAGGGGGCAGGAGTCAAGGGGCAGGGGGCAAAAGCCAATGGCAGGAGTAAGGGGGCATGGGGCAAGAACCAAGGGCAGGGGTCAAGGGGCAGTTATAATAAGACTTATCTGTCTCAGGCATGTAAAGCCACATCATCAGCACTTACCATCTCTTGTGCAGTTGTGTTATTGTCCTTCAGCACAGCCTGGAACATGGCCATTGTCCCCTTATCCTCTATCATGCTAGCAAACAGGCTGGCCCCCTCAACCTCATGCCTTGTAATAAGGCTAACTATTTATTTATAATAACAATCACTTACCATCTCTTGCGCAGCCATGTTGTACTTCTTCAGCTCAGCCTGGAACATGGCCATTATCCCCTTACTCTCCATCATGCAAGTGGAGCTTCCGTGCATGCTGTATCCAGATGCCTCCACCTGGCGGGTCTCTCCATAGCCAGGGCAAAACTCAGCTTCTCCAGCGAGATTTTGGGGGGCGGGAGCGTTGGCAGCCATGGCAGTGAGCTGCTCTGTTGGGGCGACCGCAGTGTTGTAGGGCACTATCGTTGCAGGGGCTCCATTCTTAGCAGTCGCATCATGTGTGGGGAGCATGTCGATGTTCCAGATCTTGCAGGTAGCTTCAACCATGGCACGATGTTGCTCTGGGCCTACTTTGCGTGGTTGAGCGAGGAGGTTCATAATCAAGGAGGCGACAGTACCCTTGGTAGGTTCTGGAGCCAGGCATGTGAGTGAGGTGAATTTAGACATGGTGTGGTTGAGAGGCGATGAGGGTACTAAACTAGGAGGTTAAGGTACCCTCCTTGGTTGGATATGAAGCCAGCCATGTGAGCCATGTGAGCGAGGTCATGTGAGTCATGTGAGCCATGTGAGCCATGTGAGCAAGGTCATGTGAGTCATGTGGGTGGATTTAGAGGTTGTTTAGCTATTTGAGTTGGGTCGATAACAAGGTCTATCAGCCTTCAGGCTGCTCACCGTCTGCGGATGGAGTGGACATGGGAAGTATAAGCACTGCTGCGCCACACTACTGGGCAAGCACAGAACTGCAATGCATTGTATGTATGTTACAGTCCAGGGGCAGCCAAGCAGGCTAACGGAACTTGCAGTACCAGGACATACATCTGAGATTAAATTTGTCCCTTAGGATGTGCGTTTTGTTTGTATATTGTTACAGTCCAGGGGTAGATTGGATTGGATTGTTACGTGTTTTTTCAGCCAACTCTGGGCTGCTCACCGTCTTCCCATTCCTAGTCCCGCCGTGCGATACCCATGGAAACCAGGGACCTTACTATGCAGATGAGACTGTTTAAAGACTTGTCCAGGGGTAGGCCAAATAGTCTAAAGGAACTTGCCCAAAAATAGGAGGGGCTAAAACGAAAAAGCACTGATGATTTGAACCCCAAACAATCGTTTTACCGGCGGAAGGGCCGGGGAGGTGCACTTACCTTCTTTTTTCTTGCTGCTGACAATGTCTGAACCAGCTTTGCTTTTAAACAAACTGGGGCCTCTAGACTTTTCCTGCAATCAATGGAATGTAGGGTAAGGAACATGTTCTCTGAGCCTGTGTATGGGTTGTATAATTTATGTGTGTACTTTTACGGCATAACCGGCGTAGCAAAATAACCGGCGTAGCAAAATAACCGGCGTAGCAAAATAGGTTAAATGTAGGGTCAGGAACATGTTCTCTGCGTCTGCATATGGGTTGTATAATTTGTTTGTGTGCTTTTATAGCCTAACCTGTCAAGGCGTAGCCAAATAGGCTAAATGTATAATTTGATAGTTTGTATGAACGATGTGTTTAGTTAGAGTGGAGATGTGTATGTAAGCATTGTTTTGTGGGGTGCCAGTTCATGAAGTTGTGTTTGTTGTGTACATCACTGTCATTTGTTTCCAAGAAGGATTTTTGCCACAAAGGGTGAGTTTCCCTACACTAGCCCTAGACTCAAAGGATTAGATGTGATGTGGCCAAGCCTTTCCTACTCAGAAGGAGGGAGTAGGTGCCCTTAAGTCAGCAGGTGGTTGCTTTTCACGCAATGAATAAAACAAGGGCGCAGGGATTAAATCATGGACCTTACCATAGATCCAAAATGTTTTGCAGCCTGGTTGGTGGGAATATCCTTGCGGTCCATCCTGAACTTCTTTGTCCTGCCGCCATCGGCAGAGCCCATGTCAGTCCAGTTGCCCTGTACAAGTGGCTTGGCATCGGCAGCGCCCATGTCAGTCCAGTTGCCCTGTACAAGTGGCTTGGCATCTTGTGCAACCGCGGGCATGCGACTGCAAATGTTTTTAGCATCTTTCTTTTTTCATGGGGGGCGACTGCACATAGGTCAAGGATTGGATGAGTGAGTGGATGTGATAGAGTCAAAGTGGCTGATGTTCTTGGCATCTTTCTCGTAGATGGCGGACAACTGCACATGGTTCAAGGTTTGGATGAGTGTGTGGATATGAAAGAGTTGAATTCGACTCTTTCACATCGACGTCCCAACCCAACCTAACTCAGGATTTGCAAAATTTCCTCGTACATGGCTCCGGTTCCCCTGCCACACACACCTTCTACACTTACACATACACTTTCTTTTCACCTACTCCTCCCTTTTCACACGTACACAGGTCTGCTTCCCCCGTGGTTGACGCAGGTCCCACACTTAAGGGCACTTGAGGATTCCAACCCCTTCCTCTTATAAGAGTCCACCTGACCTCCCCCAAACTCCTTCCTACCTTGTGTGTGTGTTTGCCGCTTCCATATGACCTGACTTGTTCACATCTATCATGTGCCTTCAGGTTCAACCCCTTCTCCAGGTTAAGACTCATGCGTCAACATCTATCATGGGTCACCAGGCTTCAAAAAGCAGCTTGCGCCATGAATCTTCAAGACTGTTAAAGCACACAATCTCTCACCCCCACCCCCATCACCACCACCATTTTCACGCACTCGCCCCTCTCCACACAACCACTCCCCCCCCCCATACCCCCACACCCTATTTCTCACACCGACATACTCCCCACCCCTCACAGGATTTGCAAAAATTCCTATCCTCGCTCCAGTTCCCCTTCCACAGATACCTTGTACATTTCACTTGCATCCCCTTTTCTCTGTCACCTCTCTTTCAACAACTTCAATTGTCTGCTTCCTCCCGGGGTTGACGTAGGCCCCACACTAAAGGGTCCTTGAGAATTCCTACCCCTTCCTCTCCTTAGTGCCCACCTGATCTTCCTCATCCCACTCACCACCACCAGCTCCTTCCTCCCCACCTCCCCACCTCCCCAATACAACCATCCCCACCACCTCCAGCTCCCTCCTCCCCACCACCTGCTCCCCACCTCCTCACATCCCCAATACAACCATCCCCACTCCTCCTACATTCCTGAGGTGTGTGCTTGCCGCTTCCACTTGACCTGACTTGTTTACGTTTAATTCATCTTGTTTTCTCCTGCCACTTTCCTCATCCACATCCACTAGCACACACACCACCTACACACCCTACACCCCACTATCACTCCCCTTCCACAGCACATTACCTCACACAACCAAACACTCACCCCCTTCCCTCCTTACCCCCCCCACCCCACCCACCCCCCTACTTTTCACCTCCAAACCCACACTCTGACCCCCCTATCACCACACGATCTTACAATTTACCATCCCCCCACCAACTCCCCCCCCACCACCACCACACTGGTCTGGGCGTGCTTCAGATCGCAGGACACACAGGCTGAGTTACAAATGTGATGTGTTCTTCATCCCTTGTGATCTACAGTACCCTTGCTGTATCGACCCTACTTGCGAGAGTAGGAAGAGGGTGGTGAGGTTCGATTCCTCATTTTTTTGGCGTCCTACCCCCAAGCAAACCTTGTAAGGAAGTACTGTCGAATGTCTGCCCTCGTGGTGGTTTTCTAGTTATGTATTGTTGGCTCCGCCTATAACAACCATGACAGGGAGGTTGTCTGCCGTGGTCAATAGGGGTAATGGTGAACGTTCGTTTGATCGAGGGTCGGTATCTCCCGCTAACCCCTGTACCTACTATTTTGTAGGAGTGGCAACGACATTCAAACTGAACCCTCGGTGTCGCTGGTTTGTGTAGGGAGACCCACTTCCTGGGGTGATAATCCTTAAAAAATGCAACTCATGCTCTTGGCATCCTACTCGTGGACGAGGGATAACTGCACACTTATCAAGGATTCGATGAGTGAGTGCATGTGAAAGAGTCGAAGCGACTGAGTTTTCTTTTTGATTCCATAGAATATCAGCCTGCAGGCTGCTCAGGCGGAGCGAGCAGTCATGAGCAAAACAGAGAATGACTCCTTTTATTCTACACCACACTACTGAGTGGGAAGTATGGATGTTCGGTACAACGTTCCTTTGTCCTCACATCTGAGCAACAAAAAAAATGTATACAAGCAAGAATGCACGTATACTTACCATGGCTGTCCTGGTTCTTCTTTAGCTGGTGTTTTCTGATTTCAAGCGCCGGAGGATTAGAAGTACAAGAGGAATCTGCAGAGACAAGATAGAAGAAGGATTACATTTATTAAACAGATCATTTGATTATTGGAACGACAATTTAATTGATCTTCTGGGTGAGAGCGATGGGGGAATCAGGAGCCAGTCAGAGAGGAGACGGGCAGGTTGTGAAGCAAGCGGGGTGAGGTATGCAGAGGTGGCGTTATTGTTAAGTAAGCCGGGCGAGGGATACACTGGTCGTGAAGCAAGCAGAGCGTGGGATGCAGAAGTCTGGATAGGGATGCCATCTATTTCGCTAAAGGAAGGCAGGGCGAGGGCTTGACAGATTGTGGCCGGGAGGTATACTTCTGTGCATACAGGCCGCAGGGTTGCGGGGCGAGGTAAGCGCAGGGCTGCCCAGGGATGATCAGGTCAGAGAGAAGGCTTGTCGAAGGATTCGCAGGGTGGGGGGATACACAGGTATTGAAGCAAGCAGGGAGGGGGATGCGTATTTCGGAAGTAAGCAGGGGCAGGGATATCCAGGGCCGGTGGTGGAGAACTCGGGGCGTGGGATGCTGATTGTGGGGCAAGAGATGCGCAGGTCGTCAAGTAAGCGGGTCGAGCGTAGTATGCGGGGCGCTGAATGCTTGTAATGCAGCGCTGCGAACGTAAGAGCGCGCAATCCTGAGCACGAGGGCACTCCCGAGTCCCGAGAAGCGAGATTCCCAGGTCAGTATGTGGCGATTTGGTGATTGTTGGTGATGTTGGTGATATGGTCGACACAATGGCCGCACCTGGATGGAGTCGCGTAGGGCTGGTGAGCAATACACGCAAAAACAATTGGGGCAAGGGAAATGCAGGGCGAAGTATGCGAGGGATGCGACGGATGCGAGGGATACGAGGGACGTGGATTTTCACTTTGTGATGTAGGATTTTCACTTTGTGATGTAGGTACATATATCGTGAGTTGAGCTTGGCAACGCAAACGCGGGAAAGGCCTGGCCAGGTTGATGAGCAAGCGCAGTGCGGGGTGCATCGATTAGGGGAGGGAAGCACAGGGCAGGAAGTGAGTGGGGCAGGGATACACAGGTTGCAGGCTTCTTATCGTATAAAGTAAACACGATTCAGATTCAGTGAGTGGTTGAGAAAACGCTTACATCGGTCGTGAACTAAGCGCAGCAACCTTCACCTTCACAGGTTGGGAAAGGGCAGAGCTTAGGAATGCCAGATCGTGAATGTAATTAAGGCAATCCTTATGATAAGTGGGGAAAGAAAGTCAAAGCTTGTAGACTAGCTGCGCCTTCCAGTCTAAAAGAAACAGTTCGCCAAATCGGAAGATGAACATCCGGCAGACATGTAAGTAAGTACAGTAATCGGGGGGCCGCGTGCGCGTGAGGTGGGAGTCGAAAACGCGTTCAGGGCTTACCGGGGCTTACCTGGCAATGGTTCCTCTTATCTGGCATTTTCCTGCTGGATGGATGGATGATGTATGCATCCATGCCATGGATGCTGGTCCGACACATTTAAACCTCAACCGCCAATGCTGATCTGGCAATCTGAAGTGGCCTCCTCTGTCCGTGGTGAGGCCACTTCTGGCCCTCTCCAGGCCACTCTGCATGAGTTGTGGGGCCTTCAACCTCCTCAGGTGCCAGCTGTTCGCCCCCTCTCGGAGCTGGCTGGAGCACTTGCTGTGGCTGATTTCTGGGCTCGCATTGCTGATTTTGTCGCTACGGAAGATCCCCCTCCTGAGTGGGAGGACATGGTGGGAGATGGTCACCCCTTCATCAGCCATGGTGGGTCCCGTGTTAACATGGGAGTTCCCAACCCTCCACATATGTCAGTGGCGGATCCTACGATGGCCCAGGACCGTTCTCCTGACCATTTGCTTCTCTCCCGGAATGAGCTTCTTCCCCTGATCCTCCCTGACAGCCTGGATGACTAGCTTAGATTTGTTCTTGTCCCTTTGTAGCAACCGTCTTGTTTGTGGCGGTGTAGGTGATGGGAGTAGCTTCTGTTTTCACTTCTCGAGTCTCCGTTTGACTCTTGACCTGTTTGATTGCTCTGATGCTCTCCCGTGCCCTCTCTCAGTCCTTCAGCTCCATGGTTTCTTGACAGATAGGCTATGGACTCACTTAGCTTTTCCCCGCTGGTCTTGGTCTTTCGCTTTTCCACACGCTTTTTATCGTGTTAGTAGTTCTGTGACACGGCTAGATGGGTGTTAAGGGTGCATTAGCTGCTGTTACCACTGAGATGGCCCCAATGAGGCCCCAAACCATGCAGCACAACTTCCGATCACCAGCTATTGCAAACGAGGACTTCACAGCAGTCAACATGACCATTGGGCAGCCCACCTGTGTGGACGCTGCCACCTTCAACTCAGGAGCCCACAGACTGCGCAATAAATGGCAGAACCTTGTTGACCCATTTGAACTCCAACGAGAGCTCAACACAGTCCGGCGGATTGCAAACATTTCTGCCAACGCCTCCTTAGACCCTGGGCGCAGCACCACGCGTGTCTACAGATCAGACGCTCCTCCCTTCTGCTTGGCAAACAAGATAGGCCAGCCTCGCACCGCCTTGCCCACCTTGGTTGCCTATCCCTTGTCTAGAGCATTCCTCCCAGACAAACCCGGCAGCATCTACTCACTACAGGGTGGAGCATGGTCCGAGCCCCGCCCAGACGAGCGCGAGCGCATGCTTGGTTACTACACCGGTGCCACAGCTGCTCCAGGCCTCACATCACTACAACGGCACGTTCTGACGGGCAACTGCATGGATCAGCGGGCCCTAGTGGCCATCATTCGGACCTCCGTGGAGCTTGCAGCCCCTCCCAGTCTGACAGCTCTGCTGGCATACCAGCCACCCAAGCCATCAGACCACAGCTTCTGCCCGCTTCCACTCCAGTCCTTTGTCTCACCACTGTGCCCCGCTTCCCCCGCAGCAGTCCCGCTCCCTCAGATGACATGCCTTCTCACAGCTGTCAATTCTATGGCACCGAGCTAGCCTGCATGCTGGCGGTTACAAGGAATGCTAGCGCACCTAGGCGCATTCAGCCAGCTTCCCCACCCCCTTCAGCGCCTCCAGCGACTCCCATGATTCCAACCCTTGCACCAGGCAAGCAGTTGGACGCAGACATCCGGCTAGCAGACATGGCCAAGGAATCTGAACCCCTTGACATCCATGACGATCAGTTCGTCATGGAGTACCTCCGCAGGAAGGTACTGGGCACCAACTGGTCCGTGGCACGCACCCGCAGAGTGCTAGCCCGCTCCAGAAAGTATAAGCTCGGATCATCACCTACGGGGGCAGAGAAGATCATTCGTATCTTGGCCAATACTATAGAGCGCATCGTCCCAGCCCCCAGAGAGCGAGCAGCCATCATCCAGCGAGCCCATGAAGCCAGCGGGCACTTCGGAGCTCGTCGTACAGCCTACCTTGTCGTCAGCTCTTTCTGGTGGCAGGGTGTGGTCAAGCAGGTCAAAGCCCTCGTCAAAAATTGCAAGGTCTGTGACCAGGCCCTGGCCTACTTCAACCAGCCCACAGCAGCCACCTTGCAGTCCCACCCCATCCACGGCCTGTTCTTTGCGTGGGGCATCGACCTCTCAGGCCTCTACATCAAGACAGCTCGGGGTAACACTTACCTCATGCACGCCATCGAATATTTCAGCGCAGTCCTGGTAGTCGTCCCCATTCCAGCCAAGGAGGCTGCACACACCATGTACGCACACGCCCACGGTGTGCTCGCTCATTATGGTACCCACGCCGTCGCCATTACTGACAATGGTACCATCGGTCCTGAGTTCCTCGGCAAGTTCAAGGAACACATGACGCACAACTTCATCGACCACAGGACCACACACCCTAACCACCCTCAGGGCAACGGTTTCGTGGAAAGAAGCGTCGGCACCATCAAGGCAGCTCTGACCAAAATCTGCTCAGAACACCTCTCCACAGACACTTGGGATATTGACATCGCCAAGGTGGTGATGGCCTACAACTGCAGCCCTCAGGAGACCACCAAGTGCGCTCCCTTCACCCTGCTGTACGCCAGAGCTCCAGTCATGAACGACCCCCAAGCAGAGCTCGCCATGACTACAGTTCTCCCTGACTTAACAGACATCCAGCAAACTCAAGCTCTGGTCAGCACCCTGCTCGAGCGAACTGAGTGGATCAAGCGCGTCACCCCCACTATAGCAAACCACATCGCAATTGCCCACCACAGGGACTCTCTGCATTATGCTAAGATCAGGGGGGGAGCTTACCACCCCCGTCTTCGCAAATTTCAAGTGGGTGACTTCGTCTACATCCGTATACCCAACGTGCGCAACACTCTCCAAATGGCAGCACATGGGATGATCCTTCGGATCAAGGCCATCAAGGACACCGAGGTGGTTGTCCTACAAGGCCGTTGCGGCTGCACTGTCACCAACCACGCCCGCAACCTGTCCCCTTGCCACTTGCCCAACATGGATGGCACCATCAGGCAAGATCTGGCAGTGCCACCACTTGACTTGGCCTGCAGCGTCTGCAACTTCCCAAACAACGATGCTTGCATGCTCTTGTGCGACTCCTGTGGCGCACCGTTTCACACACACTGTCTCAGCCCCCCACTACCAGCAGTCCCAGCAGGTGACTGGTTCTGCCCTCACTGTACTGCCAACGACATTACAGCCGTCCCTCTGGATCGCCCCACGGCACCTGAACGCGCTCCCAAGGAGCCCAACCTGTTCCCAACCCCCCAGACCCGCTCTAGAGACCTTGCTGCCAAAGCCTGCGACAAGATGGTGGTCATCAAGCACATCAAAGTTCGTGGCAGCCTAGACAAAGAGGTCTGGGGCATCGCCACGTACTTGGGTGCCTTGGCTAGACCATGGTACTTCAACATCACCTACGATGACGGCCAGGTCGTCCGTCAGACTACAGCTGGCCTCCGTAAACTCAACCCCCTCCCCACAGGAACTGTCAAGCCTACTCTTACCACCCCATTGTTGGCATGCATCAACCCCTCATGCCAACACCCCACTCATGGCATCCTCATCGCTGAGCACAACCCTTCTTGCAGTATCTACAACCTTTAAAGTTGTATTCCGCACTACCACATACAGGAAGTGTATCCTGCAAGCCGACACCGCCACGTCACGGTCGCCATGGCTGAGAACATGCCTTCTTCAGACTTCCCCACCGTCTACATGGACCCATCAGTCCGGGCCGAGATCTACTCCTGCCTCCCACAAGACGGAAGTGCCTCAGCCTTCCTATCACACCAATCACCACCCTACACGGGATATCCTGTCGTAGGCCAAAAACACCTCTGTTTCGGCCCCTGCTTCTACGGTGACACCGACAGCAGCTCTGGAGAAGTCCTCCAGCTCCCTTCAGAAACAGCAATTGCCTACAACGACCGCATCCTTTTCCTACAGGCTGCCTGGCTTTTCCAGCAAGGCATGCTGTTCCAGACCTTGCTAAAGTGGGAGGATGCTCAGCCCACTGGTCCTAAGCTTCCACACCCCTTCCAGCCCAACCACCCTCGCCGTCTCCCAGGACCAGCCTGGGACGCTGCAACACCTCTGACGTGTATGCCCCCTGATATGAGGCCCAGCATCCAGAAGTGTGGACGCCTCCTTAGGTTTGGACGCTATGGGGACTACCCCACTGCCCTTTTCCTAGACTACATTCAAGCACCCCCCCTTTCATGTACACTACACAGATCACAGCTTTCTGTAACTACGTCACATCTTTGGGCGACCCTCTTAACTACACCATCCCATAGGGATCGTACATCTCCTCATACCAGTGTTTCCCCATTTACAGGCATGAGCAGCGCACCCACCCATGCGTGCACATGTGCCACAGCAAATGATGATGGATCTTCCACAAGCCATGAAACGAGCACTGCCTCCTCTTGCCCACTCCACCCACGTATCAGAGTACTTGGTACTGGGTCCCTACCCTACCATACAGCTTTTAGAAGGTCTTTGCAGCGATTGGCTCGAGGAGACCCCACTCAGATCTCATAGCCAATTTCCAGGCCAGCCTTCTTACACATACACCGCAGCTTCAGCATGCTGTTCCCAGGTCTACTCAGCGCTGCCCAGGCCCAGTCCCCTCATAGGACTGACCTCCCCAGCAAGCCATTTCAGGTGACACAGCGTCTGTTCCACCACATCCGCAGGCTAGCAAACCTGATTTGGGCATACGACAACACACAAGTCAACACTCTCACCGTATGGAGAGTCATTCGCTTCCAGTCCGCACTCGTGGATGCCCACGCCGCCGCACTGACTTTGCATCCAGCCATGTTCTTGACTGCCAGACTCCCAACTGAGCCCGCATCAGAACTGCGCCTATACACAGATGACATCTCAGTGCCCTTTGACGCACTGGACTTAGCGCTCCTGCGACTGCCTTTCCCAGGGTCGTTCACTCCACTCCTGAACTTTCCCTTCTTCAGACAACGTATCCTCGCCATGTTAGAGCAGGATGGTTTTGGACGTAACAGGGTGACCCCCGGCACCCCACAGCGCGCAGCAGCCCAGGATATCCAGGCAGTATTTGGGGACACTGCTCACCTAGGCAACTAAGCCTCGCAGACTTCTTCAGACAGCCTTACCTTGGATACCGTCTGGATGGTTATGATGGCAGTATAGCAATCAACTGCACTCATAACCCAGACATACCTGCCTTATTTATTTCAGTACATTAACACTGTACTTCCATATGTACTGCCCATGTACTTCCAGATGTACTGCCCCTTGTACTTGCACATGTACTGCCCCATGTACTTGCACATGTACTGCGCACAGTACTCCCATACGTACTGCCGTACACCATGAACTTTTTGTTCCACTCCTTACTTGCGTAGCTAGTGGATATGCGTCAAGAGACCGGCTACACATGGGTTTTTCATCATAGCCTTTCAGGGATACTAGACTAGCCCAGTATCTACGGCGACGATTTTTACCATGCGGTTTCACTTCTATTTCAGCTTCTATTCTCTGTTTACTCTCACAACCACCACCTTCTTTTTCATCTATTTCACTCCGTGAATAGGGGGGGGAATACGTGTGGTGAGATGTAATAGACTTCCACATACCTACCCTCACACCTACCCATCGCACTTACTGCAGGGGGGGAGGGACTATATCTTTGCACAAACACCCAGTGAAGGAACGATACCTACCCTCACACCTACCCAGGAAACCAACTGCAGGGAAGGGGGGGGAATTGTTACAATCACAATAAATACTTTAAATCACATAACCAAACCCACACATGCTAGCCTATAGCTAGAGACAAGAAGGAGAGACTGAGATATTTTTTTCAGTCCTTCCAAAAATTTGGCCTGAATTTCTAAAATGTCATCTCACCGCATCGGGTGTCGCGCACGGTGTGATACCGACGCGTATCTAACACAAATCCGATGTACATCTAACACAAATATAATTCGGATTTATCCTAAAACTGTCTGTACGGGGGCGAATTCTGGTTTGTTAGCGCGCATTGAATGAGTCGCAGTTCGACAGAGAGAGATTCGAGTTTGTATGGCTGTAATCTGTATGGATTTTGCGTGGTTTACACTCGTTTTTCGAAGCGCACACGAAACATTTGTCATCGATTAAAGCCGCATTGAGTCTTACGCAACCGCATTCACTGTGAATACATTCCGGTACTCAAAAGAAAGCGGTGTTTATCAAGCAGGCTTCTGCTTGACAACCCTAGTGAATTTCTGAAGGGAGGGGCGCGGGCACCGTGTAGCGGTGCAGAGGGATTCAGTTGCTGACTCGCACAGTGAATACGTGGGGTGCCGCCAAAATAGAAAAAACATTCAGATACCTACAAAACCGCGGGGAGGCAGATGTGATGCAGGGAATGTATTCAGTTCAGCAAACTGTGCGTCAATGATGAGATGGCATGCCCTTGCATCGGATAAATTCCATGCACACCTGAGGCAGCGACACATCGTTGCAAAGTGCTCGCAGTTGTTGAACATTCGGACATCACTGTGTCGGGTACGTCCGACTTGATTTGCACTGGGGTCCAAGATGTTCATCTTGATACAATTGAAAAGCAAAAACATTGGAATTGGCCCGCCTCATGAGAGGCCTAGTGCCTGAATGGGGTAGTGATTACATCGAACGATACATTCCTAACGAGCTCCAGTGCCAGTTGCACAACAAGAGAACATGGATGGATGAAGATGGATTCTGGTGGGGATTTGACAAAGTCTGTGCTAGGAAGTATAAGCAGACTAACGTCATTATTCTTGCTACGAAGCATCACGGACTTGGGACATATGAACATAAAGTACTGGTCACTCTAAATAGTTCGGTACAAGTGGTGTGGGAAGACGATTTATCGTGATCATTCCAATTACCAGACATTAAATGCCCGGTATTGTTATTTATTGTCAGTACCTCCCCGTGTCGGGATTGGGTAATTTGCGCGCCTGCTGCCTTCCTTGGATGTGGTAGCCGTTTCTCAGGCTCCCTCTCCGGAATCGAACCCTAATCCTCACATTACCAGTTTTTATTCCTCCAGAATTCGGCATGAGGATCTCTTTTAGGCTGCAGACTGCTTGGGGGATTAGGAACTATTTTAGGTCGTGGGGCATTGACATGACATGATCCATTTCTGCACATACCCCAACCTCCATTCTGATTTTTTACATTTTTTTGTTTGGTGAACGGAACGAACATCATGCGACCGTCATTACCCTTCCTTTTAATGAAGACTGAGCCGTCATCGCCATTATATAGAACGCGTTTGACACCATCATTGCATACAGCGGATACGTGCGTGTTCGTCTTATTCTTGTTCATCGATCGTTGGTTGGATATATACATTCTATACAATTTTTTCAGTCGGAGATCTCAGTGTTGGCACTCACTCACTCACGCATGCCGCAGCCACACACAAGCAAAATTTTGGCCTGCATTTGTTTTTTCTCATTGCAGGGAGGGATTGGAATGCAGGCATGGGGTTGATCCATTGCGTCATGGAGTTGTACATGATAATTGGATTAATAGGGAATGGTACTACTTTACCTCCTGGTATCATCCTCAAGCAACCAACCTCAAAACTGCTTGTCAAGTGATATATATCGCCAACACTTGGATGAGAACCACCGTACCACATTAAACAAGTGGCGGAGCCCCTTTTACCTCCCCCCCAGAGGAGCGAACGGGGGCTACCAGAGGGGAGCCCCCACAAAGGAGTCCGCTAGGAACCGAGCGGGTGGGCGACCGGAGGGGAGCCCACAGTGTAACATCAACCAGCAGACACACTACATCGAAAATATCTGGTTGGCGTGGCTTTACTTCAGTGCAACTTCTGAACCCACCACCGGAAAATTCCGACGCGTCCTGGGTGTAGTACATCGAAATTCCGACGCGTCCTGGGTGTAGTACATCGAAATTCCGACGCGTCCTGGGTGTAGTACATCAAAATTCCGACGCGTCCTGGGTGTAATACATCGGAATTCCGACGCGTCCTGGGTGTAGTACATCGAAATCTCTGGCTGGCGTAGTAGTAGTAGTAGTAGCGTAGTAGTAGCGTGCCTTTACTTCAGCGCAACTTCTGAACCCGTCCTTCGTACTTCGTCCTTCGTCCTTCGTCTACTACTACTACTACTACATCTACATCTACATCTACATCTAGATGGGAATATTATGCTAATACTACGAATACTATACTACTACTACTACTACATCGAGATGAGAACTACTATGCCGGTGGTGAGTGAGTGTGCGTGCGCGCGTGTTTTCCCAGCTACTGACGACTCCCCCTGTGGTGTTTCCCAGCTACTGACGGCTCCCCCTGTGATTTTGTCGGCTCACTGATTTCACTGTTTGCATTACTTTTCTTGCTGGCGCAGATCGTCCCTGACGTTATCGACCTGACATGCTTGTTGTCTTCGGATGACGAGGACTCCTCCTTCTCCCCATCGGAGTCATTGGATACTTGGGACTCCCCCAATGTGGCAGTGAAGCTTGAGAGCGTCCCTCGCCCTCCTCCCCTGTCGCCCTACTCTGTCGCTACCACCCCTCCTAGCCCTCCTCCCCTGTCGCCCTACTCTGTCGCTACCACCCCCCCTAGCCCTCCTCCCCTGTCGCCCTACTCTGTCGCTACCACCCCCCCTAGCCCTCCTCCCCAGTCATCGTCGCTGGAAGTCAGCGTGAGTACCTCCCTGCCTTGCGTTTTTTTACCTTGCTGCTACACTAAGTGTACAAGTATTGTCAGTGTCAACCAGTGGTGGGGGTGGGGTTATGTGCATGAGAGAGTGTGCTGGGGGCACTGGTTGACACATGCAGTGAAGCTGGAGAAGACTGAGTATGTGTGTGGTGATGGTAGTGGTGGGGGGTGGGGTTATGTACATAATATAGCTTGCACACCACTACCATCACCACACACAGTTTTCAATTCAATTCAATTCAATTCAATTCATTGGGTGCTGCAGGTGGATACGATTCGACGATCTTGCAAAGGTCGGCACGTCAACTGGTTCCGTGATGATTCCAGATTCTACGTGCAAAGCATTGTAGATGTGAAGATGGTGTTTGGGAGTGATTGCGTTGGTGTGGTGGAGCCTCACTACCTGTACATCCCAATGTTCCGAGTAAGTAATGGGCGTTCCTGCCTCCCGGCGGAGTTTTTGAAATTTCTACTCAGAATTTATTTGACTGACTGACTGACATTTCATGTGTGTTTGTGCATTTCATGTGTCAGGGTTCAGATGCAGGAGCCAATACATAGGCTGAGTGTTTGTGCATTTCATGTGTCAGGGTTCAGATGCAGGAGCCAATACATAGGCTGAGTGTTTTTGCATTTCATGTGTGTTTGTGCATTTCATGACTGACTGCATGATTGACACAAATTATTCACGTTGTGCGCAGGTGCGGTGGAGTTACCCCTACAGTGCCGAGGACGACACCTGGGAGCCGGTCGACGATCTGCTGGACTTGCAGGTGTTCGCTGCCTTCATGCGCAGCGACACCTGGGTGGCGTTCGTGAAGGAGAATGCGGATGCGGTCCAGGGGTGGGAGAGGATCCGTCAATAATATTTTGATTTTAGTTAACGGACCCTAGCTCTCTCTATCTGTCACAAGCACAGCAGCCTTGATTAGGTATTGATTTGCTGAGTCTGTGTAACGAACCCTCTCTCTATCTGTCTCTGTGCTGCAGTCCTGTCTCTGAATTGATTTCCTGAGTTTACCTTACTTGTGCATTTGTTTACATAATGGAGCACATTATTGACGATGTGGTTACTGTCATTGGGGGTCCATGCACTATTTTGTAGAACAGGTAAAGGATGATTTGCATCACCCATTCTATGTTTGCATTATTATAATGATGTTAAGAGCATTTCTTATTCTTTTGGTGATAAAATCATGCACCACATTTCATTAAGCACACTTTATCATGAAATACAAGGTGTCCCACTACTCCCTGCTCGCCCACGGTCTACACGCAGTGCGGACGATTATGCAACAACCCAAAGACTACCGTGGGACTACCCCAGGCTGTGTTTGGCCGACGCCGAATTTTGGTTACATTTCAGGTAACATTTGCGGCCCCAGCCGTGGCACAACCGTGAGACTACCGTGAGACTACCGTGTGACAACCCAGAGACTACCGTGAGACTGCCCCAGGCTGTGTTTGGCCGACGCCGCATTTTGGTTACATTTCACAAACGGTGAGTGGTTTGTATTGCGGCACCAGCTGTGGCACTGCCGTGAGACTACCGTGAGACTAACGTGAGACTGCCTTGAGAATTTGGCCTGAATTTCTAAAATGTCATCTCACCGCATCGGGTGTCGCGCACGGTGTGATACCGACGCGTATCTAACACAAATCCGATGTACATCTAACACAAATATAATTCGGATCTATCCTAAAACTGTCTGTACGGGGGCGAATTCTGGTTTGTTAGCGCGCATTGAATGAGTCGCAGTTCGACAGAGAGAGATTCGAGTTTGTATGGCTATAATCTGTATGGATTTTGCGTGGTTTACACTCGTTTTTCGAAGCGCACACGAAACACTTGTCGTCGATTAAAGCCGCATTGAGTATTACGCAACCGCATTCACTGTGGTCCGGCACTCAAAAGAAAGCGGTGTTTATCAAGCAGGCTTCTGCTTGACAACCCTAGTGATTTTCTGAAGGGAGGAGCGCGGGCACCGTTTAGCGGTGCAGAGGAATTCAGTTGCTGACTCGCACAGTGAATACGTGGGGTGCCGCCAACATATTCAACGGATTCCTGAAGGCCTTGCGTTCTCAAGCAGACTTCTGGTTGACAACTCTGTTGGATTTATGAAAGGGAAATCGCGGGCAGTGGAATTGAGCTGCTGACTCACTCACTCAGATTAAAGGGGTCCTGAAGACCACGTGGTCTCAAGCAGGCAAACATTCAGATACCTACATAACCGCGGGGAGGCAGATGTGATGCAGGGAATGTATTCAGTTCAGCAAACTGTGCGTCAATGATGAGATGGCATGCCCTTGCATCGGATAAATTCCATGCACACCTGAGGCAGCGACACATCGTTGCAAAGTGCTCGCAGTTGTTGAATGCGGCGTTGTAGACAAATGGGGTTTGCTCAGCATCTTTGACCAGAGCGAGGGCAAGGCTTGCCGAGAGGGTCTGATCCGGAGCAGCCCCTTCGGGGTACAAAGCCTCAGCAAAGATAGAGCCGTTGGCAACGAAGTCTTCGTAGGATCGCAAGGAGACGTTGGCCTGCTCCTTCGAAATTCCCCACACATCAACGACTGTCGGGACTTCGATATCCCCTGGTGCCACAACTTGCTGCCCGACAAAGATGCCATGGTGCCTGTAACCGGATGCGTCTTTGACCATGATCTGGGCGCCAGGCTTAAGCTTGCCGAGCATAGCATAGCCGCTCTTGTACGGCGTCAGGGTAGCATATGGGTGCCCGAGGTCTGGTGGTGACCAATCTGGAAGCATTCGCTTGATGTGGGCGATTGCCGATGTGAGGATGTCGGCAAGGGATCTTCCCGAGCTGCCATGTTTGTCTGAAATTATGTGAGATAATAATGTTGAGAATCTAACTTTGTAAACTTGAAACTGGTGTTTGAAGAAGAGAGTACACTCGTATTTCGATGGCGCGAGGAACACACGTGTCGGATATTCGATTACTCAGGCTCCCTCTCCGGAATCGAACCCTAATCCTCACATTACATGTATCGTCCCTTCCAGAATTCGGGATTAGGATCTCTTAAAGGTTGTGGTTGTGGTTGTATGACATTGGCCTTTCTGCACATACCCCAACCTCCATTCTGATTTTTTACATTTTTTGGTTTGGTGAACGGAACGAACATCATGCGACCGTCATTACCCTTCCTTTTAATGAAGACTGAGCCGTCATCGCCATTATATAGAACGCGTTTGACACCATCATTGCATACAGCGGATACGTGCGTGTTTGTCTTATTCTTGTTCATTGATCGTTGTTGTATATATACATTCTATACAATTTTTTTAGACGGAGATCTCAGTGTTGGCACTCACTCACTCACTCACGCATGCCGCAGCCACCAACTTGTTCCACCGACTTGTAGCATGGATCGATACAGAATATACAACTGCACGAAAAACATAACAGCAAGCAGCTCCAGAATGCCCTTTTCCTGAGCGGAAGATACCCGAATAGCCTTACGTAATCGTCCATGTATTCCCACGTGTTTGCCGTGTACGTCTTTTCTATCTCTACAATCTTCTTCAATCGAGCAGCATTCTGGTCGTACTCAATTTTGGCACCAGATAATAGGTGGATTGTCGTGCCGTCAAACGTGAACATAGTCTTATTCATCACGTTCGATGTACGCCTGAAGTAGAATGTCTCTTTGTACAGGTCGAGTATTTCTAAACATTTCTTGGCGTCATCCTCATTATCGAATACCACCGTTCCATGTAAAATAAACTTGTTGCTCCTGTCATTCCACGTACTGCCTGAAACTGTGAAACACGCATACATGCTTGTCTCCAACTTCTTGAAGTTATCCATTGTTTCTGTTTTACACAGAAGAGATAGGGTGCGCAAAAGCAATATACTAGACATAGTCTTGATTTTTTATACTTGTGAAAAAATAAACATGGTATCATTCTCATCAGACAGGTGTAGCCAAGTCTGCGTGTGTAGCGTTGTAGACATCTTGACAGATGACACACAAAGCACACGACCTGTATTGTCAGAGTGTAAGTAAGTGGATACACTCAACGGAACATATAAATGAAACGTCTCTGTGTACGGCCACAAGCGGTATTACTTAAAGCCTACAGTCGGCGGAACAGTATCTTGTTTGTCAGAACTGCTTTCATTTGTTCATGCACACAGATAATAAGCATGGACTTCACTAATACATCACCAGCTCAGCTAGGCATCATCATCGCTGACGGAGGGCCACACAAGAATGCTGCATTGGCTGCACTTGTCCAAACTGCTGAGCGAGCTGATGAAGCAGTGCGGGTGGCGCATGCGGCTGTTGAAGCTGCCGTAGCCCTGCTGAGAAACAACAACCGGTATGATTTGCTTTGTTGTCTCTATAGCCATTTGAACAACCTAGACAACATCGTTAGTATAACACACGACGCTTGTGATTGTGATTGCACACAGGTGGGTCATCAACTCAACGGAGAAATCGGTGCTTCAGACTGCCCTGCAAGTCCATCACACGCATTGCATGACAGACTTCAACCGAGCTGTGATCACGATATCGACTTGGTGAAATATCGTCATTCAACCAAGTGGCCATGCCGCTCTGGTGCAGGGAGAGATTGGAAGGCAGGCATGGGGTTGATCCATTGCGTCATGGAGTTGTACATGATAATTGGATTAATAGGGAATGGTACTACTTTGCCTCCTGGTATCACCGGATGAGGAAGATGCTCAGGCCCCCTAAAAAGTAGATAAAAAATCGCAGAATTAAATTATCACTACTCAAGAGAAAGTCGTGTGTAACAAGCAGGCTTCTGCTTGACAACCCTAGTGAATTTCTGAAGGGAGGAGAGCGGGCACCGTGTAGCGGGATTGCAGGGAGGAGAGCGGGCACCATGTAGCGGGATTGCAGAGGGATTTCATTTTAGCGGTTTCATTTTAGTATTTCGTCGAGTGGCATTCAGCCGCCGAATTCTACAAAGGCCCTGTGGTTTTTCCTTCATTTCAAATTTGCTTATTAATCGGTAAATAGATACTTGTTCAAGTGCAGTTTATGTTTACTGCAAATTCTAAGAAAGTGCAGCTCAGTTGAATGTAGTCCGAATATGTTAGCAAATCGGAGGGCTTTTTCGATACTATATGGACACGTTTGACTCATGTTATTCATTGCATGCAAGAAATCATTTTCTTTGAACACCAGCAATCTCCCTGGTTCTCTAGTTGTTTGCATGTAAGGTAAATCAACTTGTATTTTGTTGAAGTCTTCACATATCTCCCTGTTCAGATCGACATGTATGTAGCAGTCTTGACGCGAAACAACTCTATCTATATCAGACACGGGGTGAGTGGATGCCTGAATAACCAAGCGACAAGCGTTCATCTTAGTTTTTCTTTTAGAATTATCATCGCCTTATGTTTTTTGGCCTGATTTACTTAAACCCATTAAGCAAAATAGTAGTGAAATACAAGGTGTCCCACTACTCCCTGCTCGCCCACGGTCTACACGCAGTGCGGACGATTATGCATGTAATGGGCGTTCCTTCCTCCCAGAGGATTTTTAATTTCAGAATTTAGAGCCTCCGGAACGACTCATACAAATTCAAAAAGACACTCCCTGGAGTGTCACAGGGACAAGGAGCGGGACAAGGAGTGGGACAAGGAGAAGAATGGGCGGATGCAACTGGTTACAATATAGCTCTCAATCAATATATCTCCATCTCCATCCCCAACCTCATCGACCTCCAGCCCCACCCGCCGCCATGCTAAGTGGGCATACACCACAGTTACAGGCTCCGAATGTAGTCGAGTGATCGACTGTCAAAACTGCATTTGCAGGGCAATCCCTGCAATTCACCAGCAAAGGGAGAGGCATACCAAACATCTCCATAATTAGGACACGAAAATCTGGAGATGATGAGTGCTTCAAATCTCGCAGTCGAACCCCTTCTCTGTCGACATCCTCGCCACCATCCTCGTCGATGATGCAAAAGTTGCCATGCTTTATGTACGGCAAACTTCCTACATACTCGAAATCCATACACATTGCAGTTCGGAGCCGAATCTTGATTGACCCTTTCTTCTTCATAGCCATCTTCAGTGCCTGCGAACATGGGTGGATGTTTGGTCAGCTCATGCTTTCGCAGCCAGCACAATCTTCGCAATCAATTACTGGATAATGCTTTCGCAGTGGAGCCATAGAGCTAGCAAGCCAGCGCAATCCAAACGCGAACTTCGCAAATACTAGCAGCAATGAAAGTAACCATGACTGGATAATGCTTTCGCAGGTGGAGCCATAGAGCTAGCAAGCCTCGCAAATACTAGCAGCAATGAATGTAACCATGACTGGATAATGCTTTCGCAGGTGGAGCCATAGAGCTAGCAAGCCTCGCAAATACTAGCAGCAATGAAAGTAACCATGACTGGATAATGCTTTCGCAGGTGGAGCCATAGAGCTAGCAAGCCTCGCAAATACTAGCAGCAATGAAAGTAACCATGACTAGATCTCGATGACTGCTAATATTGAACTCACCCTCGGAATTAGCTTTCGGATTTCGCTGGATGCTTCCTAACACACTGAGTTCACCCTTGGAATTAGCTTTCGGATTTTGCTGGATACTCCCGAACACACTGAGTTCGTGAGAGAAGAATTGGAGTACTTCGGTACTTGGTTAAGATTGACATGGCTGGGTGTGGCTTGGCCTGAGTGCGTCAAGTAGGGTTCGTATTTTTCGAGGCGCATGGGGACATGTGTCGGATATGACTTGTTTACACTCGTGGGTCGATGTGCATGGGGACACGTGTCGGATGGGGACATGTGTCGGATATGACTTGTTTACACTCGTGGGTCGGATGGGGACACGTGTCGCATGGGGACATGTGTCGGATATGACTTGTTTACACTCGTGGGTCGGATGGGGACACGTGTCGCATGGGGACATGTGTCGGATATGACTTGTTTACACTCGTGGGTCGATGTGCATGGGGACACGTGTCGTCTCAAGAAGACTTCTGCTTGACAACTATGTCGGGAGTATGAAAGATGAATTGCGGGACCCACGGAGTGGGGCAGGGGAATTCAGTTGAGGACTCGTGTGAAGCTTCGAGGCGCGCGAAAACACCTTGGATTACGCATTGAGTGATAGGGATGCTGATCGAGAGTTGGGACGCGCGTCATCATGCGGCTTTAGTCGACGACAAGGGTTTCGTGTGCGCCTCAAAAAAACGAGTGTAAGAAATGCAAAATCCGTACAGATTACAGCCGTACAATGGCTACACTCAATACTTTTAAGGGGGCCTTGGCCACGCCTAAGTACAGTCCATCGAAGCTCGAAGACAACTCTTGCAAGCCCCAAAGTGCTTCTTCAGATCAGCAAAAGCAGGCTAGCGTGTCGGTATCAAGTCGGAATCAAGGCCGCCTTATGATCGAATTCCGTGGTGAGCGCAAGCAAATGCCGCGTCTACGAGGTTGGTTGAGGCCGGGAGCCGATAGGCTTTGGTGCAACATCTCTAGTATCGAGCCAAGACTTCGCTTCAAGTACGTGGACCATGTTACATTCGATGACGATATGTGGGAGTGCAACGCAGTATGGTTGCATTGCCTACATTTACCAAACGGATCAATTTATACAGCGTCGGTCTTTGAGATGCTGAAGGAGGCAGTCAACATTTTGTCACACACACCCGGTGCTGCAATGTACACACTCCTCGACTCGCATGATGATGCGCACCGTTTGGGAGGAGCGCACCTAATTCTCACAAGGGGGTGGTCATTCGTTTTCTACGCCATGACCGGGAGCAGGTTAGGGGGCAAGGTCTTACTGGCCGTAGCAAGGCCAAAGTAAGTAGTCCTCGGTGCCCGCCCTCCCCCTTCAAGTGTTTCGTGTGCGCTTCTAAAAACGAGTGTAAACAACGCAAAATCCATACCATATCAATGACCTTATAAAAACCATTGCGCGATTGCGCGAAGAAAAAGAGTATTCATCGACGCGATGCCGACAGATATATATATCCCGCCTTGTCAGCCCATTTCAAAACCAGTCCGCAAACTAGGAAAGGTGTTGTCGCTGGACATGGACAGTCTCGGCACAACCAAGTTTCTTAATCGCCTCCACTGCCAGAATGTCAGCCGTCTCCATGCACTGCGGGCGTCATCGGCTGTTTCCGGTGATCCACGCATCTTGAAGTATAACGCATTGCTTCACCTTATAAAACAAAGACACCACACATCCCCACAGTCACGTTTGTTCCTCGTTGCTGTGGAGTACTTCTTCGATGACGGCTGCTGCAAGATCGCCAACGGGGGCGCCCTTGTATTCTCACATGCTATCAACACCCTTTTCGTTGTGGAGGCAAAAATCCTCAAAGCCCCCCCTGCCCAGTATGGACATGACAAGGTGTTGAAAGCCATACAGCAGGCCACTATGTGCGCGACTAGACTTTTGTCCTGGCTACCGCATCTCATAAACATGGACCTGAAAGACGGAACCTCACTTGGATATGTGACAATTTCTCGTATGATCGTGACAGCTGTGAATCGCGGTGAACACGTCTTCTGTCAAGATATCCACAGCCAGGAATTTTACCAAGAATTGGAGGAGGAAGACCCATTTAAGGTGGAACTTTGGCAAAATTGTGGAGTTGCCGAGAATCGAACCCGGTTGTGTTGGTATCGGGCACCATGAGATTGACGGGAAAAGAAGAAATTGCCCTTACCTTACGCTATACCATTGAGCTACAACCCCAGACGTAGATGCAAAGCTCCTTATATATATTCTGTATATTACTACCACTTTATGTAAAAGGGTACTACTTCCCATACTCGTCGCATCTGCCTGCATGCTCGCCTTTGCGCCTGCGCCCCTGTAATTGGAAGTTGAAACGCTATCTTGCGCTTATTCTGGACAACAAGTGGAAAGCTATACTTTATAAACAATCAATCAATATGATTGACAAGTGTTTTTCTCTACTAATACCTATCTGCATCGCTACCTTCGCTTTTATTTACATAGCTCGACTGAAGATTGAGATTGAGACTGAGCGCGCTCGAAATAAGGCAGATGCTGCTCGACTGAAGATTGAGCTTGAGATTGAGACTGAGAACTCTCTAAAGAAGGCAGATGCTTCTCGAGTGAATAGTCTGGAGAATGAGCTTGAGACTGAGCGCGCTCGAAATAAGGCATATGTTGCTAGACTGAAGATTGAGACTGAGCGCGCAGAAGCACTTGAGAAGCAACTGAGGTACGAACTGTCAAGCATGACTGCCAAGCAATGGAATTCCCTGAACGATCATGACAGGCGTCTCAATGAGGATCTTTGCAAACAATACGGAATCCCCTGCCCCAACATTCAGGAGTCATGCCTCGATTCCGCGATTCATCTTTCATGAGCGCATGGGGACACGTGTCGTCTCAAGCAGACGTCTGCTTAACAAAAACTATTTCGGGATCATGAAAGAGGAATCGCGGGACCCACGGAGTGGGGCAGGGGAATTCAGCTGCGGACTCGCGGAACACTGTCGAATGTATCGGACACCGAATGGCACACGAAAACGGCGGAACACTGTCGAATGTATAGGAGGACACACGCAAACGGCGGAACACATGTAGACTCATCTTCATAGTACATCACTCAATCACTCACTCACTCAGATTAAAGGGACCGGCGCTTTGCGTACACAGGCATGCCCAATCCTTGTGTATTGCTGGAGGTACGATCGCAGGGCATCATAAAAGGACCTCCTCGCCACGAGACTGCATATTTTTCTTTCTTCTCCTCACCAGCCTCTTCCCTAGCGCGTCATTCGCACACCACCCTCCTCTTTCCTTTCTTCCATCTACAAATAACGCAAAATACATACACGCGCGAATATCTATCCCTCTCTCTCTCTCTCTCTCTTTCTCTCTCTCTCTCTCTTTCTCTCTCTCTCTCTTTCTCTCTCCACACGCCACATAGACGGATATGTAAAGCCTTCTTTTGAGATTGGAGTCATTGCCACATCCACGTATGCGCGAAGAAAAGATGCCGACACAACCTTGTCAGCCCATTTCAAAGCCAGTCCGCCAACTAGGAAGGGCGCTGGACATGGACAGTCTCGACACATCCAAGTTTCTTGATCGCCTCCACTGCCGGAATGTCAGCCGTCTCAATGCACTGCGGACGTCATCGGCCACTTCCGGCGATCCACGCGTCTTGGAGTATAACGCATTGCACCACCTAATTAAACAAAAACACCACACATCCCCATCGTCACGTTTGTTCCTCGTCGCTGTGGAGTACGTCTTCGATGACGGATGCTTCAAGCGCGCCAACGGGGACGCCCTTGTATTCTCACATGCTATCAACACACTTTTCGTGGTGGAGACGAAAATCCTCAAAGCCCCTGCCAAAACTGGAAATGCCAAGGTGTTGAAAGCCATACATCAGGCCACTATGTGCGCGAGTAGACTTTCGTCCTGGATACCGCATCTCATCAACATTGACATGAAAGACGGAACAACACTTGGATCTGTGACAATTCGTCGTATGATCGTGACAGCTGTGGATCGCGGTGGACGCGTCTTCAGTCAAGATATCCGCAGCCAGGAAATTGATTAACTTAGTTAACTTAATTGACTAACTCAGGTAACTTGATTAACTGAAGGTGGAACTTTGGCAAAACACTGGAGGTACCGAGATTCGAACCCGGATCTTATATATCGCTCAGTGGGCGACATGATCAAGGAATGAATAAAATTGACTTTTAACATCACGCTCTACCACTGAGCTACAACCCCGTTGACATATTAGCAACTAAAACTATTGTTTTAATAAAAACGAGTGTAAACAACTTTGATCCATACAGGTCTCGGCATTGTTTTGCTGAGTATGTAACGTTCCCCCTCTCCCCCAGATGGATGTAACGTTCCCTCTCTCTCTCTACAATAACAACATTGTTTTGCTAAGTGTGTAACGTTCTCCTCTCTCTAAAGAAACAACCCTCAAGCAGAAGCAGACTTCTGCTTGAGAACTATGTCGGGATTATGAAAGGGAAATCGCGGGCCCCACGGAGTGGGGCAGTGGAATTCAGCGCCTCCAGCAATGCGTATTATTTCTGAGAGCCATACAAATGCTACAAACGCTACAGGCCCACACCCCTCGTCTTAGAGAGCGTCCGCAATAAGAAGACTAAAGTGTTTAGGGCGCTCGCCGGAGGCTACAGTGTCAAACGATGGATCGATCGCGGTACGAATGCGGCGCCGGCGGATGTGTCGAGTCATCACGCACACTCACGGACACGCGCAGGCTCAAGAAGGCGTATGCTTGACACAATTCATCATCATACCACCGTTTTCTATTGAGTCAGGTTCCAATTAGCATGGTGATTCCACTCCCTTAATAAAAACCAACAGAGATTTCAAAATAAGGTGTCTGCTTGAGACATCGCCATCTGTTAGAGACGGATCTGGAGAAAGCTTGAGGGTGAGGCATGAAAAATCATAAAAAGCTTGAGGGTGAGGCATGAAAAAAATCATAGAAAGCTTGAGGGTGAAGGGTGAGGGTGAAGGGTGAGGGTGAGGCATGAAAAAAATCATAGAAAGCTTGAGGGTGAGGCATGAAAAATCTTTATAAAACTTCTAAACCATAATTTAATCTTACCGCATTTTTCTCGTCCTTATTCCGTTGCCTCCACTTCCTTGAGTTCTCCTCAAGCGCCTCCCTGACCTCCTCACTGTACCTTGATACATTCGGGTCGAACTTCATGATCTCACGCATCGCCTTCATGACCATGCCCGCCTATTCCTGTAATTTACCCCCCAGTATCATCTTCACTCTCTCTTCCATCTCGAAGTATCGTTTCTTTGACAACGTTGAAATCCCCTTGTCTCCATTTTGGTTTGTTGGCGTGACGAACTTCGTCACCTTCCTCGACGAGTTCATTGTGTGCGATTTATCCAGTCTTTTTTGTTCAGTTGTTTGTGTTTACAATTGTAATAACGGTCACTAGCAGTTATGCTCCCTTAAAACCTTCAAAGTCGTAGAGAAGCTTTTACAAACAAATAAATAACCCAACCAACACTCAATCTCTGTCATGCCATGAGCGGTCGTCTGAAGAAGTCTTGGTCAGCCATTGGATATGATTCCGTCACTCATCATCCTGTAACACCTCCCTAGATCCGTCCCCCCCCATCTCAAACACATAAATGGATGTCGAGCAGACGCCTGCTCAAAGGAAAAAAACTATTGGTAAGATTGATGTATATTAATATATTATATAATATTTGTTTCACTTGTTTCATCAAAAAAGAAAAGTCTATATAGGAGAAGAAAATAGGAATAGTTTTGATTTTGGTGAAACTAGTGAAACAAAACAAAACAAAACACAAACAAACAGATTGGATGTGATTCTTTAGACGGTGGACGTCTAGAGGTGTTGGTGTCTCCTTGGTGGATTGGATTATGTGACGACCTCGTCCATCAGACAGACCAGAACAGACCATGGAGACTCACACACACAATAATAGTCAGACAGGTAGGAGCAGACACCTTATTGAAAAAATCTCTTTTGGTTTTTATGAAGGGAGTGGAATCACCATGCTAATTGGAACCTGACTCAATAGAAAACGGTGGTATGATGATGAAATGTGTCAAGCAGACGCCTGCTCGAGGAAAAAAACTATTGGTAAGATTGATATATATTAATATATTACTATATAATATTTGTTTCACTTGTTTCATCAAAAAAGAAAGTCTATATAGGAGAAGAAAATAGGAATAGTTTTGATTTTGGTGAAACTAGTGAAACAAAACAAAACAAAACACAAACACAAACAAAACAAAACAAAACAAAACAAAACAAAACAAAAACAGATTGGATGTGATTCGATGACGGTGGACCACGTCTAGAGGTGTTGGTGTCTCCTTGGTGGATTGGTGTCGTCTGCTTTTTTTATAATCGAGGGCAGCATGCGTCACAGAAAAAACCGGAGCCGGACCAAGCAGCGCAGGCCGGCCGACTCTTTCATATTGACACAACTTCAGACACATAGACCTCATGCACAGACTCACGAACGCACGCACGGTAAATCGAAACAACGTTCATGGATGCACATACAGCTAGGGACATCATCATCGGAGGGTGCTTAAAGGACTACCTGTATGAATGCATACATCAACATAACTAAAATCAACACAACGACATGGCATCCTACGAAGAGTTGCAGAAGCTCAGCGTGTGGCTGAAGAGATCTGAGGTGAGTGTGGGAAGAACAGTATTGATGCCCATGACTGATTTGAAGGCGCCTAAACACAAGCATTTAGGAAAAGCGAAGTGGGGATGGGCCGAAGCGGACGCGTACGCGAACAACAACCCAACACACAAGGCATGGGGAATGTTGTTGGATGGATTGGTTGTGATTGACGCGGACGACGCAAAGACAATGCAGTGGTTGGAGAGGATGGAAGATGAAGATGGTGAGGTGGGTGAGGCCATGCAGAGGTGTGCCATTCAAGAGACTAGGAAGGGACGCCACTACATGTTCTTGCGCCCGACATGGGCAGACGAGGAGGGGTACTATGACGGTGCACGACAAGTCGATGATGATGCAAGGAAGGTTGATATGAAGAGCCTGTGCCGGACAGGGACCAGGGGTCTGCTGTCTGTTGCGCCCACTGAGGGGAAGGCATGGAAGGAGGGAAGGGCTCCGTGGGAGCTGGAGTCGATACCGTACATTCCAAAGGCGCTGATGGAGAGGGTGGCGGTGGCGAAGAAGAAGAATAAAAGGACGAGTAAGGGAGCGGCGGGATACTCAAAGGCAAAGGTGGAAAACACATCACCAACAACAACGGAGGTAGTACAGCAGTACAAGGCGGTATGGAAAAAAATGTCCAAGGTGTCGCCAAGATACGATGAGGACGCCGCAGAGAAGCTATGGGAGACAGTGGGAAGGCCCGACTATGACGGTCCGAAGATGACAATGAAGTCGGTGGTAAAGTGGGCCGGTGAGAACGACCCGCACGGATACGCGGTGTACAGAGCGTCTTCGATCCCCAAACTAGTGAAGGATAATTGGGACAAAGGGGACCGAGGTCTTGGGCAGATCGTGCACTATCTGCTGAACGGGACCGTGAAGAAGACGGGGAAAGGCAGCACAGAATATTACATCTTCCAGGAGGACACGTGCAGGTGGGACAAGGTGGAGGAGGGGTGGGTGAAGAACGTGGCGAGCAAGGTCTTGGAAGGGATGCTGCGGGACGTCGACTTGTGGATATCGACACAGGCCGCGCAGATGTTGTGCATCGGAGTGGTGGGGGCAGGGGAAAAGGAGGAACAAGAAGACTCCAGGAGCAAAGCGGATCTGGATGCGAAGAAGAAGAAAGTGGCCACACTGATCAATTACGTGATGTCTTACCGCGGAGTGACGAACGCGATGGCCTTCGCGGGCCCACTGCTCATGGACGAGACATTCGAGCAGCGCCTGGACAGCAATCGGCACTTGATAGGGATCAAGGGGCGGAGCGTCGTGGACCTCAGGACAGGCCAGAAGCGACAGAGGGTGGCAGAGGACATGGTGCACAACGAACTGGACGTGGTGTACGGCGGCGACCATGTCACGAACGAAGCCGACGCCACAGGCGCCGAGTGGATGCACAGGATCGTCGAGAAGATCATGGGCGGGGACGAGGCCATGGCAAGGTTCCTTCAACGTCTTTTAGGGTACGGCATCACAGGCGAAGTGAGAGAGGAGGTTTTCCCCGTATGGACGGGGAGCGGAAGGAACGGAAAGGGCCTGCTGACGCAGGCGCTACAGCAGCTGCTCGGGGCCTACTACAAGGAGATGAACTGCGCGATCATAAGCGATTCTTGATCGTGCAGTAACATTGACGCGGAGCGGGCAAAGCTCATAGGAGCGAGACTCGCGGTCTTCAACGAGCTCAAGGATGGGGAGAAGCTGAAGACAAACGAGGTCCAGCTTTTAACTGGCGGAGATGGCTTTCCGGCAAAGGCGCTTTATAAAGACCCAGTAACTGTAATGCCACGGCATCTCGCAATCCTAGTGACCAACTATATGCCAGAGATGTCCGATGTGATCGTTGCAATGGTCGAAAGAATTCTAGCTTTTGAATTTCCGGTGACTTTCAGGGATCTCATCCCTGGGGAGAGAGAGACCGCGACGCTGCGGCAATGCGACAGAACCATGAAAGAGAGACTGAAGTCGCCAGAGGGGCAGGCTGCGCTGTTTGCCTGGTTGGTCGAGGGTGCGGTGGCGTGGTACAGTGGGACAGAGAGCCTGAAGGCCGGGGCGCCAAAGAAGGTCACAGAGTTTACCAGACAATATTTGGCGGAGCAGGACAGTATGCAAGCGTTCCTCGCCGAGAACTGCGAGTTTGCGGAAGATTTCAGGGAGTCGAGCGTTGCCTTGTTCCACATGTATCTCGAGGAAAGCGGGGACAATAAAGATCGACAAAAGTGGTTCCACAGGCAGATGAAGAACAAGGGGTTCGTAAAAAAGACGATTCGAATCGGAAGGGAGGGGACACAACAGGGATATATTGGATTGCGGCTACGACATGATGATGGTGAATGCATGAATGAATGAATGAACAATGCAAGCAAACACACGTACGTACGAACACACTCAAAGGGAGGAACACTGTCATCGTCCATCTGACTCCACATGCAAACGGCGGAAACATGTCCTCGTCTCCAAAAGACATCATTGTCTTGTCCATCTGTCTCCAGGCTCGATGATAATGGTGCGTATGGATTATCTAGATTTGTTCAGAAAATAAGGATGGAAGCAAAGGAAAGGAAGGACTAAGGCGGCTTCAAGGAACCCTCAAGGATCGTACAGAGTGCCCAGGAGACTTTCACAGCTTGGAAGGAGAGAGTCTGACGATTCCTCTTTTGACAGAGGAACTGCTCGTCTTCGCAAGAAGTGGCGGCTACCTTGACAGCACTCTCATCGATCCGAGAGGTTAGCCAACCTCGAGTGTGTTATCAGACATCGGGGTTTTGGCAATCCCCATAGATGCTGTCGGGCGTGAGCCACACACTTCACTCGAGGCTCGATGAATGATGCTGCTTATGGAAAGGAGGAAGATGGCGGTCGGTCGGTCGGTCGTGTTCGAAGGAAGAGAGAGGAGAACAAAACAAAAGGAAATTATGCAGTTACGGGGATCGTCGGGTCTTTTATCATGTCCGGCGATCGATTTTACCGCCGCCAGCACTACACAGGATTTGGGTGAGGGGGCTTAGGCCACTCACTACGTTTACACTCGTTTTTAGAGGAACGGCGACCACTCTCATCAAGGACGGCGGCACCTGTGTCGAGTCGAGTCGAGTCGAGTCACATGGCGACCGACCTCTCGCATCATGACGGAACCTGTGTCGAGTCGAGTCGAGTCACATGACGACATCTCGCATCACGGCGGCACGTGTGTCGAGTCGAGTCACATGGCGACATCTCGCATCACGGCGGCACGTGTGTCAAGTCGAGTCACATGGCGACATCTCGCATCACGGCGGCACGTGTGTCGAGTCGAGTCACAGAGCGACCTCTCGCATCACGGCGGTACCTGTGTCGAGTCACAGAGCGACCTCTCGCATCACGGCGGCACCTGTCGTGTCGAGTCACAGAGCGACCTCTCGCATCACGGCGGCACCTGTCGTGTCGAGTCACAGAGCGACCTCTCGCATCACGGCGGCACCTGTCGTGTCGAGTCACAGAGCGACCTCTCGCATCACGGCGGCACCTGTCGTGTCGAGTCACATCACACGGCGACCTCTCGCATCATGGCGGCACCTGTCGAGTCGAGTCACAGAGCGACCTCTCGCATCACGGCGGCACCTGTGTCAATACCTTGATACTGTAAGATATCACTCACAGATGAAGGAAAACCCGGTAAAGTAATCGCAAACGGTGATCACATGTCAAGCAGAGGCATGCTAGACAATAGATCTCGTATATCGATAGGGGAATCGCGGGCCCCACGGAGTGGGGTAGGGGAATTGAGCTGCAGAAACCTGTCAAGGCATCAATCATCACACGCAAAACGGTGGAAAACTGTCGCATCCACCGTCCGTCCGTCCATTCATGACACACGGTGGTGGATCATCGCAACTCATCGTCTAGTGGAAGTGGTGTAAACGCGCGCATTGGGATAGCATATGAGCAGCTCAACAGCGGTCATGGCGCACATGACAACCAATGTCGTATTCCAGTACGTGGCGTCGACAGCCTTGATTGCGGCACAGAGGACGTGCCGCCAGACCCCCCCAGCTTTGCCGTTGTTGAGCGAGAGAAGGAACGCGAGAATGAGCGAGAGAAGGAACGCGAGAATGAGCGAGAGAAGGAACGCGAGAATGAGCGAGAGAAGGAACGCGAGAATGAGCGAGAGAAGGAACGCGAGAATGAGCGAGAGAAGGAACGCGAGAATGAGCGAGAGAAGGAACGCAAGAATGAGCGAGAGAAGGAACGCGAGAATGAGCGAGAGAAGACGGTCTCTCGACTGCTCGCCAAGATATGCGAGAACGTCTTGAGGCGCAATACCCCACGTTCCGTGGAGGTACTTGCATCTCTTCTGTGCCCTGAGCTGCAGCGCCCCTTTCGTGGCGTGCCGTTGCACCCCGATCTTCTGAAGATCGGGGTGATAGAGGAGACGCTCTCTGCTCTGGGCTTTGTGTCCCCATTCGACACTACGACCATCATCCCAAATCTGATGACGGTGTTCGACGACAAGCTCAAGGGAACACAGATGTTCCGCGACTACAACAACACCGCTCGGCTGTTCAGCCAGGCCTCGTGCGGCGGTCGCGACGGGTGGGACCTGCGCAAGGTGTCCAAGGCTGTGAAGATGATCCTGAGCGCCGTGGGTCTCGACATGGTGAACGAGACCAAGCGCGTGCAGGTAAAGGGCAAGAGAACTCAGGAGGAGAGGAACTACCGCCTGTGCCCGGAGAGTGTCTGCCGTATGCTCAAGCTCGTGAAACTTCGTCTTCTGCGCACTGACCTCACGCCACTCAACGCGCACGCCGCCGCTGCCCTTTCTGGACACGAGCTGTCCATGTACAGCTCTCCGGGATGCTGGAGCTCTTCAAACTTCGTCTTCTGCGCACGGACCTCACACCGCCGCCGCCGATGCCCTTTCGGGTCACGAGATGTCCATGTACAGCCATAGTCCATCGGCAAACAACGGATTGTAATATTCAACAAGCGGCGGAGCCCCTTTCACCTCTTCCCCCCAGCGGAGCGACCGGGGGCGACCGGAGGGGAGCCCCCACAAAGGATTCCGTGAGGAACCGAGCGGGTGGGCGACCGGAGGGGAGCCCACAGTTCACATCAACCAGCAGACACACTACTACACACTACTGTGTAACTAACTGTCAAGTCTTACACAATGTGTATGTTGTTTGTAAAAGATTCACTGTAACACTTGAGCTTCTTTCTCACTGGAACGCTTGGGCGTTTCCGATGTGCCGTCTCAAGCAGACTTCTGCTTGACAACTATGTCGCGAGTATGAAAGAGGAATCGCGGGACATACGGCGGCACCTGTCGAGTAGAGTCACAGATCGACCGACCTCTCGCATCACGCGGCGGCACTTGTCGAGTCGAGTCACACTCGCATCAGGCGGCACCTGTGTCAAGCAGAGGCGACCTCTCGCATCAGGCGGCACCTGTGTCAAGCAGAGGCGACCTCTCGCAACACGGCGGCACCTGTCGAGTCGAGTCACATCACAGAGCGACTTTCGCATCACGGCGGCACCTGGGTCGTCGAGTCACATCACAGAGCGACCTCTCGCATCACGGCGGAACTTGTGTCGACTGACTCACATCACAGAGCGACTTTCGCATCACGGCGGCACATGTGTCGAGTCACATCACAGATGACGGAAAACCCGGTAAAGTAATCGCAAACGATGATCACATGTCAAGCAGAGGCTGCTACACAATAGATATCGTATATAGATAGGGTAATCGCGGGCCCCACGGAGTGGGGCAGGGGGAATTGAGATGCAGAAACATGTCAAGGCATCAATCATCACAAGCAAAACTGTCGCATCCACACCGTCCGTCCGTCACAGCCAGCAAGACTAATTGGTGAATAGATACTTGTTCAAATGCAATTTATGTTTATTGCAAACCTGAAGGAAGTGTAGTTCATCTGGATGTAGTATGAAGATGTCAACATATATGAGGGCTGTTTCGATGTCACGTGGACATGTGTGACTCATGTTACAAATTGCCTGCAAGAAATAACTTTCCTTAATTACCAACAATCTCCCTGGTTCTCCAGTTGTTCGCATGTGAGGCAGATCAATTTCTATGTAGTTGAAGTCTTCACAGATCTCATTGCTCAGACTCACAGGTATATTATAGCAGGCTTCACGTGAAACAACTCTATCCACATCAGCAACACGTTGAGTGGATGCTTGAATTACCATGAGACATTTGTCCATATTTGATTTTTCCTACAAAACGTTCTGACGTTATTCGAGCTATTATTGTAAATGGTTTAGCCTGATTTGTTTTTTCTCGCACGGTGTCTAGTTTGTTGTATGGATGGATCTGTACAGTTTATAGTTGTTCTCAAATAGCGGGACACCCTTTATACAATTTGGCGAGACGTCGGATTAAGATCACCCAGATGTCGTATGAGTTTTTGGCACATTCATGCCAACCAGGATAGCGTAAGTAGATGACAAATGCACAAAACACATTAAATACGCCTCAAGCAGAAGTAGCATAGTGATCGTAGGAGCAGAACAAGAGACGTACGAAGGGGAGCCCTCACGACTCAAGCAAGTGAACAGGAATAAGATGCACACACGCACATTTGCATCCATAGACCGCATGCATGAATGAATGAATCAATGAATCAATGCAAGCAACACACACACACGTACGTACGAACGAACAAACGAACACACGCAAACGGAGGAACACTGACGACGACGACGACGATCGAAAAACATCTGACTCCACATGCAAACTACACATGTCCTCGTCTACAAAAGACGACTTTTTAGAGGTGTTCATGTGAACACCTCTGAAATAGGGATTTATGTGAGACATCGGGGTCTGGGCAATCCCCATCTTTGCCGTTGTTGAGCAAGAGAAGGTTGCAACAGGAGCGAACGTCTTGAGGCGCAAGACCCCACGTTCAGTTGAGGTACTTGCATCTATTCTGTGCCCTGAGCTTCAGCGACCCTTTCGTGGCGTGCCGTTGCACCCAGAGTGATTTTTTTTAATTTATATATATATACATTTCAATGATAAAGACGTCGAGAAACGGAATTTGCGATGATGGGAAATCCCGAGTATTGTACAAGGATGATGATGTGCGAAGTAAAACTGTTGGCCAAATTTTTGTTAAAAAGAAGAACAAAACAGGGAATATGAAACTAGTACTTTATAAGCCATTGGACAATAAACGGGCTGCAAATAAACAAAAGGGTGGTGGGGAGGAGGATATTTTTGCTTTTAAAACAATAACTTATAGTGTAATTGTAAGGAACGCAACCGAATTTAATACCTATGTTGCGCAAACAGAAAAAGGTTTAGATGACGGTATTTATTATGGTGAATATAAATTGATGAAAATGGGCCAAGTCTTTAAATATTTCGGTTATCGATTTAGTCTTTTGGTAGCTCACATTAAGAAGCACAACGATTACCCGTACCATATAATTAGTGGGCATTACTAATTATAATCAGTCATCCTACAAGTAGGGCTGACAATTGCCAATGAATAAAATCTGATTATATGTATATACAAATGTCGGACACTACATACACCAATACTCATACAAGAAGTATTTGCAAAGATGGAGCTTCCCGTGTTTTGTACAAGAAGAAGTGTGGACGCGGACAAAACGGGTCAGTCACTTTATGTGTTAAAGTAAGGAAACCAGATGGAACGTTTGGTTACAGTAAGTTTGTACCACAAGAAGGTAACAAAAAACAAAAAGGTGGCAGTGAAATGCAGTTTAAAAATGGAAAGCTTTTGCCTACAATATTATGCGAACTTAGAAATAGCGATGAACTGGAGCAGGAGGAATGGGAAACAGACGTTCAACACCTGGAACGATTGATAATTACACTTCCATATCTTGTTATATATGACAACTATCCACCACCCGAAAATGGTAGGTATAAGGGATATAAGGGGAGAAATGGCATAATGGGCTTGCAAAAAATGCCTAATGCGAAGGAATACTAAAATGAAACCGCCTCGTGTACGGCACACCTTACGGTGTAACCTAATGGTGTAGCAACCCACGGGGCAGTGGAACACCAATACGATTTTGAATCAACAAATTGCAGGATGTTAACGAGAATATATTGGTTCTTTTTTAGATCACGGCTCTCCATCCTGCAGACTCCGTATCGTTCTTTTGTCGGTACTTTCGAGAGTGTCCATTGAAGGACCAGCCGCACTTGAGCGATCGCCTCTTCCCCAGTACCGTGGCCCAAAAGAACACGGGGTCTTTGTTGATGTGACCACCTCAGTTCCGAGAACACTTGGATGAGAACCACCGTACCACATTAAACAAGTGGCGGAGCCCCTTTCACCTCTTCCCCCCAGCGGAGCGACCGGGGGCGACCGGAGGGGAGCCCCCACAAAGGATTCCGCGAGGAACCGAGCGGGTGGGCGACCGGAGTGGAGCCCACAGTTCACATCAAGCATTAGACACTACTGTGTAACTAACTGTCAAGTCTTACACAATGTGTATGTTGTTTGTAAAAGATTCACTTGTTTGTAACACTTGGGCATTAAATTAAGGAGAGCTTATTATCACTGTAACGCTTGGGCTTATCACTGGAACGCTTGAGCTTATCATTGGAACGCTTGAGCTTATAACTGGAACGCTTGAGCTTATCACTGCAACGCTTGAGCTTATCACTGCAACGCTTGAGCTTATAACTGGAACACTTTGTCGGGATTGTGAAGGGGAAACCGCGGGCCCCATGGACACTGTCAGATTTCGTGCAGCGTAGCATCAACTTTGTCGAGCTCACCTTGATTCGGACGTGCCTTCCACATGCGACTGTTGACAAGTGGATTGATGTGTAAAGCGTCTCGTATGAAAAACGGGGCTGTTCACTGTTTTTTGGAGATCGATGACTGATTGTGTGATTATATCTCGCTGGTACTGTGTGAAATACGTAGCATCAATTGAACTTTTGATATTATGTAAGGCCAATATACTGTCCCGTAAGCTTTCTGTCCACGCATCAACACACATTTGCATTATTTCTGGCGTTGTCATCATATGGATGTTTACAACAGTTTTTCTGCTTATGATCTAGACGACACAAATTCTTGACGTTGGATGTTTTCCCGTGTTGTAATAGAGAGTGTAAAAGAGGAAATGCAGATATCGGATGATACAGCACCCACGGTGTTGAAGCTTATTGCTAGCCTGTTGCTTCCAGCAGAATGGTTCTACTTCGGTGGGCTGTCTGGGGTGTTTGCCAGCAACGCCCTGAGCATTTTGTTGATCAACCCTCATGGATTGACAAACGTCTGGCGCAACATGACACCCGAGCAGAAGAGGGAATTCCAGGCAGCAGTGTTCTGCCTTGCAAGGCAGAGGAGTGAGGGGGCGTAGAGGTTGTTTTCATGGCGCGAGGGAGACGGGGTGTCCCTGGAAGGTTGCAACAGTTGCCTCGTTTGCTTTCACTGTAACGCTTGAGCTTCTTTCTCACTGTAACGCTTGAGCTTCTTTCTCACTGGAACACTTGGGCTTCTTTCTCACTGAAAGTCATCGGAGTGCACTGTAACACTTGAGCTTGTCACTGTAACACTTGAGCTTATCACTGGAACACTTGGGCGTTTCCCGATGTGTAAAGCAGGCGTCTGCTCGACATCCATTTATGGTTTTGAGATGGGGGGGGGGCGGATCTAGGGAGGTGTTGACGGAACCATGGAACTACTCCCCCGGTAGGATGGAATACAAGGGCTCATTTTGTTCAGAGTAGCTTGTGTTGATATGGTTTCAATTATTTACTTTCCAGGATAATAAGTGAACAACGCCTGTCGAGATGAACAGCCTGATATTGTTGGTGGCCAAGATCCTGGGCGTAAAGTCAGAAGGTGCTGATAGTGACGTTTTCGCCCTCATGGAGGGCGCGATGAATGTCATGGGCATTCACAACTTGCTCCCGCAGTCAGCCCGCCGCGTTGACATAGCTGAAGTTGCCACAGAGCTCCTTTCTGGCGATCAGATCCTCATTCGGACAGCGGGTAGCAATGAGAGATTCCATCATGGAATCTTTGTTGGTCCCATTTCAGGAGTGCAGGGGGGTAAAAATCTCGTGGTTGATTTTTGGGGCTCACAGGATGCGGGCAAACAAGAGGCCAAGATCCGGCTGCGTACATTGGGCGAATTCATGGCTGTCCCCGGCTGGCCTGAGCTTGCTGTAATGTGTTGGGATAGCGACACACCAGAGCTTCGGGAGTTCTCGGCGGCACTGGCGTTGGGGCTGCACAGGGATCTGCAAGATTGCTCTGGCCTCTATCACTTGCTGGACCGCAACTGTGACCACTTTGCGACATGGTGCCGTACGCTCAGGTGGGATTCAGTTAAGTTGTCTCGAATTGCCGCTCAGGTGTACCTGATGACACATGCGATGCCTTGTTATCCAACACAAAAAATCAAAGCCTGGTATGTTTAAAAGATTTTCATTTTGTTTTTGTTGTGATGTATGTGGGAGTCTGCTCAAGTCCAGAGCATCGTCGGCAATCTGACTTGTTTACACGCGTGCTTCGAGGCGCGCGAAAACACGTGTCAGATCTGACCTGTTTACACACGTATTTTCATGGGCGTAAAAGGATTCTGCTTGAGAGCATTCGGTTTTCCTTCAAGCCAATGAGGTTCTGCTTGAGAGCATTCGGTTTCCCTTCAAGCCAATGAGGTTGTCCGTGTCACACTTGCCCACTATTGTGACATGGAAACTACCCACTTGGCAATGCAGCACAACGGTGGGGCTGTGCCTGTGGATGTATTTCCAGAACCAGGCACATTTTGCAGCTAGTTGGAATGCATGCGTGGCCTTCAACATCTTCACCCAGTCAGATCCGTGATGGTCATGATACTGACTGAGTTGTAAGATGGTGTCTCAACCGGCTAGGGAAATGCTGCACGGGTGAGAGACAGACACGATGACGGCACGAGCTTTCGACTGCATGGCATTGTGTAACAATTGGCGGCCTTGTACATTAAAAAGATGGATGTCATCAAATGCTAGCACATTGAAACCGTCAAGTGAAGGTGATTCTGAAACAGATTCAGACAGTTTACACAACGTTGCCTCTGGTGTATGTAAAGCATGGTACTCCTTGTTATGTTCTGTCATGACCAATATTAGAGTGGGTGGTGAATGTTGAGCAATAAGTTGAGCGATAGCGTGACTCTTCCCACTTTCCCTACGCCCTAAAATGTACATTACTTGTGGCTTACAAGTTGTCTGTGTGATGCTCATTTACTCACATGACTAGGAAATTTGATGCATATAATAAACGCAACCAAACAAGCTACAGTCGGCGTGTCCAGGAAAAGAGGCGATCGCTTCAGTGCGGCTGGTACTTCAATGGGCACTCTCGAAGGTCGAAGACCGATTACCGCTGTCCGGCTTCATTTCGTTTTGTCGCCGGAGCAAACAGAACGGAGGAAACATGTCGGGAATTAGATAGATAGGATAGGATAGGAAACATGTCGGGCATTAGATAGATAGGATAGCGGATGCTGGAGCTCGTGAAGCTTCGTCTTCAGCGCACGGACCAACCATTAATCATATCCCTTCATTCCGTATTTCAGCATTTAAGCTGATGAACCCTATGCAGTTGGATGGGTAGGCGAAGTGTCATGCGACAATACAAGAACTTGAATCAACTGCTCCCGTTCGCAGAAGAATGGACCTCTCCCCCTTCCGCAGATCATCGCTGATGGCTTTTAGGACACGCTCAACTTGGTGGGAATGCGCATGGATGTCACCAGTTTTGCAGACCCAAGCAAAGCACTCGCAATTCCATGCAATCAGATTGTACTTCTTCCGAGCAAACTCAGGTGATTCCACCATCCACTTGGCAAGGTCAACGGCGCGTTGGCGCTCGAATTTATCGGCCTCGGAGTTGGCAGAGGCATACGGCACGATACCAAAAGTCGCTCTTGCTCCAATGAACTCGGTGTGCGAGCCGATCTGTAATCGAGCATCTCGCATCAACATGTCACCAGTCGGAGACACGAAGTGCGCAACCTGAGGATCTTGACCAGGGCCATAAGGACTTATCACAATGCCATGGTGTGCATAACCACGGCGCCACCCTCCGATCATCACGACCACATGATCACCAGGGTTCAAGAGCTTCCAAGCATCTGTGCTAAAATGCTGCACAGTTCCCTCCGGGGCTAGAGTCCAGTGTCCCTGTGACTGCCCCTCAAGAAGTTCAAGGAACTTAGCCATTCGCCTGCGAGCACGATGCAACAAATAGCATTGGTAGGTAGCAACTGCAAACCGAAAACTATCCGGAAACAGGCAATTTTGTCTGTGCACATCCAATCCCGCCCAAACTGTAGATGGTATCTTGCGCAGTGCCAACACGTCAAGCCTTGGTACAATGTGCATCTAATGGTGCTACGTCTGGTGGAACGTCTCGTCACATCAACCAGCAGACACACACTACTGTGTAACTAACTGTCAAGTCTTACACAATGTGTATGTTGTTTGTAAAATATTCACTTGTTTGTAACACTTGGGTTTATTATCACTGTAACGCTTGAGATTCTTTCTCACTGAAACGCTTGGGCGTTTCCGATGTGCCGTCTCAAGCAGACTTCTGCTTGACAACTATGTCGTGAGTATGAAAGAGGAATCGCGGGACACACGGCGGCACCTTTCGAAGTCGAAAACTGTCGCATCCACACCGTCCGTCCGTTCGTCCATCCATTCATGACACACGGATGCGGTGGCGGATTCTCGTCCCTCATCGTCTCGTATATTAGTCCTCGAATTAAGTGTAAACAACCATTCTTCAGTATAAACAACCATCAGCACAGCACACTTCACAAACGAATGAGTTCCTTTGACGAAATCAATGAAGATGTATTGGAGATCATTCTAGCCAATGCAATTTCGAACGAATGCCACCTCAAACAAGTGGCTCTCGTTAGCAAACAGTGGAGATGCGTCACACCCCGGTGTGTCACAAGGATCCACCTGAGACATTATAAAAGTTTGGACTATGTATCACGCATTTGCAGGCTTGAAGAGTTGAAAATCGGTATCAATCGGGGGAAAGACGTACCCTACCAATCAATGTCGGAGATCGAAGACAAGATCGAAGACATATCTCCGCTGTCCGGCCTCACTTCGTTGGTTCACCTGGACATATCGAACACCTACGTGACCGACATATCGCCACTGTACGGACTCACTTTGTTGACGCACCTGAACATGGCGCACACCTACGTGGACGAAGACCTATTATCACCGCTTTCCGGACTCACTTCGTTGACGCACCTAGACATTTCGCACACACTTGTGACCGACATATCACCGCTGTCCGGTCTCACTTCGTTGATTCACCTAGATATTTCGCACCTCACGTACGTGGACGAACACCTATCAGCGATTTCCGGACTCAATGCGTTGGTTCACCTCAACATTTCGCATATCGGAAACAAACTCGAAGACATATCACAGCTTTCCGGACTCACCGCGTTGGTTCATCTGAACATGGCGTACACACGTGTGGGCGAACACCTATCACCGCTGGCAGGACTCACTTCGTTGATTCACCTGAACATGGAGGGCACCGACGTGAAATACCTATCATCTCTGTCCGCCCTCAATTCGTTGATTCACCTCGACATTTCGCATCTCAAATACAAGCTCGAAGACATCTCACCGGTGTCCGGTATCACTGCGTTGCTTCACCTGAACATGGAGCACACACGTGTACCCTCTATATCACTACTGTCCGGCCTCACTTTGTTGGTTCATCTGAACATGGCGTACACATGTGTGGTCGAAGACCGATTACCGCTGTCCGGCTTCATTTCGTTTTGTCGCCGGAGCAAGGTGCTCGACATATCACCGCTAGCAGGACTCTCTTTGTTGATTCACCTGAACATGAAGGGCACCGACGTGGACGACATATCACCACTGGCAGGACTCACTTCATTGGTGCACCTGGACATTTCGAACACCGACGTGGACGACATATCAACGCTGGCAGGACTCACTTCGTTGGTTCACCTGGACATTTCGAACACCGACGTGGACGACATATCACCACTGGCAGGACTCACTTCATTGGTGCACCTGGACATGGAGGGCACCGACGTGGACGACATATCACCGCTGACATGACTCACTTCGTTGGTTCACCTGGACATTTCGAACACCGACGTGGACGACATATCACCGCTGGCAGGACTCACTTCGTTGACGTACTTGAAAAATGGATGGAATGATGTGTAAAAGTGTTCAACGGGTCATCCTTCGTAAATGTAGCCGGTATAATTGTTGTTCCCGAGATGGAGAGTCTTTTCAGAGGTGTTCATGTGAACACGTTTGTTTAAAATAGGGATTGATGTGAGCCTCCGGCATTCTTCAGTATTTATTTTTTGTTGAAATAATTGTTGTTACCGAGATGGAGAGTCTTTTCAGAGGTGTTCATGTGAACACGTTTAAAATAGGGATTGATGTGAGCATCCGGCATTCTTCATACAATTTTTCGGCCAATCAAATGATTCCATGGCGACCCGATGTGTTTGGCCGAGCATTGCCCAGCCCTAGCGATCGATGCCTTCACCGCGAGCGAGCTAGGGGGGAGGTTGCTGTGAACCCCTTGTGGAAGAACACATGTATGACAACTACAATGTAACAAATATAAGGGGGGTCTCTCCTCATGGAGAAATGCACCATGGAGAAATGCACCATGGAGAAAAAAACACCCCCCTCCTGTTTGTTCGCGTGCGAGTTGTGTGACAAGCAGTTCAGTAACCGGTATTCGAAGTCTTCACACAAGCGGAGGTCTCACCCCAAGGGAGCTGTTGATGTTGACTTCATGGAGAAGCGCATGGAGTACCTCGAGAATCGGATCGATGAAATGCATTGTTCATTTTCCGTTTAAAATAGGGATTGATGTGCCCACATCTCTTCGTGACTGGATTCTGGAATCGTAACCACCGCGCATGTACCTGAGCAGTGTCGCCTCTGCATCCACGCACGCTTGTGCATCTCGAACATGGATGGCAAAACGCACACTATAACGTCTGTCGCCGCCTCATACCGTTTATTGGGAGGTTTCATTTTACTGTTCCACTGACTGTAGGGTTGCATGCATTTCTGTATTTCGCAGGGTGGCGTGACCGAGCGTAGACATGCCCAAGAAGCAGGCATTTGCCGGCGGCATTCTGGTGCGTTTCGGGAAGGGTGATCAACCCTCTTACAGGTCCGTGGTTCACTACAAATATTTTTTAAGGATCCCCCATCGTCGCCAAAAAGCAACGACCTGCAAGTTCGATTATAAAGGGTGTCCCACTTTAATTAGAGAACAAATGGAAGATGGAATGATGCAAGAAATAAAAAAGAACATGCTGACTCTTGCATATTTTTTGCAGGGGGCTGGAGACTTTTTTGAGCTGGTGGCCGGGCTAAATGACCCCGGTGTCATGCGTTCCTTTCACAATGCGCTCCGCCATATCCGGGCTCACTTAATGGCTGCAGCTGCTGCTGCTCTGCCGGGCGGCAGTCAGGACGATCTGTGCTACAACTTTCATACCGGCACAGCGTTGCTTGTAGCCTTGTTGGATGGAATTGCAGTATACGTTGAGAAGAAGATGCAGGAACCTCCTGCTGACGGCGATGTGTATTGGGATCGGGACAGGACATTCCTGGATCCCATGTTTGCCGAGCTGCGGGCTATCAAGGAGCGCACAACCGAGTACATTATCAAAGGGGGCGTGACGGCAAACACTCTCCGCAATTTTGCCAAACACTACATTCCATGGCTGAGACTGTCTGACAACACGTATGGACACTGGGACATCAGCTTCCCGGTGAATGCCACCACGAGAACCGGCCCCGTCCTGAGGGGTTTGCTTTTCCCTTTGTTCAATGACGCATGTGACGCCTGTGATGCGCTTTGCCGGATGCTCAACCAGGCGCCAGAAGCTATTGAGAGGCTATAGTGTGTTCTGATGGGATATGGCGGAGCTGACTCACATACACCATTCACTGTAACGCTTGGGATTCTCACTGTACACCATGCATGCATTCCAACACGGTCATGCAACATCATTCCACCAGCCATGCAGTGCGTGCAAGCACAAATTGAGCAATACCCCAGTCAACCATGATATTGTGACCATCTAGAGTGACCACACTGGCAACATAGTGGACGTATCCCTTGCAAGGGCCCGGGTGTTGCGTATCATCCTGAGTCCAAACGCAACTGCCCTCTATCAGCCTGTACGGTTTAGCACCATCTGGGACGGTTCTGTCTTTGACAGGAGCAGTGCCGTTGATGCCTGGAGCCAATGATAGGGTGGCGCCCGACGGAGAGTACATTACGACAGTGACCATTATCGCACGCATCAGCCCATGGATCTTTGAGAAGAATTCTTCAGCAGCCCTAGCAGCAAACTGGCAGTCGCCCCCGAAAGGCCCGACTAGTCCTTCTCCACGATTGTTTACCTCGTAATCGGCAACTATCTCAGCCATGCTCATGCTGGAGGACGAGCCCATGTTCCTGCGCATGGCAAGCAGCGCGGTGCAAGCATCAGTGTTATGTACAAGGTATCATCCCAAGATGACGACAATATGCCAACCTGATAGATGACTTCATCTCCAAAATGTCCAACTTGATGTCAGACACTACATGCTCAAGTTTATAGAGCTGCTGCAGCATGGACGTGCGCAGCAAAAAATGACCCGTCCAGCAAAGAAACCTCCTTACATGACGCATTGCACATCAACAAAGACCCCGTGTTCTTTTGGGCCACTATACTGGGGAAGAGGCGATCGCTTAAGTGCGACTGTCTGGTCCTTCAATGGACACTCTCGAAAGTACCGACAAAAGAACGATACGGAGTCTGCAGGATAGAGAGCCGTGATCTAAAAAAGAACCACGATATTCTCGTTAACATCCTGCAATTTGTTGATTCAAAATCGTATTGGTGTTCCACTGCCCTGTGGGTTGCTACACCATTAGGTTACATACACCGTAAGGTGTGCCGTACACGAGGCGATTTCATTTTAGTATTCCGTCGATTGTATCAACAGAATCGATCCTCGAGTGCAGTTTGTGGCTCACGCCCGAGGGGAGGAGGGAGCAAGACGCAAGAGGGGAGAAGGGAGCAAGACGCCGCCGCCGACGTCAGGAGAACAATAGACACGCACGCACGCACGCATGGAACACGCACACACGCAAACGAAGGGGGGGAATCACAGGGGGACCATGGGGTACGGTACAGTACAGTACAGTACATACAGGCATGACCATTTTTTCTCGTCTCTAAGAAATGTATCAAAAAAAAGTGGTTTTAGTATCTAACTGAGAATCTAAATAACTGAGTATCTATATAACTAAAGCGGCTGTAAGACGAGGGACATGGAGCGAAGCTCAATTGAGAGCTCGATAGCAGCGAGCTTCTTGGCGAGGTACGCCTCACGCTTGGAGGGAGTCTGGTTCATGCACGCTAGGTGCGCGCACTTGCCAGTGGTGAAGGTCCCACCATTGGGGTTGCTTAAGAGCACCTGTCTTCTACTACACGGGTTTCCGTGAATGGTGACGGCACTGCATCCCAGGGTGGGGGAGTACCCCACGATGGTCAACTCACCGTGTTTGGAGCCAACAGGAAGCTCGTTCTTTAGAACGGACCCGCGACCAACACGACCGGAGGCCAAGGAGGAGGACAGGGAGCACGTGGAGAACGAGCCAGCAGGAGCAGCAGAAGCAGCAGGAGTAGCAGCAGCAGCAGAATGAGCAGGGGCAGGAGCACGAGCAGCAGAATGAGCAGCAGAATGAGCAGGTGCAGGAGCAGCAGCAGGAGCCACAGAGGGTGACACAGAGCGTGAAGCATTGGCGCGGCGCTTTTTACCGCTACTGCCGGACCCCGTGCCAACGTCCTCAGTGGTTTCGTCGTCCTCGGGGAGGGAGACGGATGCACTGGAGAGGGCAAGCACGGAGGAAGTCGCAGAATTATCAGCGACGGCATCCGCAGCAGCGACTGCAACGGGGAGAAGCATTAGCTGTAAAGGCTCTTTCTCCGCTTTGTGAGGAGAATCTAATAGAAACTTAGCGTGAGCCATCTTCATTGCGCCGACAGAGTCGGCGAGGCAATCCGGAACGCTGGTCAGGGATATGATAGTGTGGCAAATGCCCTTCAAAGTAGGGACGGTGGCTCTATTGGATAGCTTAGTTTGGTCCGTCTTCAGGACCACGTCGAAGATACAGGTAGTATCGACGAACGCAGTTATCTGGGCAGACATAGAAGTAGACATGACTTGACTTGACTTGACTTGAAAGATTTCAAAGGGGAGAGAGGAGATATTGGGATGTAGCAGTTGTTGTTGTTGGTGTTGTTGGAACGAAAAAATGCGTTTTTAGCATGGAATGCAACGGTAACAACAACAATACAGGTACAGGGACATGTATACATAAGACATAGACATGTGTCTCAGACACTCTGTACGTGAACAGATGTTGGGGGGATGATGTCACAAACAAGATTCATTGAGCATGCAAACACACGCATGCACGTGATAGGATACACAAGAGACAGAACGCAGGAACGCACACGCAAAACGGAGGTCCATCATGCAAGCAGGGGATAATATAAAAGAAGAAGAGGAGAATACATGGAAACGGAAAACAAAAAAAACAAGATGAAAACTACGATAAATACAAAGACATTGACCGTATCTTTACCTGTTGGGTTTCACATGGGACTCGAAGAATGGATAGCTTCGCAAACACAACACAGGGACGAGGCAATATACGCACTGCTCGCACACGGTCTACACGCAGTGTGGACGATACCAACAACAACATCGAAGGATTATGAGGGTCGTCGTTCATGCCGATCGTCGGATACTGATGATCCAAATGACATAAGTGAGGCGGAGCACATCCAGGCGAGCGCCTTCAGCGGACCACGGTCTGCAGCCTTTGATAAGGATATCGGATCGATGAGAGTGGTGTCAAGGTAGCCACCACAGATTGGATCGTCGGGTCTTTTATCATGCCCCTCCCTCATCTCATCAAGGACGGCGACTTTCGCATCAGGCGGCACCTGCATCGGCGGCGCCGAGTAGTCACTCACAGGGAGACTTTCGCATCAGGCGGCACCTGCATCGGCGGAGCCGAGTAGTCACTCACAGGGAGACTTTCGCATCAGGCAGCACCTGCATCGGCGGCGCCAAGTAGTCACTCACAGGGAGACTTTCGCATCAGGCGGTACCTGCATCGGCGGCGCCGAGTAGTCACTCACAGGGAGACTTTCGCATCAGGCGGCACCTGCATCGGCGGCTCCGAGTAGTCACTCACAGGGAGACTTTCGCATCAAGGACGGCACCTGTGTCGGCACAGGTGCCGCTATGGCCCTCCCCATCAAAAAATAACGAAAGTAACAAAATACCACCGTACCACATTAAACAAATGGCGGAGCCCCTTTCACCTCTTCCCCCAGCTGGGGGAACCGGAGGGGAGCCCCCACGGGAAGTCCGAGAGGAACCGAGCGGGTGGGCGACCGGAGGGGAGCCTACATTGTAACACCAACCAGCAGACAATACGATGTATGTATGTATGTAGCCGGTCTCTACATATGGACTGTGACAAACATGCGGAAAGCGTGGGAGAAGAATGAGGTAGGGGTGGTGTCGCAAGACGGATTGAGAAGAGCACACGACTCTAGAATCCACTTCTGAACAACATATCGAGGAGTTCGTCAATAAGACGAATATCTTCGGTGTAGTGCAGAAGAAGGACAATGGTAAGATTGCACAAGGCGCAACAGTCACAATTCTTGCAAGGCAGGCATTTCCGTGGAAAAAGTTCCAGCATGCATCGCCGACTATGTCGGCGCACACAAGGTGGCGTACGAGAAGTTCCGTCAAACTCCCCCCAGGGCGAAAAAAGAACCTCACCAAGTGATGCTTCTCCCGGTTGCCGTCGCTGCTGCTTCTGCCACCATCAGAATGTAGTGCCCAACGCCCCCCATACTTTTTTTTGATCACGATGCACACAATCCGTACACCGTCATGGTTGTGCTGTCAAGCTCGGTAGGAACCAAGTTACCCAAGAACCAGCCTTGCGATTGTGAGAGCACTTTTATAATGGCGTTGTAAAATAGAATGGTGTTGCAAAACTCAGGACCGATCAAATTATCAGACCTCGCTGCACAGTTCGGTCAAACGGCCGGAGCGGGACAGAATCTGAAGCTATCAGCATACCGCAGAGGCGGAGCATACGGCGTGCTTGCGGCGGTGGGAGCAAATGCTGCCGCACCCAGCGTGCCATCTAATAATTACAACATCAAGATGAGCGATTTCTATGGCGCTTACAAGATCAAAACACCGGTACTCAACACGATCCCCACGCTGACCGGCACGAACACGTCAGCGAATGTTACGTTTTCGATGGCGAGCTACCTCGTTAGCTCGTCCAACTATGGCACAGTAACATGGACAATGACGGGCAACCCAACCGGCGTGACGATAAACTCCTCAACGGGCGTCATCACGGCGACGGCAGGCACGAGCGTAAACAACAGTATCACGGTCACTGCCACGGGACCTGGCGCGATCCCCGTATCCAAGACGTTCACGATGATGACAACGACTAAGATCATCCCATGGTTTACAGGAGTGAATAACGCATTTGTGTATGCCGTCATACCTGGTGGTCCGCGCACAGTGCTCAACTATTTGCAGTCATTCGGGGTGGCAAACACATCCACCAACAACAATAATAGTTTATGGTCGGGGGGGCACGATACGCTATACTATGTAGGGGGACAAAACAATGGAACAGATTTTTTCTCATTGTACAATCGTGCGAGGGTGATACAAGGTGATGGCCAAGCAGACGGAGCGGATTGGGTCGTGTTCAATTTCACGCAGGACCTTAATGGTGATTTCGACGGTAACTATCAGACAACTGGTTACTTTGGCGGGGAAAACGCATCGAGCGGTGGCTCAATGGGCACATAAGAACTTGACGGTTTCATATACAGGTGGGGCAACAACGTCTGGAATATTCTATACAAGCTCCCTCTGGGCACAAGAACATCGTCATTTAACCACACCAACGGTAATTGGTTCATGTCTGGTGGGACGGTTACTTCGGGATATGGTAAATACTCTGACTTTGACAGCTTGAATGTGACAGATATAGGGTTTGGTGTTTCGAGTCGCTTTATTGCGTCACTGTCACCGGTGGTCGACACAGCTAAAACATCAATTGAGCTCTTAGGGGGGACTCTGTTTGCCACACCCACAGTCGGAGCGTTAGCCGAACGACTAACAAAAACGACCCTGATAACGGGTGTAGGGCAGTTTAACACCGAGAAGCTTGCGGTCACTTTCACAAAGCTGTACGGCATGTACTTCCTTAACGACGTGCAACAATTCACGATCGAATGGACGTTCACGGACGGAACAAACAGCTTCGACTCTTTCTTTAACAAAGCCAACACCACAAACTATGGCGCCACATACACGTTTAATGTGTTCAATGCATCCGGAGGGCTAATTTTCACAAGTGATTCATCTGTCAGAAAGTGGTGCTTCAGCAACTTGTTAAATTACGCAACGTTTGCAAATCGGGTATATGTGTCTCAAGATGATGGTATTTGGGGCGCCGCGATACAGGGAAACCTTGACGGAAACTCACCCGGTCCCGGTCTTCAAATCAGCACTGGGTGGGGTATACAGAACTATGATAGCGCGGATACTGCCTATTCCGGACTATTCAATAACTCAGTGACGATCACATCTGGTACGGCGGTGGCTTTTATATATTCAATTAATACTTAACAGTACAAGTATTTGAATTTATACAGATGAAGATTTCCATTCTGCTTTGGTGTCGCCAAGTAATACCAAGACCTCAAACAAACCCAAGGAACAGCATACTCGTATGGTGGGGTGTTGAGTGAGGTGAGTGAGAAGTCTTGTTGACCGGTGTTTATCTTACTCTTTCATAAGCATGCATCACACTCTCCACTACATTCAACTGATCTGCACTTTCTTAGAATTTGCAGTAAACATAAACTGCACTTAAACAAGTATCTATTTAAACTCACTCAGATTAAAGGGGTCATGAAGCTCTGACTTGTTTACACACGTGTTTGGGAACATGTGTCGTCGCAAGCAGAATTCTGCCTGACAACACTATGGGAATTCTAAGGGGGTGACGCGGGTCCCGCGGAGCGGGACAGTGGAATTGAGCTGCTTACTCGCGTGTACGGATATGACTTGTGGCTCGAGAGGCCACCCGAGAGCACTTGACGCACTTTCTCAGGCAGCCCCCCTGTTAGACCATTCATTTATCTTTAAACACGACTGATGTTCGTAAACACAGAAGTTTTTTAACACACCCATAAGTCAGCGACCATTCTTAAAGCCAATTTTCTAACGGCGATGTTGTACATTTATTTCCATCTGATATGTTTCATTTTACTGTTCCGCCGACTGTAGGCACCGCGTGTCAGCTTCCATGTATTGTTTTTCTGATTACCGATTACAGATAAAATGATCCGATTTTCTGAAATCTATGCGAAATCACAGTCAACATCAAACATCTTACATAGCGATAATGCACCCATTAAAGGAGTGCGATCGCGACTAGGTGTTAAAGAAGCACCATCGATGTCATTTGAACAAGATACAGACACAGGAATGTTCAATGCATCAAGTAATGTCATAGGATTTGCTGCAGGAGCATATACTACGCTCATTGCATCATCTTCCAATTTACAAGCCAATACGCAAATCACAACATCTTCAAATATCGTGCCTCTCAACGACAATGTCTCAGAATTAGGAACAGTAACAAAGAAGTTCGCAAAACTGTATGCAACAGATATCTATGGAACATCTGCTACATTTAACACACTCGGAGGAACGGCCATCTCAAGTATTGCCACTTCCACAAGTAGCAATGTCGCAGCCAGTTCTGCAGCGGTCAAATCAGCATACGATAGTGCCGTCTCAGCTTCCAATCAGACGTACGGCATCGGGTCCCTCGATAGCAATGGCGATATCCTTCTCAGGGGCAACTTGCGCATCTCCGAAACTGCCAATAAATACAAAGGTACAGAGGTATTCAGTAGCGGCGGAATGAACATCGACGGATACTCTTGGAATTACTTGGCAAATTACGTCATTCCCCGACGTGTCTACCCTAACCCATTGACAAATACAGAATCCGCTTATCTATTCACAGGCGCGGCGCAAGACCACTCGGCCTATGTACGCAATGGCGAGCTGTTCGTATACGGCCGCAACGACTATGGGCAACTGGGTCTAGGCCACACGTCCAACACTATCACAGTACCCACCAAGGTGCCAGGCATCAATAATGCGTCGTTGGTAGCATGTGGCGAAGGCTTCACCCTCTGCGTTCGCACAGACGGTACCGCTATCTCTACCGGTCTGAACGACAACGGACAGTTGGGTATAGGTTCGACTGTGACTACCTCAAACTTTAGTATTGTAGCAGGCGTTTCAAATGCGATTGCTGTTGCTGCAGGTTACACACACTCCATGTATCTGACAACGAATGGAGTCGTTGTGAGTGCAGGAAGCGATGCTAACGGACAGCTGGGAAGAGGCGCATCCTCAGCCAATGTGGTGATCAATTCCAATATCGTGCCCATGCTCATGCCTGACGGTAGCAATGTGCCCGCACGCTCCATCTCTGCCGGGGGGTACCACTCGGCTGTCCTCTTAAACAACGGTAGCGCCTACCTTTGTGGAAAGAACGATCAGGGACAATGTGGTGCATCTACAAAAACGGTTTGTCGGTCGAGATCGCTGCAGGCTTCAACCATTCGGCCTTAATAAAAAATGACAGCACCATCTTCGTGTTCGGTGCCAATGATAAGGGTCAATTGGGTTTAGGAGAGACCACCACAGAATCGTTGACACCGACACAACTTGTGGGATATGCGGGCTACGATATCGCATGTGGCAGGAACCATACTGTGATCTCGACCACACCGGATCCTTTGGTATTTAACTTTACCGGAAACAATGCATTGATCGCGTTTGGTGATAATGCATACGGACAGGTGGGTGATAACAATCCCAATGTGACGACACGGTGGTTCCCGAACCGTATCCATGACGGAACGTTCAAGAAAAGGTTGGGGGTGGGATATGGTACACTTTCATCCGCCTACGTTGATTCGGACGGAGTGTTGTTCATTACAGGTTATAATAATGATGGTCAGCTCGGAGATGAAACTATAATTAACAAAAGCACGTTCAGACCTGTTTCACGCCTGATGAAGGAAGGAGGACGGATCGTAGCTGTTGCGTGCGGCGGCAATTACATGCTTGCCCTTGACTCGACAGGACGTACGCACAAATGGGGAAACAACTCCTATGGCTATAACGTAAATAATTGTACCACTAATTCATTAGTTCCGATCGATGTCTCGAGCTTCGGATCTCTGAATGGTAAAACGATCGTGGCCATTGCGGGCGGTCCCTATCACACGCTTTCCCTGGACTCGACGGGACGCGTGCACGCATGGGGATACAACGGTGTCGGCAATCTCGGAAATCATACTACCACTGATTCATCAGTCCCGATCGATGTATCGAGTTTCGGATCTCTTGTCAGTAAAACGATCGTGGCCATTACGGGCGGCTACTTACACACACTTTCCCTGGACTCTACGGGACGCGTGCACGCATGGGGATTCAACGGTGAAGGTCAGCTCGGAAATAATACTACTGGCACTGATTCATCAGTCCCGATCGATGTATCGAGTTTCGGATCTCTTGTCGGTAAAACGATCGTGGCTATTGCGTGCGGCGATGCACACACGCTTGCACTTGACTCGACGGGACGCGTGCACGCATGGGGATACAACATTGAAGGTCAGCTCGGAAATAATACTACTGGCACTGATTCATCAGTCCCGATCGATGTAGCGAGTTTCGGATCTCTTGTCGGTAAAACGATCGTGGCTATTTCGTGCGGCTTCTATCACACGCTTGCCCTGGACTCTACGGGACGCGTGCACGCATGGGGATGGAACAATTACGGCCAGCTAGGAAGAAACAATACCACAAATTCATCAGTCCCGATCGATGTATCGAGTTTCGGATCTCTTGTCGGTAAAACGATCGTGGCCATTGCGGGCGGCTACTTACACACGCTTGCCCTGGACTCTACGGGACGCGTGCACGCATGGGGATGGAACAATTTCGGAGAGCTCGGAATAAACAATACCACTCAATCAAATGTTCCCCTCTTAATCGACAAGACCGCGCGTGACTACCATCCTCGTGTCTTATCGACCGGTCTTGGTTCTCACAAATTGCTAACGAATATCGGCGTTACCTCCAGTTCCTCCCTCATGGTAGTAGGCACGAATGCTTCCCGTCAGATCGGCGATAATACGGCGATCGATAGGTACAGTCCCGTCAATGTTGGTGTTGGAAGTTTTGGAAGTGTCATCATCAGTTCAGCAGAGAGTGTTACGCACAGCGCGATCGTTTTACAAAGCGGTGAAGACTGGTGCTGGGGTAATAATACATATGGTCAATGCGGAACAAATACAGCTGGTGCTGTAGTGAGCGTTCCCACTAAAGTCGTTAGTATCAAGAAGGCAGTCGAAGTCACATGTGGAAACGGGTTCACATTCGTTCGCAATACTGACGATAAGGTCATGGCATTCGGTAACAATGCGAGTGGACAATTAGGTGTTGGAATGAGTATTGTTGCAACATCCACATTCACACCTACCCTTATAAGTGGATTGGTAAGGATCAAACAGATTGCGGCAGGTACATCTCATGCTGCTTCCATCGATGGCTCAGGTACTTTGCGTGTCTGGGGGTCGGGTATCTAGGCAAATTGGGATTGGGTGATACTTCTAATAAAGATGTACCCACAATCGTGGATGTGTCCTTATTGGACTTTGCCAAAGCGACACATGTCGCTCTTGGAGGTGATCATACAGTCGTTGTATGTAGCGAATCTGGAAAAGTTTACACAGCAGGTCCGAACGATGTCGGACAATTGGGTCGATCTAATGGATTCGGGAGTGGTGTGGGTATCAATGCATTTGGTGCAGTGACAGATATGCCTACACCTGCAACGCCTTTGCGTGCAGCTTGTGGTTTGAAACATACTGCATTGCATGTGTCGAGCGATCGTATCGTTACTTTTGGCGATCGTGGTAATGGACAAACGATCGTTTCGAGTGGCGCTGCATGGATGCCTCAATTAGTGGAAGTTATCGGGGATGGCGAGGCGGCATACGATGTGCGTGCACTCGTGGTGGGGGGGACGTCTACACACGTGGAAATGCCGCCTATGTCGGAAAATGTGAATGGGTACGGGAGTGTGCCGCAACGCATCTTGTCTTTGGCAATACAGAAAACATGGGGAAGGAGGAGTGCCTTGCCAACGAATTCGCCAATAGGTAATTTCTCCATTATTATATCACCGACAGGTAGCATTATCACCTGTGGACACAACGGCTTGGGCCAACTAGGAAATACATCAACAGGTGTGACGACAACATTACAAACCATATCGAGTAATGGATCTCTGAATGGTAAAACGATCGTGGCCATTTCGGGCGGCATCTATCACACGCTTGCCATTGACTCTACGGGACGCGTGCACGCATGGGGACAAAACACCTACGGTCAGCTCGGAAATAATAGTACTACTGGCACTAATTCATCAGTCCCGATCGATGTCTCGAGCTTCGGATCTCTTGTCGGTAAAACGATCGTGGCCATTGCGGGCGGCTTCTATCACACGCTTGCCCTTGACTCGACGGGACGCGTGCACGCATGGGGATTGAACAATTTTGGTCAGCTCGGAAATAATACTACCACTCAATCAAATGTTCCGATCGATGTATCGAGTTTCGGATCTCTTGTCGGTAAAACGATCATGGCCATTTCGGGCGGCTACTATAAAACGCTTGCCCTCGACTCTACAGGACTCGTGCACGCATGGGGAAACAACGGTAACGGTTCGGAAGAAAAAATACCACCACATCAAATGTTCCGATCGATGTATCGAGTTTCGGATCTCTTGTCGGTAAAACGATCGTGGCCATTGCATGTGGTGTCATACACACACTTGCCCTTGACTCTACGGGACGCGTGCACGCATGGGGACACAACGGTAACGGTCAGCTCGGAAGAAACAATACTACTGATTCATCAGTCCCGATCGATGTCTCGAGCTTCGGATCTCTTGTCGGTAAAACGATCGTGGCCATTGCGTGCGGCTTCTATCACACGCTTGCCCTTGACTCTACGGGACTCGTGCACGCATGGGGACACAACGGTAACGGTCAGCTCGGAAATAATACTACTACCCCTCAATCAAATGTTCCGATCGATGTATCGAGTTTCGGATCTCTTGTCGGTAAAACGATCGTGGCCATTGCGGGCGGCTTCTTACACACGCTTGCCCTTGACTCGACAGGACGCGTGCACGCATGGGGAAACAACGGTAACGGTCAGCTCGGAAACAATAGTACCACTAATTCATCAGTCCCTGTTTTAGCGTTCACAACCGAAATAGAGACGGTCTCAAACTTGTTCGTGAACTTCACAGGCCAACATCGTTGCTTCGTGGACGCGCTCGCTTCAGCACGTCTACGCGATCACGAAGGACTTGTTGTCGTCACCGACAAAAACGCATACGCATCCGGTCTTTTAAGAGGACGACGCGCCATGACAATCAACCAAGCCCTACCTCTCGTATCTCTTTCCAAGGTCCCAAAAGATCCCCGTGCATTCGGTGTGATCTCGCTCACCCAGGACCATCCCGCAGGTCCATCTGCAGCCATCTCAGGAACAGAGCTCCTAAAGATCGCAGAACAAGGTGATGTACGTGTCCAAATCAATTCGATCGGCGAAGGATGCATCTGGGTATGTGACGAGACCGGATCAACTATCCACGCATGTGATTACGTCACCACCAGTAGTTTGTCCGGTTACGCGTCTCTCCAAGTATTAGATGATGGAGATGTACCGGATGGTACATTACGAAACTATACGGTCGCAAAACTCAAGATGGATTGTGATTTCTCTCAGCCTCTGGTAGATGTTGAAGAAGTACAAAAAGATGAATATGGGAATGTCGTTTTCGATGCAGACGGATCTCTCGTGTACACTATCGTGACCACGACACAGGGTCCTTCTGTTGTGGACCCAGATACCGGAGAGACACGTACTGGGGAACCACTCGAAACACCTATTCCAGTGACCGAACCTGCCTATGAAATGCGCTGGATGACAACTGAAATCGATGCATCCTCAGGTGTATCGATCACGACTCTTATTTCAAAAGAAGATTACGAGAAACGTAAGTCAGATGGACAATTAGTGGGTTTGTCACGTTCAGCTTTCGTTGGATGCACTTATCATTGCGGATAAGTGTACGACAACGTTGTTAGAAAATTGGCATTTATAAAACTTTTGACGATTATTGTCAATAACAACAAAATCTCCACTGCATGTTACACTAAGACCGGTCAATAATGTTACAGTGCACGCTATACGCGAAAAAATTACATCCGTCTTTCACATCAACAAAGACCCCGTGTTCTTTTGGGCCACGGTACTGGGGAAGAGGCGATCGCTTAAGTGCGGCTGGTCCTTCAATGGACACTCTCGAAAGTACCGACAAAAGAACGATACGGAGTCTGCAGGATGGAGATCCGTGATCTAAAAAAGAACCACGATATTCTCGTTAACATGATTAATAAGCAAATATAGTTAAACTCACTCAGATTAAAGGGGTCATGAAGCTCTGAATTGTTTACACACGTGTTTGGGAACATGTGTCGTCGCAAGCAGACTTCTGCTTGACAACACTATGGGAATTCTAAGGGGGATGACGCGGGTCCCGCAGAGCGGGCTCAGTGGAATTGAGCTGCTGACTCGCGTGTACGGATATGACTTGTGGCGCGAGAGGCCACCCGAGAGAACTTGACGAACGGAGGCTTTCTCAGGCAGCCCCCCGTTCGTCCATTCATTCATCTTCACACACACCAAGGCGGCTTTAGCAGCCCCCCGTCAGTCCATTCATTCATCTTCACACACGACTGATGTTCGTAAACACAGAAGTTTTTAACACACCCAAAAGTCAGCGACCAATCTTAACGCCAATTTTCTAACGGCGATGTCGTACATTTATTTCCATCTGATATATGTTTCATTTAACTGTTCCGCCGACTGTAGGCACAGCGTGTCAGCTTCCATGTATTGTTTTTCTGATTACCGATTACAGATACCCCTATATAAAATGATCCGATTGTCTGAAATCTATGCGAAATCACATTCGACATCAAACATCTTATATAGCGATAATGCACCCATTAAAGGAGTGCGATCGCGACCAGGTGTTAAAGAAGCACCATCGATGTCATTTGAACAAGATACAGACACAGGAATGTTCAATGCATCAAGTAATGTCATAGGATTTGCTGCAGGAGCATATATTACGATCATTGCATCTTCTTCCAATTTACAAGCCAATACGCAAATCACAACATCTTCAAATATCGTGCCTCTCAACGACAATGTCTCACAATTAGGAACAGTAACAAAGAAGTTCGCAAAACTGTATGCAACAGATATCTATGAACAACCGGCTACATTTAACACACTCGGAGGAACGGCCATCTCAAGTATCGTCACTTCCACAAGTAGCAATGTCGCAGCCAGTTCTGCAGCGGTCAAATCAGCATACGATAGTGCCGTCTCAGCTTCCAATCAGACGTACGGCATCGGGTCCCTCGATAGCAATGGCGATATCCTTCTCAGGGGCAACTTGCGCATCTCCGAAACTGCCAATATATACAAAGGTACAGAGGTATTCAGTAGCGGTGGCGGTATCATCACTTCCGACTCTAATATTGTTCCTAGTGTGAATGGGACACAGGATCTGGGTGCACCTGATAAACGATGGCGTAATCTTTATTTATCTGGTAACCTCATTTTTTTTTCCGGTAACGGAATGAACATCGACGGATACTCTTGGAATTACTTGGCCAATTACGTCATTCCCCGACGTGTCTACCCTACACCATTGACAAATACAGAATCCGCTTATCTATTCACAGGCGCGGCGCAAGACCACTCGGCCTATGTACGCAATGGCGAGCTGTTCGTATACGGCCGCAACAACTATGGGCAACTGGGTCTAGGCCACACGTCCAACACTATCACAGTACCCACCAAGGTGCCAGGCATCAATAATGCGTCGTTGGTAGCATGTGGCGAAGGCTTCACCCTCTGCGTTCGCACAGACGGTACCGCTATCTCTACCGGTCTGAACGACAACGGACAGTTGGGTATAGGTTCGACTGTGACTACCTCAAACTTTAGTATTGTAGCAGCGTTTCAAATGCGATTGCTGTTGCTGCAGGTTACACACACTCCATGTATCTGACATCGAATGGAGTCGTTGTGAGTGCAGGAGCGATGCTAACGGACAGCTGGGAAGAGGCGCATCCTCAGCCAATGTGGTGATCAATTCCAATATCGTGCCCATGCTCATGCCTGACGGTAGCAATGTGCCCGCACTCTCCATCTCTGCCGGGGGGTACCACTCGGCTGTCCTCTTAAAAAACGGTAGCGCCTACCTTTGTGGAAAGACGATCAGGGACAATGTGTGCATCTACTACACTCGTTCCACAGGACAATTCATTGGGTATCATCCCCTCGCTCTCGAATGTGGTAGATGTTGCATGTGGAACACGAACATACGCTCTTCACGTGCTATGATGGGCAGGTGCTAGGTGTAGGGCGTAACGATCGTGGTCAATTGGGACAGGGAAATAAGACGTCTCCTGTGACGTCGGTTGTACAGGTGCTAGCAGGCGGAGGCGCAGCTCTAAAAAACGGTTTGTCGGTCGAGATCGCTGCAGGCTTCAACCATTCGGCCTTAATAAAAAATGACAGCACCATCTTCGTGTTCGGTGCCAATGATAAGGGTCAATTGGGTTTAGGAGAGACCACCACAGAATCGTTGACACCGACACAACTTGTGGGATATGCGGGCTACGATATCGCATGTTGCAGGAACCATAACGGTGATCTCGACCACACCGGATCCTTTGGTATTTAACTTTACCGGAAACAATGTATTGATCGCGTTTGGTGATAATGCATACGGACAGGTGGGTGATAACAATCCCAATGTGACGACACGGTGGTTCCCGAACCGTATCCATGACGGAACGTTCAAGAAAAGGTTGGGGGTGGGATATGGTACACTTTCATCCGCCTACGTTGATTCGGACGGAGTGTTGTTCATTACAGGTTATAATAATGATGGTCAACTCGGAGATGAAACAGCAATCAACAAAAGCACGTTCAGACCCGTTTCACGCCTGATGAAGGAAGGAAGACGGATCGTGGCCATTGCGATCGGCTACTACTGGACGCGTGCACGCATGGGGATTGAACAATAGCGGCCAGCTCGGAAATAATACTACCACTCAATCAAATGTCCCGATCGATGTCTCGAGCTTCGGATCTCTTGTCGGTAAAAAGATCGTGGCCATTGCGGGCGGAGCATATTACACGCTTTCCCTGGACTCTACGGGACGCGTGCACGCATGGGGAATGAACAGCAAGCAGTTCAGCCCTCGGAATAATGCTACAAACAAATTCATTTTAGTTTTTTTTCCGATCCGATGTAATCGATTTTCGGATCCTTGTTCGGAAAAAAACAAAAACCAATCGTGGAGGGCCATTTGCCGGGCGGCGAAAGTCACACGCTTGCCCCTTGGACTCGACAAGGGGACGCGTCCATTACCATGGGGGAAAATGGCGTAAACGGCCCAGCTCGGAAGCAACAATACCACTTTCTTCTTTCAATGGGTCCGGATCCGATGTAATCGAGCTTCGGATCTCTTGTCGGTAAAAAAAGATCGGGGGCCATTGCGGGGCGAGCAATATTACAAAAAGAAACACGCTTTTTCCCCTGGGACTCCGACAGGAAAACCGCGTGCACGCATGGGGATGGAACAGCGGCGGCCCAGCCCTCGGAGAAACAATAATAACTATTCCAATGGTCCCGATCGCTGTTCCCTCGAGCTTTCGATCTCTTGTCGGTAAAACGATCGTGGCCCATTGTGGGGGCCCCGGCTACCTAAATCACATCCGCCCCTTGACCATGGGACTCGTACGGGAACGCGTGCACCGCATGGGGATACAACAATATAAGGCCCAGCTTTAGAAATAATACTACCACTCAATCAACTGTTCCGAATCGAATGGTCTCGGATTCGATCTCTTGGGTCAGTAAAAAACGATCGTGGCCATTTCGGGCCGCAAGCAATCACAAACCACGCTTTCCAATTGGGCCCCTGGGACTCTACGGAACGCGTGCCAACCGCATGGGAATTGGAACCAATTAACGGCCAGCTGGAAGAAACAATTTACCAACAATTCATCAGTCCCGATCGTGGTCAATCAGTTTCCCGGATCTCTTGTCGGTAAAAAAAACCGATCGTGGCCATTGCGGGCCCTGCGGCTACTTTAACAACCACACACGCTTTGCCCTGGTACTCGACGGGAACCGCGTGCACGCCAAATGGGGATGAACAGCGGCCGGCCACCCTCCGGAAGAAACAATACTAATACTAACTGTTTCATCAAGTTTCCCCCTCTAATCGACAAAGACCCTGCGCGTGAACTACATCCCTCTCCCCGCCTCGTGTCTTATCGACCGGGTCCCCCGTGGTTTTCGCGCGACAAATTTGCTAACGAATATCGGCCGTTTACCCTCCAGTTTTCCTCCCTCATGGCAGTAAAGGCAACCACGAATGCTTCCCGTCAAATCGGGCGATAATACGCGATCCGATAGGTCAGTCCCGTCAATGTTTTTTTGGTGTGGGAAGTTTTTTGGAAGTGTCAATCCATCAGTTTCCACAGAAGTGGTTTACGCAAAGCGCGATCGTTTTAACAGAGCGGTGAAGTCTGGTGCTGGGTAATAATACCTATGGTCCAATTGCCGTAACGAATACAAGACTGGTGCTGTAGTTGAAGCGTTCCCACTAAAGTCCCGTTAGTATCAACGAAATGCAGTCGAAAGTTCGCAATGTGGAAACGGGTTTCACATTCGTACGCAATTTGCTGACGATACGGTCCCATGCATTCGGTAACATCGGCCGAGTGGACAATTAGGCTGTTGGGATGAGTATTTGTTTGCACAACATCCACATTTCAACCAACATTGTAAGGTGCTCTTTTATCCCGGTTTCATCAGGTGTTTTTCTAAACCAGTTTGCGCATGTACATCTCAATGCTGCTCTTCCCATCGAATGGCTCAGGTACTTTTGCGTGTCTTGGGGGTCGGGTATACGAGGCAAAAATTGGGATTCGGTTTATACTTCAATAAGAAAATTTGTAACCCCACCATCGTGGAGGTGTCCCTTAATTGGACCTTGCCAAACGCTACACACTGTCTCCTCTTGTAGGTGATCATACAGTCGTTGTATGTAGCGATTCTTGGAAAAGTTTTAACACAGCAGGTCCCGAACGATGTCGGACCGTATTGGGGGGTCGATCTAAATGGATTTTCCGGAGTGGTGGGGTATCAATTTTGCATTTGGTGCAGTGACATATATGCCGACACCTGCAACGCCCTTTTTGCCCGTGCCAGCGCTTTGTGGTTTTGAAAACATACTGCATTGCCCAAATTTGTGTCGAGCGATCGTATCGTTACTTTTGGCGATCCAGTGGGTAATGGAACAAACACATCGTTTCGAGTTTCGAAGTTGGCTCTGCATGGGATGCCTCAATTAGTGGAAATTGTCTTCAACGGGGAATGGCGAAGGCGGCATACGGGGTGCCGTGCAACTCCGTGGTGGGGGGGACGTCCTACACACGTGGAAATTGCCGCCTATTCGGAAAATGTTGAATGGGTACGGGTAGTGTGCCGACAACGCATCCCTTGTCTTGGCAATACACAAGAAATGGGAGGAGGAGTGCCTTGCCAAACGAAATTCCGAAAATAGGTGAATTTCTTTTCCCCTTCTCCCTCCATTTATGATAGCACGCAGGTAAGCATTAATCACCTGTGGATCCTAAACAACAGCGGCCACCGTTAGAAATAACAAACGACATCAACAGGTGCGACGACAACATTACAAACCTATCGAGTAATGGAAAGGTGGATTCTGAATTGTACAACAAACGATCCGTAGGCCATTTGCGGTGGGGCCGGCAAACACACACTGCCTTTGAACTATCGACGGGAACGCGTTGTACGCATGGGGTATGGCGGTAACTGCCACTTGGAAGAAACCATACCACTTCGGGAAAGGGTTCCCATCGCATGTAATCGAGACTTCGGACTCCTTGTCGTAAAACGATCGTGGCCATTAGCGGGTGGCAAACAATCACGCGCTTTTCTCGCTTTTTCCTCCCCTCCCTTGACTCAAATCATCTAACGGGACGCGTGCACGCATGGGGAAGAAACAGTAACGGTCAGCTCCGGGGAAGGAAACAATCCTACTCCATCAAATGTTTTTTTCCCTCGAATTTCCGAGTTTCGGATCCTCTTGTCGGTAAAACGATCGTGTGCCAATTGCCGGGCAGCGGACAATCACACGCTTGCCCTTGACCTCGACGGACAGACGCGTGCCTATGGGGATTGAACGCCAAGGTTCGCTGAATGGTACTTTCACTCAATCAAATGTGCCCGAATTGGTGCCGGATGCACGTATCATGAATGACATCTCTACCTCAGATTATATGCCCACATTTTTTGCGATAAATAATATAACACCCGCTCAGTTAAATAATTTGCGGACTTGTTCATACTTCATAGTAGACAATAGCCCTAAATTATATTATGCATCGGATAACGTGGGTGGAGATAGTTCAAAGACCATCATCCATTTTACAGGAAATACATACCAGGTGCCATGGGCGAATGGCCATGTTATAACAGCATTCGGATCTCTTGTCGGTAAAACGATCGTGGCCATTGTGGGCGGCGACAATCACACGCTTGCCCTCGACTCGACGGGGCGCGTGCACGCATGGGGGGGGAACGGTGGCGAAGGTCGGCTCGGAAATAATAGTACCACTAATTCATTAGTTCCGATCGATGTCTCGAGCTTCGATCTCTTGTCGGAAAACGATCGTGGCCATTGTGGGCGGCGACAATCACAACAACCTTGCCCTCGACTCGACGGGCCGCGGCACGCATGGGGGGGAACTGGGCGAAGTCGCTCGGAAATAATAGTACACTATTCATAGTTCCGATCGATGTCTCGAGCTTCGGATCTCTTGTCGGTAAAACGATCGGGCCATTGCGTGCAGCTTCTATCACACGCTTGCCCTGGACTCGACGGGACGTGTGCACGCATGGGGAAGTAACGAATTCGGCAAGCTCGGAAATAATACTGGCACTAATTCATCAGTTCCCATCGTGTCTCGATCTCGATCTCTGCTGTCGAAAACGATCGTGGCCATTGCGGGCGGATACATCAATCTTGCCCTGGACTCGACGGACGCGTGCACGCATGGGGAAGAAACGTTTTCGGCCAGCTAGGAACTGGTACTCCACTAATTCATCAGCCCTGTTTTAGCGTTCACAACCGAAATAGAGACGCTCAAACTTGTTCGTGAACTTCACAGGCCAACATCGTTGCTTCGTGGACGCGCTCGCTCCAGCACGTCTATACGCACACGAAGGACTTGTGGTCTCAACCGACAAAACGCATACGCAAGTCGGTCTTTAAGAGGCCACAACGTGCCATGACAATCACCAAGCCCTACCTCTCGTATCTCTTTCCAAGGTCCCAAAAGATCCCGTGCATTCGTGTGACTCTCGCTCACCCAGGACCATCCCGCAGGTCCATCTGCAGCCATCTCAGGAACAGAGCTCCTAAAGATCGCAGAACAAGGTGATGTATGTCTCCAATCAATCGATCGGCGAAGGATGCATCTGGGTATGTGACGAGACCGGATCACTATCATGCAGGTGATTACGTCACACCAGTAGTTTGTCCGGTTCGCGTCCTCCAATATTAGATATGGAGTGTACCGGATGGTACATTACGAAACTATACGTCGCAAAAACTCATGATGGATTGTGATTTCTCACAGCCTCTGGTAGATGTAATAAAGTACAAAGATGAATATGGTGTCGTTTTCGATGCAGACGGTCTCTCGTGTACACGATCGGACCACGACACAGGGTCATTCTGTTGTGGACCCAGTTACCGGAGAGACACGTTAGGGGAACCACTCGAACACCTATTCCAGTGACCAACCTGCCTACGAAATGCGCTGGATGACACCGAAATCGATGCATCCTCAGGTGTACGATCACGACTCTATTTCAAAGAAGATTACGAGAAACCAAGTCAGATGGACAATTAGTCGGTTTGTCACTTCAGCTTTCGTTGGATGCACTACATTGCGGATAAGTGTACGACAACGTGTTAGAAAATGCCTTATAAACTTTTGACGATTATTGTCAATAAACAAATCTCCCCTGCATAAGATGAATAACTAATGATTTATTTTCATAAACCCGTGAAAAAGTATGTGTGTATGATAATAATAACGAACAACTACTGGATTTTGTTCGTCATGCTTGATGAAGACATCCTCCTAGTTCGCAGTACACTGACTGCGGCGGACATGTCACGGTACCCGCCTCGATTACATCCATCGCGGTCGATTCTCTTCTTATGGTCCTTCATCTTTCACGCCGGAGCACGTTCTCCATGCACCAACTACATTCGTGCCAACATCGCATGCAGTTCGATCACGATGCAAGAGGAGGAAGCTTTATCAGATTCCTATCGAATGCTGCTCTGACCCTTACTGATTCTGGGAGGAGACGGCAATTGTTATCAGCTCCACCCATTCCACACAAGATGTGCATCTCAAAAGAGCTAAAAGTCCATGGCAATGCGACATTCGATACACACGTCTCCGTTAACGGCACGCTATAGCGAAAACTTACATCCGTCTTTCAACAACATTCCAAGCTAGCAACATCTTGATTTCACCAGTGGAATTATTCGTTCGGAGAAGGAGGCAGCGGTATGTTCAATCCAGTGGCTAAACACTAGTGTGGTCGCAGGAGGGAGGAGATGGTGCGTGTGTCGACACAACCGTATCATTGTTGGGGGATCTCGTGGTGTCCTCGAACATGTCCCATGACGAACGCGACGCAGTACCTCGGACATCGACATGCACTTCAAGAGGCGTGGATCGACGAGCTCCACATCTCGTCCGAACACTCTCTCTCGGGGTACCAACTCCCGTGCTTGTGCGCTGATAATGATGCCGTGTCCATCCGCGCTGACCCGGGGCAAGGCATCACGCAACGACCACCGACTGGGGAGGTCATCACTGGTGTCCGCCAAGGGAGTCATGTATGTTGGAAGGGGGTGTCACGATGCGTGTATCAGGACCCCTCTGGGGAGAGTTAACATCCATTCTCGCGGAGCAGGTGCACCGTGAAGTTTGGAGCGGAAAGGGAAATTGTATGCATCACCTCTTACGACATATCAAGTACATTATCGTAAAGGTGATCCTGACTGTAGAAGGCCACATATAACGTGAACACGCATACGTTGACGATTGAGGACAATATAATTGTACTTAACTCGGTGAGATAGGATCAGGTGTCCTCAAAGGTGATGCAGGATTTTTCTATAGATAGGGGAGAGCTCCGCATTCAGCTTCTTTTAGGGAGTCTGACAACGCGTTCGTAATGGTCCGCTAGGTTCCCTGACACCTAGCGACGAACATGTTGCCTCGAACGCAAACAATTATCCAGTGGAACCATTAGCGGTGCTAGAGGAGGACGGGAGTCTCCTTCGTAACCGACACAGGGAAAACCGTGGCTCAGCGATAATGCTACGATGAGCAACTTAACGACCATAGGGCATGAATCAGAGGTAACGGTTGCGGACTTACCGCCTTGAACGCAAACAAATATTTCTGTGGAACATTAGCTTGATAGAGGAGAACGGGGGTCTCCACCAGTAAGCCCAGAACAGGTAGTGTTTTTTTAGTAGTTTTCATTTCCAACGTTTACGGGAACCCTACCTTGCATCTATACAACTTAAAGAATGGCCTTCGCGATAAGGGTAACATGACCTTCGAACCGGGTCAATCTATTTGGAAACCCTAACGATTTCCGTGACTTGCTCAAGGGTACTCTTGGGATACTGATACAGATACCGGATGATCGGTTTCGGCGATAACAATAGGGTTTGCTGTAGGCGGTAACTAAGCGACTAGAAACAGCACGGGAGAGTGGGGTAGCGGAGCTAATATAATCAGTTTAAGGCTGCCAACATATCTACCAGTGGAATATTATCGCTTGTTAATGGAGTCAGCGGGAGTCAGGACTGCTTAGGTGCCCTGACGCAAAACCTAGTCCATGGAACATTGGTTTTGTTAGAGTTCGGCACAGGTGTCCCCTTAGTACCGGAACGCGGTAGCCCGTGTTGAGCGACCACGCCTATGAGCACACTTGACGACCAAGAAGGCATGATCACGGAACGGTGTCGGACTCGCGCCTTGAACGCAAACAACATACCAGTGGAACACTAGCGTTTATAGAGGAGGAACGTGGGTCTCCACAGTCCCGGAACATGTAGCGTTGATTTTGGAGTAGTTCTCCAACGTTTACGGGAACGTTAACTTTGCATCTCTAACACATCTGGGCCCGCCGATAATGGTAACATGACCTTGGAACCGGATCAATCTGATTTGTAAACCCTACGAGTCCGTGACTGCTTGCTCCCGGGTACTCTTTGGATACTGATACAAAGACCACCAGAATGTATGTGTTGCGGCAGATGACAATAGGTTTTTCTGTAGCGGGTAAATAAAGCTACTATAACACACGGGGATATTGGGTAGCGGAGCTAATTATCATTTTAAGTGCTGCCAACATATCCAGTTTTTGGGGGCGGGGAATATTAGCGAATTGTTATTCCTGGCCAACAGTAAAACGTTCGTGCGGAATATGCGTCCTGGACAGTCGTCAACAACGCCCTGTTAAAGTCCTTGTTCTCCTCAACTGAACTCAATGCAAGTGTTTCTTGATGACAAGTACCTTACTGTGGCGGTCGCTAGAGGCACAGGATAGTGCTACCACATATAGTCCTGCATTCCAAAGTGAACGCATCTATACCCCCGCTCTGTACTATCATAGAATATCCTCCATCGTGAAAAGGGTGCAGGCGCGACCAACCGTGTACACGCCGGTGCTTGGACTCAACCCACCGAGCACGGAGCGGAACGGAATACGGACGAGAGACGCGGGCAGAGCAAGAGGGACACGAACACTGAGTCCAACACAGGCGCCTTAATTACACACGCAACTCGGATGAAGAATCCAATTGAAGGATCAACAGGAGGAGAGGAGTTTAGGTTGCGGAGACATCATATCACGGAGAAGGAGGAGAAGTTTTAGGTGGCGGAGACATGTCAATCAACGGGAGAAGGAGAGAAGTTTTTAGGTGGCGGATACATCATATCAACCGGAAAGGAGATGGAGGTTAGGTGGCGGATACATCATTCAACCGGAGAAGAATGATAGGATATTAGTGGCGGATACATCATATCAACCGGAGAAGATGATAGGAGTATTAGGTGGCGGATACATCATATCAACCGGAAATGATAGTAGTAGGATTAGGTGGCGGACAATGTCTGTCAGAAAACTGGTGACGAACGAAATCAGCAGTTGGGCAACACGCGTTGTGTGAAGGTTCGTAAATTGAGTACGTGCATACTGAGTTTGTTGCCGCATAACTTAAAGTGGGTATTGCAAGGGGGTGTCAGTGTATGCAGAAAACGCTACCCAATATCCTGTCGTAGTTAGACTTGATGCTTGTCACGACGATCTCAGCGAAACCAGTGTAGTTGCGAAAGTAAATTCCTCCACCCTTGCGGACACCGTTGATAGACACAAGATCCACGCTCCCAGAACAAACGTCAACCGTCTTTATGGCAACCTTCTGGAATGTCCGACGAAGGGCAGTGCAGCAGTCGACACCTGTATCAGGAGAGATGCAGGAATTCGGTAGTACAGTGAAACACATTAAATTATCGGAAAAAGAGGGCGCAAGAACGTATGGACTACTGCTCGGTGAGCTGCAACTCGGCGGTTTGCAACTTCCTGCAGGGAACCTCGTGTACGCGCACGCAGGAGATAAAGCAGATAATAGGGACGCCAAAGCGAAGCAAACTATTGCAAGTGATCTTGACATCAATCAATAAGAAGAAGGCTTACTTACTTACATACATTTTAAAGTGGGCGTTCCTCGATATCCTGAGATATCAGCACAGAGGAACAAAAATTCCGCTCCATACCATGTTTCGCAACCATTAAAATCCGCCGGGATGCTGGAACGCCCATTCTGTGTTACAAACTTATTTGGTGTGAATCGAAAACGACGTGAATTTGTAAACAACCTATTTCGTTTGAACTACAGAATTTTCTAAAAATCCACCGGGAGTAAGGAACGGGCGGGCGTGAGCTCTTGGACACGTTGTTTACATTACAAACCTTCCTCATACTCCTCAAAAAAATATTTGTAGTGAACCACTAAAAAATACTTTTAGTGAACCACAAAAAAAAATTGTAGTGAACCACCAAGTAAAGGTCAGGTGGCGTGAGTTAAAGGTTGCAAGGGCCACATGGAGTGGCACATGGCAAATTATGTTAAAGATGATACTGTTCTTTAACCTCGTGTGACAACATGACTATGGAGAGTGATGTACACGTGGCAAGTGCTGACGTGGCAACTGTAACGATAGAGCTAGGGTAATATGGCAGGGCTCGCCTCATCGTTCGAACGGTGGGCAAAAAAACTAAACCGCCAACAAAAAATGGGCGTTCCTTCCTCCCAGCGGATTTTTTGAAATTTCTACTCAGAATTTAGAGTCTCCGGAAAGACTCGCTAGCTTGAGACATCAGCACCAAGGAATCACAAATCCGCTAGCCATACAATGTAGAACAGTTAAAATCGAGCCGGTGAGAGACGCCAATTAAAAGCTTTAGCAAACAGGCAATGATCAGCTATAATGGGCGTTCATGCCTCCCGGACGATTTTTTTTAAATTTCTAAATCAGATTTAGAGCCTATGAATCGCCTTCTAGCTTGAGACATCAGCACCAAGGAATCACAAAATTCCGATCCATACCATGTTTTCGCAACCAGTCAAAATCGCCCATTATTCAGAATAGCAGAATATCAGCATACACAGCTATATGTCTAAGTTTTCATATAAAGCTACTACAAATGATGAAAAGTTGATAAGAAGAAGAAGTAGTGTCAGACAAAGGAGAAGAAGAAGAAGAAGTAGTGAGAAGAAGATGAGAAGAAGAAGTAGTGTCAGACAAAGGAGAAGGGGCTAAAACGTTTGAGAAGTAGTGAGAAGAAGATGAGAAGAAGAAGTAGTGAGAAGAAGATGAGAAGAAGATGAGAAGAAGATGTAGGGGCTAAAACGTTTGAGAAGTAGTGAGAAGAAGATGAGAAGAAGAAGTAGTGTCAGACAAAGGAGAAGGGGCTAAAACGTTTGAGAAGCAGAAGATGGTGGTAAATAACGTCAAGGTCCACTAAGTACTGCACTGTCACAACAGTGTCAAAAGCGCATCCAATGTGGCTATAGTGCAACCTGGAACCTAGACGTGAACTCTGCTGAACCTTCTTCTGCTTCTGATAACGTGGAGCGACCGGATGTATTCTGTGTTCCCTCGCCCTCCCCCCTAAAACCCCAGCTTCCGGAGAGGCAAATGTGGGCGCTCAACCAACCGACACACCTGGGTCAGTTAGCAGCTTACAATTGTTATCCTCTGGGCCAGCTGAAATACGGGATGAAGGACACGAAGGATTGGGACCTTGATACAAAACCTTTAGCTGACCTACCCAATCAAGTATAGTCTGTAGCTATCTATCAGATATCAGAGATCTCAGAGAATCATCATCAGTTGATTGAAGGGGGAAAAACGGGATCATTGATGTAAGGAGGTTTCTTTGATGGACTGGACATTTTGTAGAACCAACAACTCATACTGTTATGCTGAATCTAGTGCTCCATCAAGCAGAAATCTTTGAAATCATCTTGTAAGGATATTTTGTCAATTTCTCCAAAATTCCTCTTGCAGTTCTGGAACATAGTAAACACAGCCCTGAAACCATTGTAGTGGGTTTCTGCTGAGACAACATGGTCTTCGCCATCACAGAATGGCGTCGTAGCACCTTGGCCGATACTCGAAAAGACGTCGTCACGGTCGAGCACATAGTCTGTTGTTGCAGGGGTGGGGGCGGTTACGGCTGCAGAAACAACATGGTCTTCGTCATCACAGAATGGCGTCGTAGCACCTTGGCCGATACTCGAGAAGACGCCAAGGTCGAGCACATAGTCTGTTGCAGCAGGGGTGGAGGCGGTTACGGCTGCAGAGACAACATGGTCTTCGTCATCACAGAATGGCGTCGTAGCACCTTGGCCGATACTCGAGAAGACGCCAAGGTCGAGCACATAGTCTGTTGCAGCAGGGGTGGAGGCGGTTACGGCTGCAGAGACAACATGGTCTTCGTCATCACAGAATGGCGTCGTAGCACCTTGGCCGATACTCGGAAAGACGCCAAGGTCGAGCACATTGTCTGTTGCTTCAGGGGCGTCTGCAGTGGCAGGGGCAGGGGCGGCTCCAGTGGCATGGGCGGCTGCAGTGGCAGCGGCGGTTACTGCAGCATCACTACGAATAGTTCCCACAAACTTTGTAGCCTCGTCCGCGTAGATTGCGCTCCGGATGTTACGAAGATTGACCATGAACACAGTCACTGCATTCTTAGGAGAATTCTCAAGCAATCCCATTTTGCGCATCTCACTAGCGACATGTTGTTGTTGTCCACTGGGTCTGCCACCATAGCTTTCCAGCTCTCTGTACAGAACCGCCTTCTTGTACGTTAACGTAACGTGTTTGTACTTGACTAGCACCACGTCGTCCATCTCGTCGATTTGGTTCGTTGTCACCTGAATGAGCGCCAGTATTGTACTGCGCACCATGGATTCCCTGCTGACTTGTCCACAATTAGGCCCAACGTTCTTGAATCTCTTGAGAACAAACGATCCTCGGACGACCTCCAATCCCAGCATATCGTCGGTCAAATCACATGGGCGAGGAAGATACACAAGTGTAGGGGCCGGTACATCATGTGCAGTAGCAGTATTGCACGCCGCCTTGCAAGTGCAAAAGCCGTCCTTCACATATGGCCATACAATGACCATCATGCAATCGCCAAAACGCTGGTCTCCTACCACGAAGCAGCAGACTTCCTTCTCCACATCATTGATAGTCTTCCCATCAATCTCGGCCAACGCCTCCAATATCAGAGGGTTGCGTGACGCGCAGTGTCCAGGAGTAATATACGAAGAAGAATCAGCAGCCGCGTCCATATCTTCAGGTTTGATCCATGTGTTAACCCAGGTATGTTCGTATCACGACGCCGGGACTTGGACCTGTTCTGGGACAGGGAATCCATTGACGATGGAAGATGATGTATGTATGACGATGGAAGATGATGATTATGCAGTTTATACTAACAATACAACGAATATGGGCGAATGCTGTGAATGTGACTGGTAATACAACCAATGCGGGTTTGGGTATGGGACCGGCAATACAACCAATGCGGTGTTTTGGGTATGGGACCGGCAATACAACCAATGCGGTTTTGGGTATGGGACCGGCAATACAACCAATGCGGTTTTGGGTATGGGACCGGCAATACAACCAATGCGGTTTTGGGTATGGGACCGGCAATACAACCAATGCGGTTTTGGGTATGGGACCGGCAACAACCAATGCGGTTTTGTGTATGGGACCAGCAATACAACCAAATCGATTTTGTGTATGGTGGGGATGCGGATGCGGTTGCGGTTGCTGTTATTTATTTCCACCAACAACACCTTTGTAAGCAACAGCGCCCACAACCATCCAGCCTTTCGGAAAGCCCATGATGGCGGTCTCCACCCACCGGATGTTGATTCGCAGTCGCTCCCGCGCATCGAGGTGATTTCCATGGGCGTACCCGTTAGAAGCCGCAGTTTCGCTCGCGTGGAATACGCGCGTGGCGAAACCGCTTTTCACACGCCTACCATGCGCAGTCCACTCACGTGGCGTGAAGTGACTGGAGGAGCGCATAGGCGTTGGCCAGATGCTTACTCGCCACAATCGGTCTTCACCAGGGTAGTACAGACGCGTGTAGAACTCTGCCTTCGCGCGATCCAGTGACTCCAAACAAGGACGCACAACAAGAGGATATTGACTCAGACCCACATCGAGTAACCTTCCCATATTAGTTATATTACTACTACTACTACTACCTAACACAGACCGCATCTCGGTCAGCAAAACAGCGAATGCAAAACGAGCCGCCTGAGGCACGATCGCATTTCCCAAGGCCTGCCACTGAAGCGTCAGAGACCGGACATCAGCACGAGACTCTGTGCCAGGCGAACGCGTCACGAGACGAGGCATCTCCGCATCCAATTTTGCAAATGGATAGGACAATGACTGAGAAATCGAAGAGGACAGGCGGGTCCTGCTCAAGTAAGGGAACAGCATACCAGCGTCTTGGTCACGAGCAGCGAGTACCCAAATACGAGACCGGACGTGACGGGCACCCATGTCAGCTGCAGATAGAATACCATAGCGCACACTAAACCCGCGAGTCTCGAAAGCTTCGCAAATCGCATCCAACCCACGGTATCTCAACGCCGGAGAGTTCTCAAGAAAGACGGCCCGAACCGAAGGAAGACCGTCCAAAACACGGAATACCTCCCACACAAGTGAAGAACGCGTACCGGACAAACCACCGCCCTTCCCAGCCATAGAAACGTCCTGGCAAGGAAATGATGCTGTGATGAGATCGGGGCCGAGAGCAGCTCCTACACGAGAAGAAGACGCAATCACATCCAACGGGTCCAGTGTGGTGACATCCGATATGATGGGAATCCCCGGAAACTGAGAGGACAACACACCGCACGCGAAAGAATCGATCTCGCAAAAACAACAAGGACGCGCCAACCCCTTCAAAGCAACAGCATGCCCACCGATACCACTGAACAGATCCGCGTAAACAAGCATGTGTATCAATAATAAATTCAACGGCGGTTTTTTTCACACAAAATGTCACTTGATCAGATTGAACCGGCAAAAACGGTTCAGGGAAGTCTTGTAAAGGTAATGAACAAGGCGATCGTAGACCTCGTCGGGATTGCTCATGTGCCTGCTACCAGAACCACGCTCGAGGTGAGTACGCAGACAATTCCAAATACATTCCACGAAGTACTCGTGACGCGAATACCAATCGTCAAGCGACATCACTGAAGGAGACCTGGCCATCTTCGGAACCAACGGAGGAGGATCACGACGCACATGACCTTGAACATGCACCATATTATTCTTACTTACTTACACACATATTGTCATTGACCCAAAAACCTTTATGCACGAGTTCGATTATTATTACAGTTGTCAAAATTCTGAGTAGACATTTCAAAAAATCCGCCCATTTGTTCTAAAATTATTTAGTAATACAGTAAATACGATGAAGGACCTTGCGATTGCGCTTGCTTTTTACACGATCGCGGAGGCCGTTTGGCTCTTCGGGATGAAGGGATTTTACGTGGCCCAATTCGCGCGGTTCTCTGTGAATCTTGCGGTGCAATCTTGGCTTGCGGTTTGCATGGTGTACGCGTTGCTCTTAGCTGCAGCATACTTATTGTTGCGCCCGAATCCATCGGTCAGGATGGGCGCATTGTTCGGGGGGACCGTGTACGGCGTGTACAACCTCACGAACAAGGCGACGATACCCGGGTACTCGTGGGGGATGGTGGCCGTGGACACCACATGGGGAGCCTTAGTTTTCGCCACAGTATCTTACATTTTCAAACGGTTCCGCTGAAAAAAAGTATGAGAACAAATGTAAGACCCAAAAACATGTCAACACACGTCATCTCAAAAACAAGAGAGTTGCTGCACGCGTGGGAAAGGTTCTGCGACCAACAATCCAAAATGCACGATACTGCTCGAGCACACTACAAGTTTTACAACTATATGATCGCAATACCTGCAATCCTACTTACAACAATAAGCGGAGCAGGAAGTATAGGAATTTCGAGCAATGAAGTAGCACTATCTTACGTAATGGGATCACTTTCACTAACCGCAGGGGCTATGTTCTCAATCCATCGTTACATGAACATTCCAGAACTACAACAGTTACACGATTTTTACAGCGACGAGTTTCTAAAACTGCGCAATAACATTCGCCTTCATCTAGTTATCACAGACGACGAAGACAACAAAACGTTCTCTTCACTTGTCGAATTCAGCAAACACATAAATACCATTCTTGACAACTGCATCGACAAATCACCATCATTGCCCCCCATGGTTGTCGGTTTGAAAAAGAAAAGTATGGGGAAGAAGTTCTACTCAAAAAGAATGTTTAACGATGATTCATACGCTTTGTCGAACATAAAAGAAGATAGAACAAACCCCAATGTACAGTCGACGGAATACTAAAATGAAACCGCCTCGTGTACGGCACACCTTACGGTATAGCAACCCACGGGGCAGTGGAACACCAATACGATTTTGAATCAACAAATTGCAGGATGTTAACGAGAATATACCGTGGCCCAAAAGAACACGGGGTCTTTGTTGATGTGCAATGTCATGTTTCGTTTTACTGTTCCGCCGACTGTAGACATATTCATATCAAAATAAGCATCCTCATCATCCCATACTTGAAATGACACTGTTGAGGACAAGCGTGCGCTTATCCTTAATCTGGATACGAGTGGAAGCAATGTCAGACTCGGTATCCGACAACTCCTTGTAAAGAATCGCCAAAAGAACATTTGCACGTGTCAACCGATTGTCACAGTTTACAACATCCTTCAAAACAATCTTCAACTGGTCATGAGACACAGCCATTTTTGCTCGCATGGAATTCATATGTGCAAGCTCGGACCGGGCACGCTCCAGCTCATACTTGGAAATGCCATGTTCATTCTTGAGCTCCGAATAAGTCGTCTCCAGCTCAGACTTGGAATCCCACACGCTCTTGAGCTCCGAATATACAATATCAATCTCAGACATCACTCCTGAAAGCTCGGACGTCGTGTCCGCAAGCTCAGACATCACTCCTGAAAGCTCGGACTTCGTGTTCGCAAGCTCTGACATCGTGTCCACAAGCTCGGACTTCGTGTTCGCAAGCTCGGACTTCGTGTTCGCAAGCTCGGACCTCGTGTCCACAAGCTCGGACTTCGTGTTCGCAAGCTCGGACTTCGTGTTCGCAAGCTCGGACTTCGTGTTCGCAAGCTCGGACTTCGTGTTCGCAAGCTCGGACCTCGTGTCCACAAGCTTTGCCAACTCGTCCTCCAACGAAGAACCATCCGCCCGCGCATGCACAACCTTATGCCGAGTCTCCTCCACTGACAAAAGCGTACGCTCAAGCTCAGCATTCGCATCCACCAGCTCCGCACGAGCACCAACCAGACGAGCGGTCGCGTCCCCCAAACCCACACGCGCCACATCGATATCAGACGAGGCGACACGCGAACGCTCCCTAATCTCCACCAGCTCAGCCTCAGCAGCGAGAGCCCCCTCACGGAAACCAACCAACTCGTCTTCATGAGCCCTAATCTTGCCGAGAGCGGCAGACCGCTGCTTGCCGACAAGCTTGGTCTTGTGCCGAATACGGTTCATCTCCAAACGAATCTCCTCGTCACCGCGACGAAGAGCGACAAGCTCATCCTTCCCCTTGCCAATTGTGTCTGCAAATTTACGACGGTCAGCTTGTATGTTACGGAGTTGGTCGAGCTTCTCCTTAGCACGACACTGCTCATCAATCAGCTGTGTGCCAATGTGATTCATCACTCTCGTAGCAACCTCAATGCGCAACCGCGCCTTTTCAATGGCGGCGGCGTTATCCTGCTCCCTAACCTTGAGCTCATCCAAAAATCCTTCCTGAGCACGAATCGCCGAACGAAATACATCCGCCTTCGGACATAAGACCACATCGCATACATCCTCCTCCTTGCGCTGCTGTAAAATACGTTTAAGCACCTTGTCAATATCCTTCACATCGGACTTCAGCAGGACACGGATGTGCGCGTCCAGATCGCAAGAACAACACTCAGAACAAGAAGAAGCCATTTTTTATTTTTGTCGTTCGATAAAATGGGATGATAGTGGGATATCTCTATCTATGTCTCACAAGCTCTTATCTCACCTAACACCGGTGGGCACAACATTTATACTCGATTCCCAAAATATTTGACAACAAAATACATGGAATCAGCCGCAATCATATTAGTTTTGCTAGCGATATTCGGTGTAGTAGTGTACGTAGCCATTGCGGGTGGCAGCCTACACACGATTGCCCTTGACTCGACGGGACGTGTGTACGCATGGGGAAACAACTCCTACGGCCAGCTCGGAAATGGTATAACCATAAACAAAACATAGACGGTCTCAAACTTGTTCGTGAACTTCACAGGCAACCAGGCAGCGGAACAAGCGCGTGCACAAGCGGAGGCTCAGGCACGATGTCATAGATTTTGAACAGTGCAGGTGAGAGGAGTTGCACTCGACGGCTGTCGCAACCACGGGGCTGTGTGCATAAAATGGGCGTTCCTGCCTCCCGGCCGATTTTTACTGGTTGCGAAACATGGTATGGAGCGGATTTGTAATTCCATGGTGCTTATGTCTCAAGCTAACGAGTCGTTCCGGAGGATCTAAATCCTGATTAGAAATTTTAAAAAATCGGCCGGGAGACAGGAACGCTCATTATAACATTTATACTCGATTCCAAAAATATTTGAGAACAACTGTATACATAGATAACATGGAATCAGCTGCAATCATATTAGTTTTGATAGCGATATTCGGCGTCGTAGTGTACGTCGTTATATCGCAAGCGATGCTTAAACACAACATCGTCAAAACGACCGAGGCGAACAAGAAACTCGAACAGAGAATGCACGATGACGTACAAGCACTTGAAATGACCGCAGAGAAGAACAAGAAACGCGATCAGAGAATGCAGAAAGACGTACGAGCCCTTGGAATGGCCTCAGAGAAGAACAAGAAACGCGATCAGAGAATGCACGATGACGTAAGAGCCCTTGGAATGGCAGCCGAATCCGAGCTCAACGTGCTCAAGAAAAAGGACATTATGCAGTTTAATATAATCAAAGAATTGGAGGAGCGCGAGTCGAAAAGCTCGCTCGTATTCAACCAAAACTTCAAACGCGTGGACTCGCAAATAAAAAACACAGTCGGCTCCATTCAAAATATCGGATCGACTGTAGGTCGCCTAGAAAAAAGGCAGAATGATGTGCTCAAAAAACTGAACCTAATCAAGAAAAACATCGCGACATTACGAAACACGGACATGGCCACGGATAAAGATATCAAGGAGAACGCAATCGCAATCAACGAATTGTCAAAGGAGGTGTTTGACATCGCTGCAAAAAGATTAAATGCTGAAATCCAGATTAAAAACATTTCGGCGCAACTCGCGCATCTCGAGACGAAATTCAATGTCAAAGTCGAAAATAATACTGATGTCCCAGATCTACGAACTCGACTCGTCAATGCGGAAGGCAAGATCGCCCTCATAAACGAGGTGATAATTCGTCTCGATCAACTCGAGAACAGTACGAAAAGTACCAATACGGACATTCAAAAGCTGCAAAATAATCTGACAACCAATGGAACTTTGAATGTAACGGGGGGCGATGCCAAGGTCTGCATAGACGGGGTATGCATTACCAAGGCCGACCTATCGAATTTCAAGGTCGCGACGGCCTCCATCGCTCAACTAGAGCAGAATTTGTCCGATAGTAATGCCAAGGCACTGGAAAAGGCAAAAGCACAGGCACTGGCAGAGGTCGAGACACAGGCGCGTGAACAGAAACTAGAACAGGCGTTGGCGCGTGCAGAACAGGCTGAGCGGGAGCGAAAGCAGGCAGAGCAGGCGCGTGCAAAGGCAGACGCGGTCGTACAAAACTGTCTCGTATCTGGATGGAGTGCATGCTCGAAGACCTGTGGAGGTGGAGCCCAGACTCGAACGGTGACACGGCATCCCGCCAATGGAGGCTCCGGTTGCCCTCCCCTCACACAGCCATGCAACACACAAGCCTGCCCGGTCGTACAAAACTGTCTCGTATCTGGATGGAGTGCATGCTCGAAGACCTGTGGAGGTGGAGCCCAGACTCGAACGGTGACACGGCATCCCGCCAATGGAGGCTCCGGTTGCCCTCCCCTCACACAGCCATGCAACACACAAGCCTGCCCGGTCGTACAAAACTGTCTCGTATCTGGATGGAGTGCATGCTCGAAGACCTGTGGAGGTGGAGCCCAGACTCGAACGGTGACACGGCATCCCGCCAATGGAGGCTCCGGCTGCCCTCCCCTCACACAGCCATGCAACACACAGGCCTGCCCGGTCGTACAAAACTGTCTCGTATCTGGATGGAGTGCATGCTCGAAGACCTGTGGAGGTGGATCCCAGACTCGAACGGTGACACGGCATCCCGCCAATGGAGGCTCCGGCTGCCCTCACCTCACACAGCCATGCAACACACAGGCCTGCCCAGTCAAAAAAGACTGTCTCGTATCTGGATGGAGTGCATGCTCGAAGACCTGTGGAGGTGGAGTCATAACTCGAACGGTGACACAGCATCCCGCCAATGGAGGCTCCGGCTGCCCTCACCTCACACAGCAATGCAACACACAGCCCTGCCCAGTCAAAAAAGACTGTCTCGTATCTGGATGGAGTGCATGCTCGAAGACCTGTGGAGGTGGAGTCATAACTCGAACGGTGACACAGCATCCCGCCAATGGAGGCTCCGGCTGCCCTCACCTCACACAGCAATGCAACACACAGCCCTGCCCAGTCAAAAAAGACTGTCTCGTATCTGGATGGAGTGCATGCTCGAATCCCTGTGGAGGTGGAGCCCAGACTCGAACGGTGACACAGCATCCCGCCAATGGAGGCTCCGGCTGCCCTCCCCTCACACAGCCATGCAACACACAGTCCTGCCCAGTCAAAAAAGACTGTCTCGTATCTGGATGGAGTGCATGCTCGAAGACCTGTGGAGGTGGAGCCCAGACTCGAACGGTGACACGGCATCCCGCCAATGGAGGCTCCGGTTGCCCTCCCCTCACACAGCCATGCAACACACAGGCCTGCCCGGTCGTACAAGCACTCAATATGTTATCCAGTGGTGGCACTAGTACATTGCATCAAGGAAATTGTTTGCAATCGACCAAGGGAAGATTCTGCATGCAATCCGATGGCAATTTGGTCATGTACAATAGTGCTGGAGTACCCAAATGGGCAAGTGGTACACATGGTAAAGGAAGTGGACCCTACAAGTTGTTCATGCAATCAGATGGTAATTTGGTGGTGTATGGAAACAACCAACCTACATGGTCGAGTTCCACATGGAACAAGGGAACCCCACCATTTAGTATCGTGATGCAAACGGACAATAATGTCGTTCTGTATGACAAAAATAGGAAAGTTACATGGGCCAGCGGGACAATGAATGCGTGATTTTACATTCGCACCACCAATTTTTTCACTGCATGGAACTTTTGGGTCAAGGGAGACCTCTTCCATTTTGCAGAGATGCGTGTTGTTCATGGGCTACAAAAAACATGATGGTGTTCCACTGCAATGTGGGTTGCTACACCATAAGGTGTACCGTACACTCCAGAAAGCGGTTTCATTTTAGTATTCCGTCGAGTGTAGAGTTGGTTACGTACTGCATTGCTAGGGTTGCTGACGCATCCACGACTCCGGTGTCTGCATTTTTTTGTTCATAATGATAAATGTCTTCAACACCCCGCAATTCCTCTTCTACTTATAAACGTAAGAAGACTTCTGGCGATGCTACCTTCGCGAGGGTTTCAAGTGGTGATGAGCACTGCCAAGGGTAATTTGTCCATTGCCATAGCTCAGTTGTGTAGTAGTAAGAACATCGAGGATATTATTTCTTTCTAGAAGTTCAGTTGCTTGCGTCAGTGTGCTTTTACAAGTGACGTTCTTGTTGACCGTTTCGTAGACACGATTGAGACTTCTTATAATCCGCAAGACCGGAATTACTACTCTATCGCGTGGTACGAGAATCTTTAAATACAAAAAAATGAAAGGTTTTTCGGAACGTTAGGAACACAACAACAACCTCCTCACATCCAGTAATATACTGCATATAATGTGCGTTCCTGCCTCCCGGCCGATTTTTATAAATTTATAATCAGGATTTAGAGCCTCCTGAACGACTCGCTATCTATTATATGTTATACGAAATGTATGGAATCTCTGACGTCTTCGCAATCATTGCGTCCCGACCCAAGGTATTCGTCATTTACGACAACCCGACTTTCGTCGTCACCAAGCCTGTGTTAACTCGCACAGGGATGTCCCGCACCAAGAAGTAATCTGGATGAGAAGGTGTTTCTGTTTCAAGTATTTGAAAAAAAAGAGACAAAAGGGGCCAAAATCAGCACCTCCACGTGGTGGCCCTGGATACCCAACCAAGCTGAAACAAATAAAACAAATAGACAATAAAAAAACGGTTGTCTATTTGTTTTATTTGTTTCAACTCCACTGTGACCATGGTCCTCTTTCGGTCGGTAACCAGAAGTGTCCATGAACAGCAGCACCCGCCAAGGACAGTCCAGATCTCAAAATTTGCCGGTATTTAAACCAGGTAGGAACACCCAATTGACGGGTTTCAAGCCCTAACGATCAGTTTCACTCCTGAATTTATAAGAGACTCTCGAATGAGTGTCTTAATCATAGTTTGGACATTTTTGGTACCAACTGTGTAGTAATCATCAGCGGACAGAGGGTAGCGCACTTCGATGTTTGTACCCTTAGCCGTGACATCGGAAACGTTGGTGGTGACCTTCGGCTCTTTGAGAACTAATGCGTGTTTCTGCACGTCAACCCTCAGGTTTTCAAGTGCCTTTGCGATGGAGACGTTCTTATTGGAGATGGTGACCACGTCGACAACGATGGGTTTTTTGGATGTGGAGTGATTTTTCAACGCACTGCCGTACAGGACCCTGTTAGGGACGATAAATGAGACCCCAGAGTCGTCATCCTTTAATGTGGTGTAAAGTATATTGAATTTAGTTACCGTTCCGTTTACGCCGTCGCGTGAATCATCAAAGACTTCTATGTAGTTACCCATACTGAAAGCGTTCGACATCATCAGCATGATCCCTGCAGACAGGTCGCTCAACGTCCCTTGCATTCCAATCCCTATTGCCAGTAGCACTGCCCCTAGGATGGTGATCACTGCTGCACCCTCTATTCCAATGGACACAAATAGGATCGTTATGGCAATGCACATTATGATCCAATACATGAAGCTCTTCATAACATGTATAGCAGTAGACCGCTTGAGGCTCTCTGGTGTGTCTTTCTTGTTAGAGACCCTGGATACGACGTAGGCTACGGTCTTTGCGACGAAGTGCGATGCAACTATGTACACGATAGCCACTACACCCATGATTACGGAGCGCATGGTCATAAGCGACGACAATCGACTACCAATGTTTGATGCTAATAAGGTTGCAGTCGGAAGAGTGGACATTTTTTAGTATTTTCACTTATTTTTACGTACATGTATTTTCCGAAGATTTGTACCCACCCCCAACCCAATGTAAAGTAAACTTGTCAAATGAATCAAATCGAAGTCACCATGATACCCATTTTCAATTACCGAACTGTACCGTTGTGTACCCCTGACCATCTGACCCACGTGTCTATTTTTTTTGTCAAGACACGGTCTCGTTGCGCAGAAGATGCCAAGAAGTCGACGAAAATGTACCTCACTGCGCTGCCACTCCGTTCGATCGCAAGGAAGACGAATGACGTCGATAACCACCCAGAGCGCGCCGCCCTTTTGGTATCCATCAACGACTTCGTCACACAAGAGCTTATCTCTACACGGCGTCTAAAACATAGTAGGGATTTCCCCCACCCCCACATTCTTCCCCAACTCATGCTACCCCCTCCATCACTCGCCTTGCATTCGGATCATGTCCCTCTGAATGTCGCCGAATACATGGCTGCAACAATGGGTCTGGATATCGTGATACTCGCGGCCCCCCTTTGCGACATTGCCAACAAGCCGCAATGCTCTAAAGACGCGCAGCACTGCACGGTCACTGTACAACTCACGCACCGCCAGCCAAGCACTGACGAAGTGATGCTACAAATTGTCATGCGTGACTGGCGTCTGCGCGATTTGAAGAACCGACCATGAAGAGAACGTCTCCCGGGAGGTCCCCTGCCACCTTTATGAATAGAGGACGGAATGCACGAGAAGACCCTCCTCTATTCTCCTCTCCTAGCATGTGAACGGACAAACACCTCCCTGTCACTGTCTGCCCTGACTGATCCGGTAAAGAGAAGCATGCCAACGCGCGCCATATGTCCCGGCGACCACCCGGACATGGTGCGTCCTCCTCCTCCTCTGCTCCACTACACGGAGAAGACCAGCGACCCTCTATCGTGGCGCGTATGAGATGCGGTCGCTCGTTATTGCTACCGCTATTATTATCATTGAACGCCTCCGAAACGATGGCCCTCAGAGCGGCTACTATGTCTGGGTACCTGTTTGCGTCCGATGAGACTGGGTGCGCGATCCACGGACGCGAGCCAAGAACACTGGAACTGTCTGGCGCCAAGTATGAAGAGGCACTTATCTCCACTGGTCGAATTGCCAGCTGCCATTGTTTCGCAAAAGAAGACGAGTTTGACTGGGGGTCGTTGATCGCTCTCACATCCTCCATTAGAGACGAACAGAACTCGCGGTCCACGCACGCGGGGGGTAGGAGCCTCCTTGAGAGTTCTTTGTATATTGTCTCCTCTTCCTGACGCGAACTGGGTGTAGAGAACCTTTCTTTGTTACGATATGTGTAACTACAACAACAACAATACACTATGCAACAATAAGCTAGTGCAAAGATCAACATCGCTGCCGCTAGCACAGTCTGTAAAGATGACATGGTGTGGTGGTGGTAAGCGTAATATCATGTTTCATTTTATTGTTCCCCACTGAGGACTACAAAAAAATCGCCCCAACAGTATGCAACAAACGTCCAGTACAATTGCCTAATGCGGAGACCATCATCAACATCAACTTCGACATCAACACAAGGTGCTGATACTCTAGTAATAAAGAAAGGACCAACATCGGCAGCAACTAAGAAACACAATAGCAATAGCAATAGCAACACTACCAAGAACCTTAAAACGACCACCAAAATTGTGACTATAAGGTCAGTTGCATCCCCTAACAAACCGCCAGTAACAAAATCTGCGAAGAAACCAGATGTTGATTTAAGCAAGAGTAATACTGCGACGACACTCAAAACAACTGGTGCGAAGACAACAACGGAACGTTATAATGAAGGCACATTTCGTTCTTCTTCGACGCGTCGCGAACAGTACATTCCACACACATCCTCTGTAATCACTGTCACGAAAAACAATGGTAAGACAAGCGTTTCAGAAAAAATGAGTAATCCGCCACCTAAGACAAAGCCCGCAACAACAACGTACAAGATGCTTACGTTATCGTCTCCCGCTACTACGAGTACTACTTCTACTACTAAGTCTACAAAGAAACGTTCTTCGCCAAAGTCCCGTACCATCCAACAAGCTCCATCATCTAACATGGCCTTCCTGAATGCTTTTTCGGCTTTGACGACAACCGGTTCTAAAACTAGTAATACACATGGTGGTCAATTATCGATGTCGAAGTATAGAAAACAGCGTGGTGGTAATGAGACTGATTCTGGGGCATGTTCTACGACGTGCGTCGCATTTGGCGGTATCATAGACGCGCCTGTTATATCTTCTATGCAACCTGGTAATACTTTGGCGGACAACATGCATTCCTCGACTCCTGGTGAGAACCCTACATCTGTGACGCACGCCGGCACACATTATGTCTATCCCAACAATACGTCGGACACAACTGGTGGACACAACTTTACGTTCCGACTTCCGAATACCAGGTGATTGTTTTAAATGTTTTGTACTTCATTTTGTACATTATCCTGTGGTGTGCACTTACACTCGTTGCTGAAAGCATGAGTGGCGACGGAGGGCAGTACTTGTTTCCGTGGTGATCGTCCCTGACTGCGTTGTTGTTCCCGATCCCTTTATGATGCGGTGACGGGAGCCAGTAGCATTTTGTTGTTGTTGTTGCATTTTTTTGGAGGTTCACAAACCAACCAATATAGATCCCATGAAAATAAAATGATGGAAAAGATGAAAATAAACCAGTCATTATATTTATGAGATTTGTATAAAAGAATTGGGGATATGATAAATACGGCGATAATTCTGCCAGGCTGGTCGGTATTTATTTGTTTTTGCAAAAAATTATACGGTTCCATGTATTTTTTAAATTTTATTGTTATATATTTTTTGGGGCGCTGTCCGCAGTACAGCCGAGGAGGGCTGCGCGCTTGATTGTGGATGGGGATGCTACACTCAACTGGTTACACCGTAAGGTATGCCGTACACGAAGCGGTTTCATTTTAGTATTCCGTTGACTGTATCAAATGTCCCTATAAAGTTGTATGCGTTCATTCCTCTACACAGCTTACCTCATTAAAATAAAGGTTTTTCGACAATGTTCTTCCGTAAGTTTGAATGTCCATGCGACAATCCCGAGTGTCGTTTTAATGTGTACATGCACACGAAGATAGACATCTGCTCTTATTTCGTCAGAGCTTCAATGTTCATCCGATACTTTATGGCAATGATACTACATGTCAAATGGATCGGTCCCCTGTCTTTTGTTTCGTCTACTGATCGAGCGCCATATAAGAACCTAATTTGTAGAACAAACAACTACTCGCAGGAGGAGCTCTCGATATCTAGGTATGTCAACAAATCTCATTCCGATAATATGTGTTGTGATCACAAATTCATCTCCGGCCCCTCTCACAACCGCATCTTATTCGCCTCCCTATCAACTCGTTTCTCTGGAAACGTAAAAGTGGACGTGACGTCTTTCTTCAGACACACCATCATAGACCCGCGATTGACTCTGCGTGCCGGCATGCTTGTGCGCATGATCAAGTGCTCGGGGAGTTATCGCATGTCTCTTTTGCTTATGGCGGTTCGGGACCCGCGGCTCTTCTGGTGTATTCTGATGCTTCCTCTCACGCAAACGCAAACAATGGACGACCAGTTTCTTCTCACACTCGTAATGGGCGACTTGTACACCGCGGAATTGGACAAGACAATGACAAAGGTTAGGGCATGGCCAACAAATGCCCATGTTCATTGAATAAATAGTGTAAACGTTTGTCGCAAGTATGCAAAATGTATGTCATCGAGAAAGATGGAGGATGTGCAAGTACAGTCTCTTGAAAGCCAGAAACAATGGCACTCTCTACGTGACCAGGCTCGTACTTACCTTCACGACGTAATGACAATTGTAGCATCCCGTGATTGTGTGGACAACAAGTATATTCGCGAGATGGAGACGGCTGTCTTTAACCGAACATTGGAGAAGTGCGATTCTTTGAACGTTACGCGAAGTTGGAGCAACCCGTTGTTTATTTCTGTGTACTGTTCTGTGCTCCGGTTCGTACTCTCCAACATCGACTCTTCGTGCTACGTGGAAAACCACGCTCTCTCTCTGAGACTTTCGTTTTTGGTCGATAACAAGCCGGACAACAACAAGACTGGTTCCGTTGTCTCACCGCATCTCCGTCCGCGCGACATTCCTTTTCTGCGTGCTGAGGACGCCTTACCTCTTCTCTGGAACGACATCATTCTCCGCTCACGTGAGCGTGATCAGTACATCATGAACGCTCGTCCTAACGCAACGACGGACCAGTTCAAGTGCGCCCGCTGCAAGCAGCGTCAGTGCTCTTACGTGGAGGTACAGACGAGGTCGTGCGACGAGCCGGCTTCCATTTTCGTGACGTGCCATGGCTGCGGCAATCGATGGCGCATAGGGTAGTTGTTGTATCACTGGGTACAACAAAATCAAAAGAACCCGGTGTCTTTGTTTATTGACGTGCAATTCTTCATGTAAGGCAGTTTCTTTGCTGGACATCTGTCGCCTCCTTATTGTTTATTGTTGCTTGGCGTCTGTCGACGCCTTGTTGTTTATGTTCCGTTGAGTGTAGAGAATGGCCCGAAAATCAAAAAAGTTTTCAAAGGAACATGTAAAGATACATCCGTGTGAGTGCGCGATTCTGTGATGATTAAGACAGTTCTTGTGCGTATCCTCTTCGTCATGCTCCCTGCCTTAGTGATCGTTGGCCTTCACACTGACATATTTCGAAAATCGAATGAATTATCCACCGTGCCTAACCTGGTGATTCATAAATTGAATTCGATCATGAGATCCATCCTATCATGGTTCCACACCATGACTTTGGTGGACAAGGAATCTACCAATGGTTCCAATGGTTCTTCCGAGAAATCTACTAATGAATCTTCAGAGAAATCTACTAAGGAATCTTCAGAGAAATCAAGTGCGATAACGGAGGGGTTTGACGAGGAGAATGTGTTGGATTCCTCAGACGTCCGACTATCCTCAAAATCTGAGTACGGTGTGGTCGCTTTTGACGAGCATGCGTCTGCCGATCTCACCGACAGAGACTTCGATCGCTTACCGGCCATGTTCAATGAGATGCGTGAACGAAGCAAAAAATTCAGAAAGAAAAACGATTGGGTGTCCTCTCTAATCCAGAAAAGGCAGATGGAGGAGGTTGCGCTTGCATGTTCGACGATTCGTAAGTGCGAGTCTTCGCATGTGCGAGAAATGCGAATATAAATCATGAGTGAACAGAAACAAACATGATGATAACTTCGAAAACGGTTACAGTTGCCGTGTTAAGCGTGCTCGCTACCGTGTGGTACATACACCGCCCCGTTGCTGACAAGAGAGTAGCGACGCTGATGATCATCGGAACGGCATGGATCCTCTTTACAAGCACTCGTGATTTCCAGGAAAAATCTACTGATCAAAAATCTACTGATCAAAAATCTACTGATCAAAAATCTACTGATCAAAAATCTACTGATCAAAACTATGCGACAGATCGAGTAATAAATAATGCATCTTCTTCATCTCTTCACTTGCGGGGTCATTTGTACACGTGTTTGAAACACCTTCCATCCCGCATTCCCCGATTGCGTAACGCATGTCCTCTTCGTTTAGCCGATGCTGTCAAATCTCTGGAAGTGTTCTTCCAGAAGGCTGACAAGGCTTTGATGCAAAAGAAGAAGCTGATGTTCCTTGACCGCCACATACAAACCCTACGTGACTTACGAGCAGATGCATTGAATGCGCTGCACTCTTTGCACTTTGCGACAACTACAGAGAAACAGCGTAAGCACCTGTACAAGTGTGTGCAGGTTGCGAGATTGGAAAGCTTGAGAACGTTGTCTGCGATTGTTGTCAAACATAACCATAATAGTTCTTCATCTGTATCATCAATCACACCTATGTCCCTTCATCTCGGAGGGCCGTCCGCGCATGATCCTACACGCGAGACCCACACGGCCGTGTTTTTGTAACGTTTTTGCAGATTCATTCTTCCTTGATGCACCTTTCGCAGAGAATAAGAAGCAGACCTAGATGTTCCCATACGGCCGACCTGTCTGCTTGTGTGAGCGTCTGCCACCTGGAGCGTATGATATCCACGATCTTGAAGTCGAACTTCATGTCCATGAAGCCCATGTTATCCACGTTTTCTTCTTCGATCGGGGTTTCTAAGAAAAACTTGTCGTCGCGAGATTTGATGTATTCCCCGTATGGAATCATAACGTATTCGTTGAAATAGCGATACGGCGCTCTAGCATCAAAGGAAGACATCAACGTAACCCCTTGCTTGAATAGGGTGTAGTCGTACATGTCGGACAGAATCCCATCCAGATCCGACAGGAAGTCTGCCGTCTTCAAATTGAACAACACCAACGAAGACATTCTTTCAAGTTATTCGAACCTTCGAAGTTTTGATCCTTACACAGTTAAGACTCCAAAGTCTTTATGTGTCTCATGACTGGCACTGTTGTTGAAACTGTTTTGCTTCGATATCTCTCTCCCTTACCATCTTATCGATCACGTCCCCCCCCCCATTCCCAACCACCGACGATGCAGCGGCGCTCAAGTGCTGCTGTGAAGAGGAGAAAGCAGGGAACCCCCCTGACACTGGATCAATCGCATCCAGAGAAAGAAACCTACAGCTGCTTGTGGACATCTGCGAGTTGTGCGCTCCATCGTCCAGGAAAGACATGCTCTCGTACTCCCTTGAGAGGTCCGACGCAGTCATCAAATCGGAATCCACAGGCTCCACCACAGCGTCCTTGGCGGACGCGACAAAGTCGATGATGTCACTCTCCCCGCGTATAATACCCGCGTCACTAGTGATGATCATGGGCACACTGTCCACACACGACGGGATCGACGCTTGCCGCCCGTCAATACAGACGAACAGGAACCGCGAACGCGTGTCGGTCCTGCGAATGGCCCCTATCACTATGCTACTTATGTGGCAGTGCTTGCTATAGAATAGGAGGTTGCGAGAGAGGTTCGGTGGGAGGCGAACGTATGAAGAAGAAGAATTAGACATCATGAGGGTATGCAAAGAATAACGAAGAATTTAAAGTGAATGGAACACTTAAATGACACTTGTTTGAACGAATGTGTAAATTCACTGTATCTTCAATCCGTGGTCCGCAGGCAAACCCATTTTCTTAACCAACTTTGCATTTACTGGACAAGCGGAGATTGTATTCACGCCCAAGGAGGCGAACATCTCATACACAAACGGGACCAGCTCATTGCTTTTCCACCCCAACCGCTTCATCTGAGCTTTGTAAAACCCTATCGACGCGATGAATGTCTTGCAAGGAGCGTGAGGGGAAACAGGGGGGGGGGGGCGCCGGAAGTTCATAGGTATACGCAGGTCGCAAAACGATCGGCATCTTCTCGCGGTCGATAAGGTCTCGCAAGACTCGTTCCTCGGACATGGCCAATACCATAAGCGCACGCCCCTTAGCCCCCCCGCGACCTGTGCGGCCCACACGGTGCGCAACCTGCGCGTTGTCAGGAGCAATCCCGAGCTGAAGAACAAGAGTCACCCCCGAAACGTCGAGTCCCCTAGCGAAAACGTCGGTGGCCACTATAGCGGCAGGTGGTTTCGCATTCTTGAAGTCCGAGACAGCTCGACTACGCTGTCCCTGAGAGAGCCGCGAGTGAATCTCGAACACACTCGTGCCAGCATCCTTGTAGGAACGCAAAATGGACGCCAGTGTGGACGCCATCGCAGCGGTCGGAACGAAGATAACGGTAAGACCATCCTTTTCGCTAAGGAATTCCTCGCGTATGACAGGCACCATTTGGTCTGCGCGGACGAGCACGGCCTCCTGCTTCACATTCGCGTTGTGTGCCGCTCCGGCAGATCCTTGAGCCTCGCTCGCCCCCGCGTTCAAGAAGGTGTCGTCCCCCTTTAGAAGAGACCTGGAAAGTTCCTGCACGTCCTTGGACGCCGTGGCCGTAAACAACAACGTCTGTCTCTCGGGATTGGCCATGGCAGCGGCCACCTTCATGACCACTGGTCTGAATCCTGGGTCTAGCAGGCGGTCCACCTCGTCCAGCACTAGCACACGTCCGTGCTTTGCAAGCCCTTCGCTGAATCCAGGGGTGCTTTGCATGTGTTCCATGAGCCGACCCGGTGTGACGACCGCAACTATCCTCTCGCCCCGGAGTGCCGCATCGTTGAGTGCTGACCTGTCGCCTGCTGTAGAACGGACGCCGCCCACCAGCGCATGGACGCTCAGCGACTTAGGGCACCGCGCTAGCAGGCGCCTCGCCTGCTCTAGCGTTTGTTCTGCGAGCTCGCGCGCCGGCGAGACGATCACCGCTGCCACGAGGAGGTGTTTTTTGTTGGTGGACCCTGTTGCTACAGTATTCTTACTATCCAAGAGTCTCGTTAGGAGCGGGAGGAGGAACCCGATTGTCTTGCCTGTGCCTGTGCCTGCGCGCACGAGCATGTCATGGCCGTTGATAAGCGCCTGCATGTACATGGACTGAGCGGTAGACATCATCTTGTACTTGAAGTCATCGTGAAGGGATTCAAGAGCGCACTTGGAGACTCCATCAAGATCCGAAAACATAGTGCGGGAGGCAAATGATGATGATGATGTCGCTCCATTTGTCCTTGCTAATGAAGCACCATTGGGCAATGGGGTCGCCTTATTTGCATTTGTCTTTGCACGTGTTTTCTTCGGCACCGAGACTGCTGACTTTGGTACCGCTTTCTTTTTTGCAACACGGGGGGGTGCAGAAGCTTTACTGTTATTCGAGACGACCATGATACTTGTAATAATTGAACACATTATAAGAAAAAATCTGTAGTTGGGGCTTTTGATTTTTCCGAAAAGAAACCACATTAATCGTGCCTGTTTGCGTAATAAAGACGTCCCTAGCTTCGTAGCCGAGAAAACGTCATCATGGAGGACATCGATGAGTTCAGAACATCTCAACGATGCTGCTGCCGTGAGAACCACCTTTGCAACATGGTGGCACTCACTCATCGTAAGAAGCAAGACGGTACTGGTTGGGAATGTACAGAAGGACGCAAGCGGATTCATAAGATTCTCCACTGCAAAAGCAGTCAAAGCGGAGCGCCACGCCAACAGAGCGGTTGTATGCTTCACTGCGGGAAGACTTGGGACCGCGATGTGAACGCTTCCAGGTTTCGCCGAGACGCGCCGAGAAGTTCCTCGACACCCCCACCCCCACCCCTTGATACTGATATGGGGACACAGACGGTTGAACGGTTTACCAAAGAGGCTACTCGGAATATCTTCGAGAACCTCTTCAACCTTCTGCACCCCCCAACGTTGCCCAAAAGCAACGATCTGCAGTCTGGATGATTATAAGGTGTCCCACTTTATTTGAGAACAACTGTATTGAACAGATAATAAGAACTGAACTGTTGCCATGAGTCAAATGAGTAGTGGTGGGGGGGCTTTCGATTTTTCCGAGATGCACAATCAGATTCGTCTTCAGTGTGTACGTGCGGACTTGACGTACATATTTTATATTTTCGACTCATTGGACGCTTGCAACGTTGAACTGCACCCATCGGATTTCAGGGTGGAAAACGGGATGTACAATGATCCACACGCGATGTACAGAGATATCGAGCTCGTCATCCGAGAAATGAAAGCAACCCCGTATATGCTTGAGTTCATGCCCTACATCGACGATTACATGGCTTTGTTCTTTTGAAGATACAAGTAACGCACCTTAGCCTATTTTAAGGATTATTGTTAGAAAAAACTGTGAGGAAACTGTACCTGTAAATGTAAGAAGAATGTTGATAAAACTCTCAGATACATCCTCGCTTCATCACCATCAGAATGGTGCGTCGTCGAACGTCGACGTCCCGTTCATCCCGATATTCGAATCCTCCTACCCGTACATTTCGGGCATGCGAGCGCAGTCGGGCTCGGCGGCCGCCCCGACGGTCTCCTTCTCGAACGCGCCAGACACGGGTCTTTTTATAAGTCCTGCGCCCGGAACCCTTGGGGTGGCGGTGGGAGGGAAGGAGATGCTGCGCGTGTCGGACACCACGGTCTCGCTAGCGGGCGACCTCGCTGTGGCATCGAACGTGGTTCCGCTCACGAACGCGACGCAGTTCCTCGGGACATCCAACATGCGCTTCAAGGAGGCATGGGTAGACGCTCTCCACACGTCATCATCTTCATCTCATTCAAACTTCTTTTACTCCCTGTACATCGGGGACACGCCCGTGCTGGGCGCCGACGCCGACGCAGTGCGCATCCGCGCGGACCCGGGTCAGGGCATCACGTTGGAGACCGCCGGCGCGGGCGAGACGTCCGTAGTGTCCGCCACGGGAGTCAATGTGGAGTCGGACGGGCGCGTCGCCCTTCTCGCGTCAGGCCCTCTGGGAAGAGTGGACATCCAGTCCATCGGAGCGGGGGGCACCGTGAATCTGGGTGCGCAAACGGAGGTGATGGTGACCGCGCCGCTCACGACGATTTCGACCGACTTGGTCGTGCGCGGCGACCTGACTGTTGAGGGCACCCAATTCACACTGAACACGCATACGGTGACGTTGAAGGTCGATGACAACATTATTGTGCTGAACGCCGGCGAGGCGGGATCGGGAGTCTCTAGTGGCGAGGCAGGCTTCTCAGTGGACAGGGGAGACGCGCCCGATTTACTGCTTCTGTTCCGGGAGTCGGACGACGCCTTAGTCTTCGGTCAGCGAGGCGCACTCGAGCCCATCGCAACCGAGACCTTCGCGAAGAACGCGAACAACGTCTCCTCCGGAATACTTGCAGTCGCCATGGGTGGCACGGGCGTGTCCTCCAAGACCGGTAGCGGGAGTGTTGTTTTGAGTGTTTCTCCCACGTTAACGGGAACAACTAACGTCGCATCCCTAACAACTTCCGGGACGTCGACCATCAATGGAGACATGACCTTCGGCACCGGAGTGAATTTATACGTAAACCCTAATGATTCCGTGACCACTCCAGGGTACTCTTGGAGCACGGATAAAAATACCGGAATGTATCGTGTTGCAGAGGATTCAATCGGGTTTTCTGTAGGAGGGGTAAATCGAGCAATAATTAATTCTTCCGGATTGACTGTAGCTGGAAATATTGCACTTGGAACAGTGGGTACTCAACTATCAGGCGCTGCGACCGACTCTGTATTAACGCCTAGTTTCAGTTGGACCGGTGACTTAACCACCGGGGTGTACCGAAGTGCTGCCGGAGCGGTCGGTATTACGACGACTGGCGTAAATCGAGCAATCATTAATTCTTCCGGATTGACTGTAGCTGGAAATATTGCACTTGGAACAGTGGGTACTCAACTATCAGGCGCTGCGGCCGACTCTGTATCAACGCCTAGTTTCAGTTGGACCGGTGACTTAACCACCGGGGTGTACCGAAGTGCTGCCGGAGCGGTCGCGATTACGCGATGGCTAAATCGGCAATCATTAATTCTTCGGATTTGATGTATGCTGGGACTTTGAGCGCCAACTCTCTATCTGGATCTTGTATCAATTCTGCTATAAATAGCACATCTAGTACAGTAGCTGCAAGTTCCGGTGCTGTAAAGTCAGCTTACGATTTGGCCAATTCGGCTAATAGCACCGCAAACTAGCACTGCCAAGAGCGGAGGAACCAGAAGGGAGATTTAGTTCTGGTACAGTTGGTATCAAACTATCAGGCGTGCGTCCGACTCTGTATCCAACGCCTAGTTCAGTTGGACCGGGACGTAACACGGGGGGGTGTGTACCGACGTAGTGTGCCGGAGGGTCGGTTATTAGACGGACTGGCGAAATCGAGCAATCATTAATTCTTCCGGATTGACTGTCTCGGGAAACCATTGCATGGAACAGTGGGTACTCAACTATCAGGCGCTAGCGCGACTCTGTATAACGCAGTTTCCGTTGGACCGTGAAGTAACCACCGGGGTGTACCGAAGTGCTGCCGGAGCGGTCGGTATTACGACGACTGGCGTAAATCGAGCAATCATTAATTCTTCCGGATTGACTGTAGCTGGGACTTTGAGCGCCAACTCTCTATCTGGATCTTGTATCAATTCTGCTATAAATAGCACATCTAGTACAGTAGCTGCAAGTTCCGGTGCTGTAAAGTCAGCTTACGATTTGGCCAATTTGGCTAATAGCACCGCAAACCTCGCACTGCCAAAAGCGGGAGGAACCATTACGGGAGATTTAGTTCTTGGTACAGTTGGTACTCAACTATCAGGCGCTGCGTCCGACTCTGTATCAACGCCTAGTTTCAGTTGGACCGGTGACTTAACCACCGGGGTGTACCGAAGTGCTGCCGGAGCGGTCGGTATTACGACGACTGGCGTAATCGAGCAATCATTAATTCTTCCGGATTGACTGTAGGGAACAGGTGGGTAATAAACTATTAAGCGGCGCGGATGACTCTGATCACGCCTAGTTCAGTTGGCCGGTGACTTAAACACAGGGTGAAGAGTGCTGCGGAGCGCGGTTATCACGACGATGGCGTAAATCGGCAACTCATTAATTCTTCCGGATGGACTTGTCGCTGGGTGGGACTTGAGCGCCAACTCTCTATCTGGATCTTGTATCAATTCTGCTATAAATAGCACATCTAGTACAGTAGCTGCAAGTTCCGGTGCTGTAAAGTCAGCTTACGATTTGGCCAATTCGGCTAATAGCACTGCAAACCTCGCACTGCCAAGAGCGGGAGGAACCATTACGGGAGATTTAGTTCTTGGTACAGTTGGTACTTCAACTATCAGGCGCTGCGTCCGACTCTGTATCAACGCCTAGTTTCAGTTGAACCGGTGACTTAACCACCGGGGTGTACCGAAGTGCTGCCGGAGCGGTCGGTATTACGGGGGGGAACGGGGGACTGGCGTAAATCGAGCAATCATTAATTCTTCCGGATTGACTGTAGCTGGGACTTTGAGCGCCAACTCTCTATCTGGATCTTGTATCAATTCTGCTATAAATAGCACATCTAGTACAGTAGCTGCAAGTTCCGGTGCTGTAAAGTCAGCTTACGATTTGGCCAATTCGGCTAATAGCACCTGCAAACCTCGCACTGCCAAGAGCGGGAGGAACCATTACGGGAGATTTAGTTCTTGGTACAGTTGGTACTCAACTATCAGGCGCTGCGGCCGACTCTGTATCAACGCCTAGTTTCAGTTGGACCGGTGACTTAACCACCGGGGTGTACCGAAGTGCTGCCGGAGCGGTCGGTATTACGACGACTGGCGTAAATCGAGCAATCATTAATTCTTCCGGATTGACTGTAGCTGGGACTTTGAGCGCCAACTCTCTATCTGGATCTTGTATCAATTCTGCTATAAATAGCACATCTAGTACAGTAGCTGCAAGTTCCGGTGCTGTAAAGTCAGCTTACGATTTGGCCAATTCGGCTAATAGCACTGCAAACCTCGCACTGCCAAGAGCGGGAGGAACCATTACGGGAGATTTAGTTCTTGGTACAGTTGGTACTCAACTATCAGGCGCTGCGGCCGACTCTGTATCAACGCCTAGTTTCAGTTGGACCGGTGACTTAACCACCGGGGTGTACCGAAGTGCTGCCGGAGCGGTCGGTATTACGACGACTGGCGTAAATCGAGCAATCATTAATTCTTCCGGATTGACTGTAGCTGGGACTTTGAGCGCCAACTCTCTATCTGGATCTTGTATCAATTCTGCTATAAATAGCACATCTAGTACAGTAGCTGCAAGTTCCGGTGCTGTAAAGTCAGCTTACGATTTGGCCAATTCTGCTAATTCTTTAGCAAGCACGGCCAACAATACAGCCAACAATTCTTTACCAAAGACAGGCGGAACGGTTACAGGGACCATTACCGCACCCAGTCTATCGGGATCCTGTATTAGCTCTGTTGTGAATAGCACATCGGGTTCCGTTGCCGCAAGCTCTGCTGCTGTAAAATCAGCTTACGATTTGGCAAATTTCGCTAACAATATGGCTAATAATGCTTTACCAAAAAGTGGAGGAACCATTACCGGCGATATTGCGCTTGGTACGGTAGGTACACAACTATCAGGCGCCGCAGGAGATTCTGTATCAACGCCTAGCTTTAGTTGGACCGGTGATTTAACGACCGGGATGTACAGAAGTTCTGCAGGCGTAGTTGGTATTACTACGACTGGTGTAAGTCGATTACTTGTGTACTCTTCAGGGTTGCAAGTCATAGGAACCCTAAACGCCACTACTCTTTCTGGATCCTGTATTAGCTCTGTTGTGAATAGCACATCGGGTTCCGTGGCCGCAAGCTCCTCAGCGGTAAAATCAGCTTACGATTTGGCTAATACCGCTAACAATACAGCCAATTCGGCTAATTCTCTTGCAAGTACAGCAAATAATAACGCAAATACAGCAAATAATACCGCAAATACAGCAAATACTTACGCAAATAACGCAAATAATTACGCAACTACAGCATATACTACCGCAAATGCAGCCCTACCACAGACGGGAGGAACGGTTACGGGAAGATTAGACGTTAATAGAGCGCAAGAAAATTATATTGCAGGTTTCACCAATACATATGGTCATGGCGTATGGATAAGTGCTGCAGGAGGTAGAGTATTAACAGTTGACTACGCGAACATGTTCCAACTAGCAAACTTTTATAACAGTGGGAATTTGGCTGTCAGGGGTACTGTAAGTGGTGGTGGCGCAGATTATGCAGAATATTTTCAATGGGAAGACGGTAATACAATGCTACAAGACAGAATTGGATGCTCCGTTGTATTCGTAGACGGAAAAGACACAATACGTGTAGCAAAAACTGAAGATGATGTATCGAATATTATTGGAGTTATGTCAGCAAATCCCACAATCGTAGGTAACGATGCATGGTCGTCGTGGCATGGAGTGTATTTAAGGGACGAATACGATCGCGTAATATTCGGCGATGTCCAATTCGCAACATGGACGGATTCAAATGGAAATCAAGTTCGACATAGACTTGACTTTCTACCGACAAACACAATCGTTCCAGATGAAGCTATTCTTTCATTAGAAAAAGCCGAGTTATTAAATCCTGATTATGACAAAAATACACCATATATTAAACGCAAAGACCGCCCCGAATGGGTAGTTATTGGTATCATGGGACGAGTTCGTATTAGAAAAACGAGTATAATTAATCCGAGATGGAAAATCATTCGAAATATAACAAATGATGTCCAAGAGTGCTTAATTAGATAGGGACGTGCATGGAAACCGATGTCGTCAGCATATTGCTCAAGGATCACAACGACATCCGGGCATTGGAGTACGCCGCCGAGGGAGGAAACGAAATTGATACAGTGGCTCGGATACACTCTTGCATATCGAAGAGCTGTAATCAATCTGATAGGGGTGTGAAATATAAATATAGAAGCCATTACTTTTGAGCACCCCTGCGGGGGTGCTATGTTGTGGTTGCAAAGGTTGGGGGGATACATACGGATTTGGGTGACGGATGCTCACGTCCCTGGACACGCGCACATGCTAAAACCTCCGGGGTGGAGGAAGAAGAAGTGTTGGCAATTCAAATAAAAATGAAGAGTTGACGATTGATTTCCCGGAAAGCTGCCGCCGCCACCGCGTGTGTGTGGACGAGGATGATGATGATGATGAATGGACAGTGTGCGTGTGTATCACGATACACGATGATGATGATTGGAGTACCCTCAGCTCGTAGCAGAGATTGGATGACAACATCCGTCCAAAGGCGTGGCGCCCTTCATCAAGCATGGAAATTGGAAGTGTGTAAGGCGGCCTGTGCACACGTATGGTGATGCATCATAAAACGGCGTTCGAAAACCATCCAAAAACACTGTGCAAACCTAATGCGTCTTTCATAGGCCGCCCGGGCATCATGGTTCTGCTCCAGAAAAGCATCCAGTTCGGCGTCCCCTGCGTCCATGGTTTATACTATGGTTTATACTATGGTTTATACTATGGTTTATACTATGGTTTATACTGTGTTTTACAGTTGTTCTCAAATAAAGTGGGACACACCTTATAATCATCCAGACTGCAGATCGTTGCGTTTGGGCAACGTTGGGGGGTGCAGCAGGTTGAAGAGGTTCTCGAAGTCGTCGATACAAACAACGTTAGAGCTTTCTCTGTACTTGTCACAGAACATTTCTACATTTTCTTTTGAATGTCCGTAGAGAACTGTGGGAAACGCCTTCTTTCTAGAAAATCCACATTGTTTTATGTGTCTCGATGCCGTACTGATCGATAATCTCACATTACAACTCTTGCAAATTATATCGACCAAATCCTTGCATGTTATGAAGGGGTTCTCTGCAATATTATTGGATATCGTGGAACGTAAAAGCATGGACAATTCTTTCCTTTTTCGTTTAAACGCTTACTTTTACCAGCCTGATCAGCATTGACCCATCTGTGTAGTGAGCTCTTGGACACTTTGTATATATTACAAACCTTCCTCAGACTCCTCAAAAAATATTTGTAGTGAACCACGGACATGTATCTGGTTTCAGGGGATATCATTAAAATTATACAGAGTGTCCCAAAATTATTTGAGAACAACTGTATACACGGTGATACGCAGATGTCTGCAAGCTGCTGATGGATCCTGCGGTGGCTGGACTTGAGTTCAGGGCCCGGGCGAACTCTAGCGACAGCAGGGCTTTGTGGGCGTCTTCAAAGGAAGGCCACTTTGATGTCTGTAAGCTGCTGATTGATCCTACGGTGGCTGGTCCTGAGTCCAGGGCCCGGGCGAACTCTAGCGACAGCAAGGCCTTGTGGGAGGCTGCCACGGCAGGTCACGCAAATGTATGCAAGCTGCTCATGGATCCAGCGGTGGCTGGACTTGAGTACAGGGCCCGGGCGAACTCCGACAGCAGCTGGCCCTTGCGTGTGGCTGCCAAGGCAGGTCACGCAGATGTCTGCAAGCTGCTGATGGATCCAGAGTCAACGGAATACTAAAATGAAACCGCTTCGTGTACCGGAGTGGACAACGGTGAAAGGAAATGTTTTACACGTACAGTCAATCTCCCATCATTTTGGCTATCTGTAAAGAAATCAAGTAGTATTCTTTATGATACTCATCATATATTTCCAGCATTTCTTCGGTTGGGTTTGCTTCTGTCATCAATATGATATGATTTTTTCTATCGTACAACTCTTCGCGTCGGGCTTGTAAATCATATAGAATCTTATCCATTATCCCATTGACGCGTTTGTTTACACCACCGAACGAGATTGCGTCGTAAACAGATAGATACGAACCAATTTCAGAAATGATTTCTACAGGTAGTGATCTCCAAGACATCTTCAGGGATTTCGTCAACGGAACTCATGGACAGATTAAATTGATTCGTTTTAAACTATTGCGGTGTTTACACTTCATTCGAGTTTTAGTGGACGATGCTTGAGCAACGAGTACATGTACATGTATGATGCGCGAGCGTGACATAAGCGGCGGTTTAAACCCTTTTTTCCCAAGATTAGACTTGCTCGACGATCACGTGTTTTTTACTCGATATCGAGACTGTCCTGCTCGAGCATCATCGCAGTAGAGGCTTTCCGCATTCGTTGGGGATGTTCGTCTGCACCGGCGGCGCCGGAAACTGTACCAGAAGCGTTATCGGCGTCGAGGTTGATGATGATGCCCTCCATCGCAGTAGGTGGTGCGTTGACCGTGAGGAGTGGCGCAGCCGCGCGGCCCGTTGGGACAGTAGGTGGACTAGTTGTAACGGGGGGGATCCTATGTGCCACAACATGCACGTTGCTCAAGACGTTGGAGGCTCTCAGTCTTTCCTCGTCTAAAAAAACCTGAGTGTCTCCAGTTCCGCATGGCGCGATCTGACCGACAATAGTGTTGGCCGATACGCCGTTCATACGGTCGAACTCGCTAAAGACACCGGCGTTGATGAGCATCTTCTCGCTCTGCTCGAAGCTGCACTTGGCAAGAGGACCGAGTTCTCCTCGGTTGTTGATACCGTGTCGGTCGACGCTCATGAAGAAGCCGCGGTTAGTCATCGTATCGCCTAGAAGGGCTAGGTGGCGGTGGTTGAGTGGGAGGTCGCCGAGCACGTTTCGGATCTCCTCAATGAGGGCGGTGCGTGCCGCCTCGATGCCTAGCACGTTCATGATCTCAAAGACGTCGTTCGTGCGCGCGCGCCTGCCGTCGATCATTTCGTTGCTGAGTACCTCGACCAGATTAGACCCGGCGGTGAGGATGCTCCAGGTGTCGTTCTTGACAAACGAGTCAGTGAGAGGGTCGAACCGTTTGAGTCCCTGTGCAGGCTTCGCTAGAACAGCCTTGGAGATACCGACGACGCCCTTGATCACGCACGCCTCCATCATGCTCTGGTGGAGCGCCTTGACATCCGTGAGGAGGTCCTCGTCCCCAGAGGATGTGCTGAGACGCACGCGGCATACGAGTTCGCGTGCATTGTCGTCCGCCAAGATGCAAGAGACGTTCTCGCCGTACATGTTCCCGAGCGCGACCTCGACGTCGATCATGCGCACGTTGCACTCAAGCATCCTCTCACGGTTGAGCTCCAGACGCATAAGCCAGGGCGAACTTTGGCCACCGTCATTATTGACAAGCAGACAGTACTTCTTGTGGAAGGCGAGGAGACCGTGGTCCGCCAACACAACGCTGCGCTCATCGTCGTGAGGGTCGAAGTAGATCGCGCTAGACCGGACAACATCCTTCAAAAGAGTGGTCTGGATGTCAGACATGACATCCTTTGCGCGTTCGATGCTGGCGCTGTGCTCAGGACGCAACTGAAGGGCCATGGTAGGAGTCTTGATCTTCTTGGTCATACTGAGAAGCTCGCGAAGGCGAGGAACACCCGATGTGGCAGCAGTAGCGGCTTGCTGACCCGCTACATGGAACGAGTTCAGGGTCAGCTGCGTGCACGGCTCGCCGATGCTCTGTGCGGCAACGATACCGACCATTTCCCCGGGAGTCGCAACGGCCTTACGGAACTCGCGGAGGATCTCAGACGACACCCTCGCGAGCGCGGAGCGAGTCATGTGGAAGCGGCGCATGAGAACCTTGGGAGAGAGGAAGGATCGAAGAAGGATAGGGGGCCACCGTCGGTGAAACAGGTCCTGGTGGCGCTCCTCCTGCATACAAACCATAGCGGATATCAGATCGTCTATCGTGTCAAGGATGGAGTCGGGGCCGGCGAGTTCGTCAGTAGCTGACTTGGCGCCGAGCAGAGCGGAGCTATCCTCGACGATGCGAGAGAAGTTCACAGGATACGTAATGGGAACGTCCTCGCTACGCCCGTGGCAAAGAGTCTCGATCACGAAGCGACGGTCATCCACAAGCTGCTTGAAGTGAGTCACTAGACGAGCTAGGGTTGAGGCGCTAGGAGGGGATCCGAGGGGGTCAAGCTCAAGAACCTCTTCACGGGTGGCGAGAAGGTACTCAGGGCGCATGTCTGCAGGGGAGGCAAGAGTCATGTACGGAAGAGAGTGGAACTCCAGACTAGTCGCGTTCATGCCGTCCTCACCGTAAAGGAACTGGACAACGTGACCGTTGGCGTTACGGACAGTGCGGTCGTGGTGGACCTTGCAATCCTCCATGGCCTTGATAAGCTTACGCTGAATATATCCTGTATCTGAGGTATCACGGCAACCTAGACCGTTAGCCAATATGAAGTTGAGCGTGGACGGGACGGTGACGTCGTAGAGCTTGGGTGCTCCTCGACACCAATGATGTCGATGGACTTGATCGGGTCCAGTACGACGTCGTTATGCTCCTTGTAGTTGGCGTGTGACTCCGCCGCTTTCATTGCCTTCATGCGGAGTTTCTTCTCTGGGTGGATGAGGTCGATGGTGTCTGCTAGTTTGCGAGCCCACTGAGCGCAAACATGCAGTGTATGCATGGGTGCGATGTCCTTGGTCCCGATGTTGTTGGTCTTCTGCACTGTGGTGGAGATCTTCCCAAACACTCCCAAGCGGTTGCAGAGCATCAAGATGCCCTCGGTCAAACGACGGGATACCGAAGAAGAAGAAATTTCACCCACCTTGGAGACACACCCATCGCCTGAGATATAACCGCTTAGGAGCCCCCTGACGAAATCCAGAGGGGCAATGTACGCAATGTCTGGAATGTGCTTGTTGCGGGAGCCGTGTCCCACGAATAGGTCGAGGAAGCGTGCCAGCAGGGACGAGTATCCGAACAATGTCATGGAGGTGCCCATATCGTTTGTTTTCTCGGCAAGTCGCGTCTTCAACCCCAGCTTGCTCGTGAACCACTCCTCAGCAAAGTCCCGGACACCCTTCTCGTTCTTGCTGATGCCCACCACACCGGACTTTTCGCACGTGTGGCCGTCCGCGAGGTACAGACCGACAAAGACACCGAACTCGAAGTCGAGCTCGAACATTGCGGGAATGTGACCGTGGCATCGCGAGGCGTGGAAAGGGTACACGAACCCGTCCCTGATGTTGTCCGTCTCTGAGCGACCTGCAGAGATAAGAAGGAGGGATTCACTAAGATCATCATCGGAGTCTTCAAATATATGCTCATGATCATGCCCCCAAGAAGATCCAAAAGGCTCACCTGAGGTTGCGCGCTGTAGCTTGGCCTTTTTGTCGTAGGGTAGCGTGAACTCCTTGCCATTGTGCTCACTCCACCACCCGCGGGGGATGTGGAACTTGGCGCCCTGCGCATCGGCCACCATCCTTATTGCGAGGTTGAAGTCGGTGCCGTAGACGTACTCGGTCTTGGGGAAGAAATCGGAAACGTCGACGTGGGTGCACACAAGTGGCGGCTCAGCTAACCGCATTGTGACAGGGAGGTAGTCCCCGACCTTGACATGAGGCGAGTCTTTCTCCTCGAACTTCTCCTCGTCCGAGTTCCACACCAGCAAGGACTTGCTCTCGGCGACCGTGACCTCTCTGCCGCCCTGCGTGGTGACCTTGTACAGACGCTCTCCGGGGTCGTGGCGCGTGACTGCGGTCATTGCGCCCCACGTCACGACGCCATCGGAGTCCAGCGTTGGGATGTGCACTGTCGTCTTGATTTCGAGCAGCTCCAGGTCGCGCTCCTCTGGGAAGCGCTGGACGTCTTCCGCTTCTCTAGCTAGGTGCGCGTCCACCCACTCTCCGATGCGCACGTACTTGGCTTTCCCGTCCTCTAGGATGACTATGGGCGTCTCCCATGTGACGGAGCGAACAGCAGTGTCGATGAGACCGATGCGTCCTGCCATGGAGTGGAAGAAGAACTCGTGCGGTGTGAGTCCCTCGATGAAGGAGTGTTCAACGAAGCCGCGGGCCTCTGGGCCGTCGTCGTACTTGGTGAAGTGCGGGAGTGTGCGCCCCTCGAATCCGTAGGGCACGCGCTGTCCCTCCATGGACTGTCCGCCTAGACATGAAATCATTTGTGTGAAGTTGACTTGCTTTCCTTTGGAGCCGCTGGCTATCATGTTGAGAACGCTGTTTGTGTCGGGATCGGTTCCTGAGAGGGCCAGTTTGCCTGCGGTCTCCTCCCCCTTCTTTAGTGCCACCGTGATGCTTTCCTCGAGGAAATCGGCGTTTGAGCGTGTGGACACGTTTTCGAAGGTTCCCTCGTGCACGTTCCTAAGGAGCTCTCTCACGTTCTTCTTCGCGCTATCCAGCTCGGCTCTGATGGCGATTCGTGTTTCCTCGGGGATCCAGAGGTCCGAGATGCCCACACTGAAGCCTGAGAGGACGAGCCAGTCGCATATGAGTTTTTGCGTGTTGTTCAGCATCAACGTGACTGCTTCGGGCCCCTCCGTGTTGAATACCGAATGGACGATGCCTGTTGTTTCGCGTCCGAAGACTGCTGCGTTCAGCACGCCGCTCTTGATTTTCCCTCTCTCGATGCGGATCTCGTCGTCCTCTGGAATGAAGTTGTCGTCTCCCACGTCCTTGTTCTCGTTGATCAAGTATGTGTTGAGCGTGGGCGGTAGCACGGTCGATAGCAATTCTCGACCTGATGCCATCGTTTCCCCGTTTGCTTGAAGGCGTCCAGGGAGCGTCCTTGCGTCCGCGGTCGGGTTGGGTGCCACGAGGTTGAAGAGCTGACGTTCAGGTATTTGTATGTTCTTCTGGGTGATGCGGTAGACTCCTAGAGCGACGTCCTGCACTATCGATATGATTGGCTTGGAGTACCTTGGCGAGAGCACGTGCAACGGGACTGCTGCGAGAGCTTGCAGTTCGTGATGCGTCTGTAGGCTCTGTGGGACGTGCATGTTCATCTCGTCTCCGTCAAAGTCTGCGTTGTAGCATGCGCATACGCAAACATTCAGCCGGAAGGTATTGTAGGGCATGACTCTTACTCGATGCGCCATCATGCTCATCTTGTGTAGCGACGGCTGTCTGTTGAAGAGTACGTAGTCTCCGTTCCTGAGGTGTCTTTCTACGACGTCCCCTATGTCGAGATTCGCGACTACTTCTCTGAGCGATGGATGGTCCTTGAGCCTGATTGTTCTTCCTCCTGATCCTCCCACGCCGTCCGCCTTGCGGACGTGCTTTGCTCCTGGGTACTGGTCTGCTCCTTTTTCTACTAGAAGCTTGAGTTCCTCTATGTTGTACTGGTTGACTACCTCTGGGAACGTGAGATTCATCGCGATGCGTTTTGGGACGCCTAGTTCGTCTATGGAGAGGTTTGGGTCCGGTGTGATGACGGTTCTTGCTGAGAAATCCACGCGCTTGCCCATGAGGTTTCCTCGGATGCGGCCTTCCTTGTGCCCCAGTCGTTCTGAGAGTGAGCGTAGACTACGTCCTGATCTGTCCTTTGCAGGGTAGAGACTGGTGTTGTTGTCGATGAGCGTCGCTACGTGGTATTGGAGCACGAACCCGTTCTTCTCGACCGTTTCTGCGGATCCTCCCTTGGCTATTTTTTCCAGGATCATGTTGTTCACCTTGACGATGTCGGCTAGCTTGTGCGTTAGATCGTCCTCCTGCCTCTGTCCGGACTCGTGTCTGACCGATGGGCGCACTGATGGCGGCGGGACGGGTAGGTGCGTGCATATGAATCGTTCGGGTCTCGCGAAGCGAGGGTCGAGTCCCAAAATGGCGCAGTCCTCGTCAGTGATGCGTCTCAGTATTCTGAGCGTGTCCTCTGCCGTGAGGATGAGTTCCCTCGACTCCGTCTCTCGTGTGCTCGGCGAGGGCTTCCACAACATGCGGAGGCGCATGTCGTCCCATCTAGAGACGGAGTCAGGTTTGCGTGCTCCGCACCCGTTCTTGGTGGACGCGCCACATCTCTTCACGCGCGCGCACAGCTTGGTGACTGTGTCCCATCGTCTCATGTTGGAAACGGTCGTTTTCTTGGTGAGCATGGTGTGAACTTCCGGTACGTCTGCGTCTACCAGAAGCTTGCTGCATCTGAAGCAGACGCATGTCATCAGTTTTTTGACGATGTCGTAGAACTGTACATAGAAGCATGGTTGCGCGAGCGTGATGTGTCCGAAGTGGCCTGGGCAGAACGTGTTTCGTTGGTGGCAGGTGACGCACAACTTCCTGTTATCGATCACCCCCATTCGGGGGTCGAAGAGTCCGTCCGGTACTGGGTCGTTCCCATCGAATGTGCGCGGTACCTTGACCTCGCACACGCTACGCGCCAGAATATCGTCTTCTCCGAGGACAGAGAACTGTACGCCGTGGACGCGGGATATCGATCTATCGTACGAGAGTTCTCGGTAGAGGGACGACATCTTTCAATGTATTTCTTTTGTGGATGGAGGATGTTTACAAAGAGTGGGACATTAAAACCGGGACGACATAGTCACACGACACATTTGATTCTTTGGGTGCACGTTCTCTTTACACTTAATTTTAACTGGAGTCAATGTATAAGTGGAAATTATTTGTAATATCCACAGTGGTAATCGATACACAAATAAATGCTGGATCCCGTCCAATCTCGCCTGTCTTCTAAGACTCATGAACCTAAAGTTGAGTCGCAGACACACCTAGATGCTTGTGGATATCAAGATCAGGAGTGCGGCGACTCGTCAAATGGATACTACCGCAGTAGTGCGTGTAGCATGATCGACGTCTATAATTTGTACAAGGACATATCCGGCTACTTTGGTCAGTTCGGGTTCTTCTACAAGGGTAACGAGTCTTTGTTCTGCACCGACGTTATCCAGCATATCCAAATCCACACAAAACCGGTGCTACGAACTCCAGGGGGGAGTACGCGATCTACTTCAATGACGATACCATGCCCCGATGAAGGGTGGGGCCGAATGTCGTGATGGTGGTCATAGAGGTGGTGCCAACGTCTTCCGATGCTTCCACATACTCCTCCGTTTTACAGTGTAGACTTCGACATTCAATCCGCAATTGGGTTTGGGTCGAGTCCATCCTCGTCCAGTTTCATCACGTATCGCGTATACTTGATAACATTTTCGAACGTTTCCGGCTCGCAGTTGTCTTGTACGATGGAGTTTGTCACGGCTATGTACTCCCCGAACAGTATCTTCAAGATGGTGTCCCTCGTTGTTTCGTAGGTTTCCTGATATTCTATTTGTTCGCCTCCAAACAGATTAACGTACAAGAGTTTGACTCTGATTGTGTCCACAACGTCTGGGTGCGATGCGCACATACACAAGAATCGGCATATCCACCTGTGCGGCATCGTGAGTGCCTCCTTTGGTAGCGTGTGGGCAAAGCAATCTACGAGGTAGCCCGCCGACATGTTCATCCCCCACATTAATGCGACGTAGAGTGTGTCCAGACAGTAGATGTCGTCATGTGCGTACAAAGCAGGTCCCGCTAACCCTGTCAACATGTCTAATGCTTTGACTTGGAAGTCGAAGTCGTCATTCCGTGTCCCACACGAGAGGGGGAGGAGCATTATGCGGTTGCCAATGATATGTTGTCTTCCTGTCGCCCATATGATCGTTTCTGTAGTCATAGTTCGGTTTTTTTTTATGGTGCATGACGTTCGGCAGAAAAGGTGGACTATATGCATCGTTCTCTCAATTGGATTTGGATTTGGATTTGAATTTGAATTTGAATTTGAATTTGAATTTGAATTTGAATTTGAATTTAATTTTAATTTTAATTTGTGTTATATCTATTTACACTCAATACAACTTGCATAAAATGAAACATAATGGTCGTTCTTGCCTCCAGGAGGATTTTTAATACAGTCGGCGGAACATGGTCTTGAGCGGAATCGCGATTGTACACCACCGCCCTGTGGTCGCTACAACACATTCCGGTATGGCCGTACAAAAGACGTTTCATTTAAGTGTTCCGTCGAGTGTAGATGTATGTCACAATGACACGTTTACTCGCACTTTGATCCTTTGTTGCCTTCAATATTATTGCTCTTCCAATAGTAACGTTCCCAGTCCATGTTACGTCGCTTGTTTGCATCGGTCAGGTCTCTGAGAATTGAAATGATGTATATAATTGTTACAACTGCGATGATGATAATGGCCAATTTCTTCTTCAGTTTTCCGGAAGTGTGTATCCTGTAAACCAATGCCGCGATGACGATGATCATGCATGTCTTGATCACTATGTATTTCTTAACATTGTATAGATTGCGTGTATACTCGAGTTGCAATTCCTCTTGACGCATTCTGTAGACATCGACTTTTGCAGTCTTGTTTCCCTTATCCAAACGCGATGCTTCTTTGTCTAGCGTCAGATGAAAGTGTCGATTCGTGTTCCAGCTCTCATTCATTTGCGCGATCAAGTCAGTGTTCTTGTGGTACAACAGGTTGGCAACGGCATTGTTGGTCTTGAATGCACGTTGTGTCGCTTGCTTGTTCACGTGTTCATAGTACTTGTTCGTATTAACTAAATTCTTCCGTATTTCCTCGGTATTGTTTCCTTGGATGCGACGTGCGGTGTCGAACGCGCGTTTGTTGATCAAATTGACGTCGATGTCGTTGATTTTCTCCATTTGGTTTTGTATGAGGATATGAAATAATGTGGTCTCATACAGTTGTTTTCATTTAATTTTGGGACCTTATTATTTTGTAGAGTCTGAGAAAGGTTTGCGCGATGCATTCAGGCAGATACATACAGTTTTTACATATTTGGTTGTCAGCTGACAGGTTCTTTACAGAACGCAGTGTCGAGCGAAGTGTAGAAGATAAACACATACAAGAGGACTTTGGGAGGACTTGGGATATTATGTAACATAATTCCCTTGTCCGAGTGTACAGAGATCCCCATATCTGTCCTTTACGAACTAATGGGATTTTTTGTTCGAACTGCGTTCAGGAAGATGCCCCCCCCCCCCATAATGTCTCTGTCGCAGGTGAACAGCACTTCTCAAGCACATGCAAGAACAACACTGTTCCATAATCTGCACACAATTTATTGTCTGGTCCCTGAACTATTTCTTGTCTTGGCAACTGTTGCAACCTTCTCAAACAAACATTACTCGGGTGTCCACTTCCCGATGACTGTATCGAACACAAACATGCACTGGGGGAGCGTCGCGCCGCCGCCTGAGGATGCGGAAAACAGGGAACGCATGATCAGACTGTCACGCATGGAGCGCACGCCAGCGAATGCGTCCGGAGAGCGCGATAGACTCGCAGAGACCTCTTCACGGTAAAGTTCGTACACATCGGGCATGTGTGTCGCACGCACATAGAACAGATGTCGCACAGCTTCGGGCTCGAGCCTCGCCGAGGCATACTCTGTATCTTCAGGTTGAAGGGGGTCGCTAGACCGGTGTCCGGTATCTTCATCTTCATCGTCGTCCGCAATAATGGCGGCATCATCGTTCGCAATAATGGCGGCATCATCGTCAGCAATAATGTTGTTGTCATCAAAGATGAGCGGCATGAGTGCGTCCTTTTGCGTCGCTACTTTGTTGTTGTGTCTTGCGACGATGTGTGTGACGGTTGTCGACGACATCGTGTTGTCTGTCGGTGAGACGAATAGGGATCTATAGAGCCCTACGATATTGGTGTGCCATGCAGACAAGATAATTTCGACGTCGCCGCTGACTGCCCCTACGAGATTGTTATTGCAACGTTCGAATTCTGCGTACCACGTATGGAGAAGTTCCGTTCTCTGCGTCGCGTTCATCATGCATTGTTGTTGTCCCGAAGGTCCGTGGTGTCCTACACCAACAGGTCTCCCGTGCCACACTAGGACGTCTGTCGCACAGAAGACGCGGTGCGTTTGTTCTTTCGTGATATTGGTGGGATACACCTCGTCCAGTAAGTGGTCTTCCATCTCCCCCTCGATGAGTGTGTCATCGTCGAACATGTCTGCGGGGGCAAAGAGGCCGGATGCAGCAATGCAGCTGTCCACACACCTATTTATCAACACGATAGAACCGCTCCTGCTAGAACCGATTGCGCGAGTTATGAGTAATAGGAACTGACGAGGTTGGTGATGTCGTCCTATAGCGTTGTATTTAGCGCGAAACATCATGTTGTGGGTGCTGGCTGTGGCGGGATTGTTTTTTGATCCATGTGGCGGTAATGTCCGGTTGAAGTACATGGAGTTGCCGAATTTGGGAGGACCCTCCATCATCTTCAGGTTGTACCGGGAGAACAGGTACCGACGTATAGCTCGGCGCTCATCCGGGCTGTTCACAGGGGTGCATGAAAAACTAGGTTTGAAAACACCTACGGTTGAAGTTGCCATGTTTCCATTGTATGGACAAAGTACAAATCAGCTTTACACTAAAACAACTTATCCCTTATAATGGGCGTTCCTTCCTCCCGGCGGATTTTTTGAAATGTCTACTCAGAATTTAGAGCCTCCGGAACGACTCGCTAGCCTGAGATATCAGCACAGAGGAATCACAATTCCGCTCCAGACCATGTTTCGCAACCCTAGCAAGGCAGTACGTAACCAACTCTAGTGATGAGATACATCAATGGATACGATTTCAGCATGACACACGCTTCGGAAAACAAGTTCAAGGTTGACGATGACTCGAAAGCACTCGTTTTCAACGAGAAGGATCTTTAAAAATTGGTGGTGCGAATGTAAAATCACGCATTATATGTCCCGCTGGCCCATGTAGATGTCCTATTTTTGTCATACAAAACGACATTATTGTCCGATTGCATCACGATAATATATGGTGGGGTTCCCTTCCTCCATGTGGAAGACGACCATGTAGGTTTTCCGTTTCCATACACCACCAAATTACCATCTGATTGCATGACCAACTTGTAGGGTCCACTTCCTTTACGATATGTATTACTTGCCCATTTGGGTACTCCATCACGATTGTACATGACCAAATTGCCATCGGATGGCATGCAGAATCTTCCCTTGGTCGATCGCAAACAATTTCCTTGATGCAATGTACTAGTGCCATCACTGGATAACCTATCGAGTGCTCGTGCTTGTGCCTGTGTCTGTGCCTGTGCCTGTGCCTTCGCCTGTGCCTGTGCCTTTACACGTGCCTGTGCCTGTGCCTGTGCCTGTGCCTTTGCACGTGCCTGTGCTTGTGCCTGTGCTTGTGCCTGTGCCTTTGCACGCGCCTGCGCTTGTGCATGTGCTGGTGCCTGTGCCTGTGCCTTTGCACGCGCCTGCGCTTGTGCCTGTGCTTGTGCCTGTGCCTTTGCACGCGCCTGCGCTTGTGCCTGTGCCTTTGCACGCGCCTGTTGGGATCCATTGCATTGTTCAAAACTATTATGGGTGTACCCCCATCCTTTGGCTTTGTATGCACTTGTGACATCGTTGCAAGTGTAGCAAAAGCCAGTTTTGGCGCCGTAACAACTCGTGCTTTTTGAACTAGGGTTTAGTATAAGTTTGGGGATTGGTATTGGTGATTGTGCATTTTTAGCGACCGAGGCCTTAGCGGGTGGTTTCTGCTTTAATTGAGCGAAGGCGGACTTGAAATTGGCGACGTCTCCCTTTGTCATACATATCCCGTCAATGCAGACCTTGGCAGTGGCTCCAGTTACATTCAAAGTTCCTTTGGCCGACAGACCGGTTGAGAAATTCACCTTCGTGTCCAATGCCTTTTGTTTACGTTCGATTGCGACGATGTGGGAATTAAGGTCGTTAGATCTTGTGTTGACCGTCGCTAAACCGTCTTTCAACATCGTATTAATCTTTACATCAGACTGCTTTCCCTTTTTCAGAGAACATGAATGCATGGTGTCCGCTTGTTGAGAGCGTTTGAACTCGGCATTCGACCGCAATACGAGATCTCCCAACTCGTCTTCATGTGTGCTGATCTCTCTTCGCAGGGAAATGTGCGAGGCGATGAGAAAGCCGGCGACGACCATGACCAGTAAAATAGATATAAATGCTACTAAGGATTCCATCTGTCAAAATTTTATACAGTTACATTTCATAATTTTTGGGGGTCGTCAAGTCAAGTCAAGGATGCTTGTTACAATAATGTTACAGTAATAATGAATGTAACACTTGGACTGACGGTCGATTGTTGTACACATGTTACACATTGCTGCAAAGTTTGAGGCAGGATAACCCATTATGTGTCCCACTTTATTTGAGAACAACTGTACACAGAGACGTTTCATTTGTATGTTCATTCGAGTGTAATTCAAGACAATCGACGACATTCGCCATTTTTCATTTCACTGTTCCGCTGACTGTATTGGAACAACGGATAATATTTACTGTCTGCTGGATACTGAAAAGAAGCTTGAGATCTCCCGCTGTCCATTGCATCGGTTCACGCTCCGCCGCACATCATCGGACGCAAGCACAGGCGTGAACACGAGTCTTTCAACCTCCCGTTCACGAAGCGTGTTCAGCCGCTCGCGCGCCTTGGCTACGTCGCCGTTCTTCGCATCAGCGATGTCGCTGAGAGCGCGGCGACCAGAGAGGGCCACGCGATAAGTGTACCCGGGGATCTGTTCGAGAGCGATGGCAAGCAGTTGCGTGCAAGGCTTCATCAACTGGTTCTCGATGTACATCTTCGCGTCGATGCGCACCTTCTGAGGGTTCGCCCGCACAAAGTCGACGTGCTCTATGCGCTCGCCCATGAGCGCGTTCTTCTTCGTCGTCTCGACGAAAACATAGGGAATCCGGTCATTAACCTGCGGCGCAGAGCCAGGGTCGCGCTCGTACATACGACGGGCAAGCACGGCATGCGCGATCTGGGCAGGGAACTTGTAGTGGCTCTTCAGCGTCTTACTAATAACAAGTTCCTCCAATGGAGTGCGACCAGCAGCGAGCTCACGAAGCCTGTCACGCAAGAAGCTCACGGCCGCAGGCACGTCCCTCCGCGTCAGCACAATATCGATCACGCCACCGTACACACGCTTCACAACCTGGGCATAGTCACGTCGCTTGAGAGCTATGCCCATGGACTTCTGCTTTGGTGCAGGTTCGTCAGGGTCGTTCTCGTAAAGAAGCCCGACATACCGCTTCTTGCTCAACAATATGAGGGGGAAGAGCGTCTTCTCGTACTCCAGGTTGTGCGGCTTCTTGAGGTGCTGATGGATCTCCCTCGAGACGTCCTGTCCAGCCCGGATGCTTGTCGCAAGGCGGTCGCGATGCGATGCATTGTCGGGTGAGGGAAAGACGACAAACAACGAGTCCGTGTCGCCGTACACGACATGCCCCTGGAACTCCCGCTCGATGAAATTCTTTGCAAACATGATCATGGCGCGTCCAGTTGCAGTGGTGCAAGCCGCCACATCGCGAAGGTACAGAGGACTCGTGCGAGCACCCATCTGACCGTACAAGGAGTTTGCAGTGGTCTTGTACGCGAGCTGCAACCCATCCAAAACAGCGCGCTGGAAGTTCGTGTAAGCCGGCTCTATCTTGTAATTCTTCGCATCCTCAAGCTCGAGCTTCTTCTTCTCCCAGTCTTTTTCTTGTCCGACAAAAACAGTTTCGTTGGTAGCAGCGTCCGAAACACGCACATGCGTGGCGCGATAACGGGTTTGTTTGCGGCGTTGGAGGAGCGCCTCGAGGATGCAGGGAAGAACGCCCTTGCGCGACTGCGCGAACCGACAGACCTGGGTACCGTTGGTAGAAATCTCCACATACTCCACACCAGGAAGAGACCCGTATTTCTCCTTATCCAACACTATCGTGTCGTGCGAGATGTTCTCTGAGATCATTGACGAAGGGTACAACGAGTTGTAATCTAGAACGGACACCGGTGTGTCAAGGTACATACCGGTCTCTGGCTCGAGCACGATTGCACCCTCGTACCCATCCTCCTCATCCACCCCCCCCCCCAAACGACTGGGGAGGGACGTAGCGTTTTGTGGGAATGACGAACCCGTCCTCGAGACACTGCTTGGACACCAACGAGAAGATCTTGACGCCCTGACCGCGCATGAAGATGTACGATAGAGGAACCCAGCAAACGTTGGCCATGCCAACGTTGTTAGCGAGGATCTCTAGTTTGGCGACCAACAGGTTGCACAGAGCGCAATCCTGGACGCAGTACCGCGCGATGATCGCGCGGTCCTCGGCACTTCCCTTCTGCAATCTGAAAATGTCCTTGGGGGAGACGTCGTCCTTGGCCTCGCCCGTGAAATGTCGAGCAACGGCGTCGAGCTTGTAAGAGTCCAGTCGGTGGTCGCGTTGCACTATCTTCATGAGGTCTATGAGCACGCGTCCAGGAGCATCAATGTACTTGAGGACGTTGTCACCCAAGGCAGAAGAAGACATCTCACGAACGACCAGCTTGCCTGGTGCGTGGGAGAGACGCGTGAGACTATCGCATATGCGTTCGTCCACGTCTAGTGCCGTGGCGCGCTCGTGCAGGTACGAGAAGTCGAAGCCGAAGATGTTGTATCCTGTCAGAATGTCAGGGTCCAGGTCCTTGCCAACGTAGTCGGCCCACGCGCAAATGAGATCCGCCTCAGACTCAAAGGTGTGCACAACTGTCTTGTTGGTATCGTCCTCGTCGCCCAGTTCCTCGGTGCAAGAGCCGAGGACAAATATCGCTCGCGAGGACGCATGTTGCTGACCGTAGACATGCGCGGTCACGCCGATCTGGATGATGGAGTCACCCTTGAGCGGATGCGCATGCATGAAGGCCTTGTTCAGAACGGACAAGAGCTTCTCCACGCGATTGGTGGAGCCGTTCAGCTTTTGACTTTGTTTAAGAATAGCGTACATGTCGTCTGCGACGTGATTGAAGGTAGGGAGCATGCGCACGCGGTCTCTGTTAGACGACGAGGTGTGTGAGAACGCGAGTGCGTGCGCAAGACCCTCAGAACCCTGGTTGAAGAACGCGTCATCCATGGCAGCCATCAACACCTTCTTGACGTCGTACTCGCTACCGGACTGCTTCAGAGGCAACTTGCCGCCTACTTCCCACAGGTTGTCCACGTCGAGCGCGAGACGACGGTAGTCCTTGATAGGGACAGGAAAGTCGCCGTGCAAGGAGTCGCACTCGAGATCAAAGCTGGCGATCACCAACGGAGCCATGTCCTCGTTTGAGGTCGAAACAGATGGACGTATACCGATCTCCAGTGATGGACCTCGATGTCTTCTTTGAGGCAGCTGGATGTGCGCATGCAGTCGGGTGCTTAAGGGTTCACGATTTTTTTATCCTCGTCTTGCAAGCTTTTCTGTGTCCACGTCCACCCACCCGGCGGGTTGGATTTGGTGTTCGTGGAAGAAGCGTAGGATGGGGTCCACGTGTGGATTCGAAGACTCGGTGGGCTCGAGCATGCGACTTCCCGGTACTATCTTCTTTGGATAGAGCTGCGCAAGCACACTCATGCCTCGAAGTGATCTGAAGTGAGCATGGCGAACGTTTCCTTTTGATGGTTTTAAACCCCCGAAGTTCTGCGATGCACAAGCTCACATCTTCATGTTCACGGCTACCGGCTTCTCGTAGAGGCCCTTGGCGGAGTGTTAAGAACGAGCCGCTCTGCTCTCAAGTAGAACCTTGGCTCGCTCCCATCGATCTCCGCGTGCACAGATCGACCACACTTGGACACACCGAACATGTGAATGCGGTACCGAGAAGAATCCCGTGTACAAAAATTGTGGACAACATTGTAAAGTGATTGTCTGTGATTGTAATGTATTTCGATTTTCCAGTGATACTTCCGCCCAACGAGATCGTAGACGGAGATGTTGTGGAGTACATCGCAGCGAACCCCGTTGACCGAAGGATGAGTTTTTCAGGGTCGGCACTCCCTTATGCGGACGCGCGGCAGGCATTCTATGGCACACCAAATAGAGGGAAAGTCCACCGAAACTCCAAAAGCAACAAGTACGAACTTCGTTTTGCAGCCCCCCCGTCTTCGTACTACGCAAACCTCAAAGGAGATCTCGTGCCCCCTACAGTGTACATATGGTGGCGATCACAAGGTAAGTTGAGACGGGGGTCATTGCGTTTAGCAGAACCTGTTCCGTTCCGCTCAATCTCTATGCCACGGAGGCCATCTGGTAACCACCGCACCGTCGCAACATACGACGTGCCCTATCCGTTTATGCGTTCCCAGGAAGAGATTCTGATCGCATCTGCGTACCCCTCATACAATGCCGAGAATATGGAAGCAAAGGAACCACCCAATTTCTGGGGCACGCGTCCACCGGTGTAGAAAGATCACAAGCTTGCTCTTTTACAATGAAATCTCCGACGTACAAAACATGGTGACTCAGAATTGAAATTCAACTTCCATTTTGCAGGGATGCGTGTTGTTGATGGGCTACAAAAAAACATGATGGTGTTCCACTGCAATGTGGGTTGCTACACCATAAGGTACCGTACACCATAAGGTACCGTACACTCCAGAAAGCGGTTTCAATTTAGTATTCCGTCGAGTGTAAAAAATAAAATATCTGCATTTTGTTTATTCAAAATGCAAACATCAGCTGGGACGCAATCTAAATTCCATGCTCTTGCACATTGCTCCGACATGGTCTGACTTGTCACAGTTTTTCTTGCCAAACTTCTTCGCCACACACGCCCTCTCAACCGAACTCCTCCCGCACACATGTGTCCATAGTACAGACCGTGTCTGCTCGCTCCTGAACACCCGATGGATGGCCTGATTGTCATTATTCACATCGTTGTCCACCGTAAGCATGATGATGTTGTTCGCCGCCTGAAGGTTCAGGCCCTTGGCGTACGTCCGGCTGAGGATTAGAACTCGCTCCTGGGAATCGGGGACCCTGAATTTGTCCAATGTGTAATCCTTTTCGCTGTTGCTCGTCTTCCCATTCAATCCCAGGGCAACAACGCACTGTCCGCTGTGTTGGTGCTTCATGCGCATGCTGTTGATGAGGAAGGTCAACAATTCGAGTTCCTGAGTAAACATTGTGAAGATGACCACCTTGGTGTCAGAACTCTACATACACATCCCATCATTCAACACATCGATGGCCCCGGCAATGTAGGGACCCACATAGACTCGTGTGCCGTCACAATCAATCTTGTGCGGAGATGACTTCGCAAGCTCGAAGAAATCAAACGAATCGGTAGCTTCGGTGGACATCTTCTCCTTCATCAAGGTCAGTGTCTTGCTTGGGTCGGAAGGAGGGTTCATGAAGACAAAGTCGTAGCCCTCCTTCCTGATGAAACGGTCCGCATGAGCTATCCGACGCTTCTTGCCAGATGAAGACGACTCCTCCCCCTTCTGGTGCTCAATCAACATCCATGGCATGAAGTATATGGAGCTGTACACCTTGTTCGCACCAACCTTGGTGCGGGAGATGGAGGAATCAACGCACTTGGCCATGAATGACTGGAACTTTTCAGTGACAGGGTCCATGTCCACTAGTACCAGACTCGAGAGCAGCGGCAAAGCATCGCCGTTTTCAGCAGCCAACTTCACCTTATCCACAGACGTCCTGTACATGTCCGAGCTCTCCTCGACATCAATGGTATCTTCATTGTGTATGTACCACACAATTTCCTCAAAGACACGTTTGCCAGCAGGGGGGGGGGTCGCAGTCATAGGGAAAACCGCATGACCGATGTTGTTGAACCACTGGCGGGGCGTATGAATCTTGTGGACCTCATCCACAAAGACGCAGTTGAAAGCCTTCCCACCACGCTTCTGCAAACATCGATAAAATGACATTCAGACCGGTGAATAATGGTACGTGTGCACAAGGTTTCATTGTAGTATTCCAGCATCTCCCTTATTATGTTTCATGACTCCTTATGTTCAACACACACTCCTCATTGTTGTATACGCAAGATAATGTAGCATGTTCTCCCAAAAGTCGCCTGTAATGTTGTCTTTTGTATTTCACACACATCACTACGCGCGACATACCTGCGTTCCAAAACCTGCCAGATACGTACCTCTATAATGTTCACGGTTCACCACCTTGCTATTATCCATGATGGAACAACACCATTAAATGTACAACCCGCCTCCGCTTTGTGTACGGAAAATCATGGGTAACGTACCTCCAGGAACGCAGCTTGGTTCTTGTTTGAGACCATTTTTCAGATCCATGATAGCCACCATGGGGAAATGCTTGGGGAACATCCTCGCATTTCGTATATGAGCCACGATTCCAGACGACTGAACAGAATGGCAGCATGTGCATCACACATCCGTGGCTACCAAACATCATGGACCACGACTACCACTGCAGTGTCTTTGTTCTCCAGATTGGGATGCTATCATTCCAATTCCACCCCATCATGTAGGACATTCCACAAATCGCGAGCAACGATCATCCCATTATCAGGGTCCGTCATTGTGGTAAGTAGAAAGTGTAATGGATTGGAATGCGCGAGGTTGCGCGAGGTATTCCAGTGAATGCGATATGTAGTAGATCAAGGAGGAACGATAATGAAGCACGACAAAGCTTTTTTGTATCCACAACAAAGCGGTACGCAGTCACCACCAGCGGTACGGAGGTTCTCTCCACAAATCGCTTATGGCGGATGTTCCAACCACCAAGCTGTTATGCCACAAAGCGGTATTAAGGAGCACACCAATAAAAATTGAAGTCAGTTTCAGTTCTCAGATCTCCACATACCTTTCAAGCATCCTCACTTTGCATATTCCAAACTCACCCCATGGTGGACCCCATCGCTGCTAATCTTGAGGCCCTGCCTGCGTATTCGCCACGTGTTCTTGATGACACCACAGCCTCCGACCGCATCACAATTCTGTACTGCGCCATGGACACAGCAGCGCCATGGTGACCCCATCGCTGCTATCCTTGTGGCCGCTGCCGCGTATTCGCACAAAGTGCGCCCCCTACTGGGTAACCGCTATTTGACGCCTGTGAAGTCAAGACTGGACTTGAACCTTACTCCGTTTACTTTTTTTTACATCCTCGACATGGATTCACACCGATTCTCCACTGCAAAAAGCAGTCAATCGGAGCGCCCGCCAACAGAGCGGTGGTAGCTCCACTGCGGGAGACTTGGCAATTCTTTGGGAGAGAGAAGACCTCTCGCGTTCGCGAGCGCGCCGAGAAGTTTCATCGACTCCCCCCCCCTGAAACCAATACAGGTCCGTGGTTCCATACAAAATAGTTTTTGAGGAGTCTGAGGAGGTTTTGTATATATACAAAGTGTCTCAAGTCTATTCGTTCGTAGCCTCGAAAACGTCATCATATGAGACGTCGATGAGTTCAGAACATCTCCACGATGCAGCTGCTGTGAGAACCGATTTGCAACATGTTGCACTCACTCATCGTAAGAACAAGACGGTACTTGGGACTGTACGGAAGGACCATGTAAGCTGATTCACAGATTCTCCACTGCAAAAACAGTCAAAGCGGAGCGCCATCCAACAGATCGGCGGTAGACTCCACTGCGGGAAGACTTGGGCCAGCGACGTGAACGATTCCAGAACATCCGATGCTTACACTCCCCAAGTCTTTGGGAGAGAGAGACTCCCGCGTTTCGCCGAGACCAAACCGAGAGGTTCCTCGAAAAACCCACCAACACTGATACTGTCTGGAGACACATACGGTTGAACTGTTTACCACAGAGGCGACTCGGAATATCTTCGAGAACCTCTTCAACCTGCTGCCCCCACACTTGCCCAAACCAACGATCTCAGTCTGTATTGATTAGAATGTGTGCCCCACTGTTTTTGGGGGGGGAAAAAAAACAACTGTACTGTTGTTGCAAAATATTTTTTGCAACCTCTTTTTTGTAATCGATTATAAATGTTTGCCACCGATTTTGGGAGAGGATTGTGGGTACACCCCCCTTTCCTTTAAAAAAATACTTCCCATCCCCCTGCCCATTCCCCGCCCGATCTTTATCGCTTCGGAAGCGTCCACCCCTCCCATCTTCAACTCCATCGTCCCTTCCCATCCCCCAGGCACTAAACCCCCCGCACCTTCCTCTTACTTCTTCGCATCTCCACCTCCCCATGTTGCAATCCTCGCACAAGCAACATGCGGCAGCCAGCTCTAGTCGTCGTGCCACCCCTATGCCACATTGCCCCACGACCCGCCTGCCCACTTCATCCCGCGCCCAGACCGCCGCACTTTTGGCAGCAGGCACAACACCATATACCTATGGCCGCTTGTACTGGGATCAAAGGCGCACTGCAGTGCCCAACAGAAGGGGAGGGGGGGGGGGGGGGGTGAGGTCGGTTACCGGTCGGGAGGGGGCGTTAACGCTCGATCCCCTAATCGGTCCTTATGATGGGGTGCTGGGTAAGATGGAGTGTACTGCTTAGAGATTGGGTGTGAAGACTATAGCTTGATCAATTTGGAGTGGTGAAACAATGCTTGTAATGCCAACTACTTCCAACATGCTCGACACGAGGGGTTGGAGCGACTTGGTATTGACTGCGATGCCTATGCACAGAGCAAGACTAGGGCTGGTCAATCACTGACATGAGGCTGGTCTAAGCTCCACTTAGATCTAAGGGCAAGTTCGAAGTGTTATCCGGGGTGAGTCCGAGTCACTGGCGCTCGTCTGTCCTGTACGAGGTCATTCTAAAGTCTGTGACGAATGGCGATGCGACGGTGAGGAAAAGGACAGGGTATCGCAAAATGCCAGGTCACTCTGGTTTACTGGATAGAGTTACAAGGGGCGACAGGCTCCCGCTGCGATCAAGTTGTATTTTACAACGCTATATGCAAGAGGCAATTAGTATCACGGATAGTACTCCAGAACACTGGATTTCTGAGTGGTGCCGAGAACAACACTAAAACAAAGCACGAGCACCAAGCGGGTGGAAAAGGCATTATCAGCACAGGAGAGTACTGAAACACTGGACGTTCTGTGGTGTGCATTGTTGCATGGCACTGCACATCGCGTACTCCAACCTGCCCGTAGCCACCGAAACCACGGCCGGTATTGTTCAATTGTGACTGACGTATCAAACCGACAGACGGTGTACCAAATAGGCTATATTTTTCGAGAACCTCTCCAACCTGCTGCACCCCCTACTTGCCAAAAGCACGATCTAGCAATCTGGATATTATAGAAGATGTTCCCACTTTATTTGAGACAACTGTAAAGACAAATGAAACAGACAAGTCACTCCCATCCTCTGTCTTACAACATTATTGTGTTTCAACCCTCATCCAATTGTGGTTATCTCTTCCCAATACATATCCCTTAACTCATCTCCCCCTCCTCGTACATGTACTACTACCCATACTGGCCGATGCCTTGGGAAATCTCGTTGAACATTTCTTCGTCCGCACCACGCTACCCCCCACCAGAACCCCTCGAAGGGAGAGAAATCACGGATCACATCGTCCCCCAAGATAATTGTTCACCCAGGCGGCATGTTGCGATAATCTTTAATCTTTCAAAAAATCACGGTCCTCCCCAGCGATATTCTTCCAAGATAGCAATTTTACAGGCGCGTGATAACCTCAACTGCTCCTCGTCATGAGCTGCCGGTCGCCATCCACGTGTCCATTCGACCGAACATGCTAATGTCCTCGCCAAGCGCCCAGCAAAGTAACGGGGAGGTGTAAGCACCACCCGCAGCAAATCCGCCAAAGCAACCTCCATCATGATGTGATACAACGGTTATGATCCGCACGCCACACGCCCTGAAGAATTTTCTGTATCAGAGTCCTTTGTCCAAGCTAGAGTTTCAAGTGGAACGTATGTCCGTATACAAACGCGATTGCAATAAGTAGCACACTTCCTCCGTGGATACAAATCAACGTGCATCCCCCTCTGCCACCGTAGTATCGGTCGTTTGTTTCAAGGCTCGTCCATCATCTAGCGTTAGTCTCTGGAGATGCAGGTTTCGGACTTGACTGTCTCTTATTATTGCATCATCATCACATCTTTCTCATTTAATAGGCGGAGGTGAAGACATGAATCCAGGGGTGTCGACCCTCCAATTGGACGAAAACGCAAGATGTCCAATGCGTTACAACGATACAACCACCAGGCCATGAATGTGTACCATCAGGGAGGAAACGCCCGACGACTTTCCAGTCCGATCGACTCTTAGGAAACACCCCGTGAATGACGCCACCGCTCACATACCCTCCCTCACATGCATCGGTCCACCGCAACGCAAAGATTCAGAGTCTGAAGTACTGCATACACATCGTCTGAAATCTTCAACGAGAGGGAATTGGGGGGGTACCGAATCTTGGAGGTTCGTCAAACTGGATGCCAACGAGAGTTGATATATGACGAACCCAAACTGTTGCAAGATCCCCCGCCAAGTAAGAACCATTGGCGACACCCTTATCTGACAAACTGCCCCATCATTCACCTACTTACGAGGAAGGATGTAGTGAAAGGGTACGTAGGACGACAACTCTATGGTCTCCACCGATACCCCCCCCACCTGACAGGGAGAACAGGATCCATCCCTCGTATGACACCAATGATAACAAAGCACTCAAAAGGTAGCACCATCCGAAAATCGCATATGGTTTCCACCCACCTGTGTTGTGGCCCCGTTTCACATAGATCAAGTTCGTTATTGTCATTAGCATTAACATTAGCTTAGCAGTAGCATTAGTCATTAACATCTAGACCCTTCTCCTTGCTCACACTTTGTATGCGTAACTGGGGTCAACAAGGAAGCGTCGGATAGTGTCACTTGCGCACACCATTCGAACGTACGCTCAACGCTCGAAGAGAGGGAAACGAGGGGGACCACAAGAAAAAAAGAAATCGCGGACACGGGATTGACGAGCTCTTGAAACAGGAAGTGGATAGGAACAACCTCAACCGAAAGTTGAGAACGTATCACCCTCATAGACGAACACAACACGATTCTCAACACCAGCAAAACCCAACATCAGGAGAACGGTTGGACCGCGTTGGACGACGCAGCGGCGATTATCAGTGCACCTAGCATCGCAATACAGTTGTGGAAAGAATTTACACGCACTCCCGAACTAGTTTCAGCTCAAACTCCTCATACGTCATCAGGTCGTCAAGGTTACGTCGTCGCCATTCGGTCCCGAACACCCTGCTCTGCCGGAGTCACGCAGACTCACACGTGGTCTTGTCGAGCGCCTCATGTATCCGACGCCAACATGATCGAAATGCACCACACCGAGAAACGCCCATAGCGATCGTTTCGTCATTCTTAAGGCTACAGGATGGAAAAATCCCCTTGGGCGGACCGCGAATCCTGCAATAACTTGAAATGATGATCCAGGACATCCACTGACATCACCCACCAACCGGTCGCCAAAGAACGACCGGTCCTTCTACAGTCGAGCACCACCACCACGGACCTCGGAGGACAATATATGGAGATTCTTTTAAAGAATAACGGTCCATTATTCGTTTTAACGTCCACGGCATACAGAATGTCGTCGAACTCCCAGACGCGTCGTCCGAAGTTTTCCGACAACATCAACTAATGGACTGTTGTTGCGCCCCGTTGAGGAGTCTCATTCTCATTGTCATTCTCAACTTTGTGACAAATGGATCTCCATTTTCCAACGTATTACGAGTGGCCATGTCCTCACTATCTTATCCATAAAGATCAAGAGAGCGCTCGTTGGCATTATCCAAGATACAGCACGCAAAACGCGTATCAGGTGTAACATATATGAAACCGTGACCACTAAACTAGAACTCTACCAAGTACTGACGGCGTAACTTGCGGCGAGCCTTCGCTGAGTCAGCAGGATACCCTAACTCTAAGCAATCGATCTCCGATAGTAGTACCAATGCTTTCTGCCCCAATCACAAACCGAACTTACCCTCCCACTTTCGACTTTGTGCATCATCTTGGACTCGCAAGAGAACCCTTTAGATTAAAAGACGAGAGCAGCCCCATCAGATATAGCATTGATAAATGATACGGTCCGCATCATTATCGTCATTCTAACACTGATATGATCAGGCGCTGGAGATCATGATGTCTGATCGAAGTAGTAAAGAAGACAATACTAAGGACTGGAGTTCCTTGCAAGTGCGAAGTCGCTTCGCGACGTCATTAATCATGGAAGCCTTCCCCTGTTGACGACGACAACCAAAGATCCCCCGCCACGACGTCTTTTGTTCGCGTATTTCTCCTCTTCTCAATAAGAATGGATCTCGTTCAATGTAGTCACGGACAACAAGAGGTATTCTTGTCCGCTAGGATGCATAATACTCGCGTCAACACGCTATCCAATGATAAAACACGTCACACGTCTTAGCTGCTGTAGGATCGACGCTGCCACCAATCGACTCCCCCCCCCCCTCCGCCGATACCACAACAATGCGACACCAACATATCACCACGTCGTCCACCACTACTACGTCCGGGGGCCCTCTAAAATATCTGTTCCATCGCGAGTAACCCCCCCCGCCAATAAGCACAAGTAACCCATCCACCCAGGGTCGCTTAACGTCACGCACCAGTACAGGCGCCGCCAACGCACGGAGAACCACAGAACCTCTGAATCAATCACACCATCTACATATCGCCCCCCTATCTACTATTGGTTGCAATTACTTGAGAAGAACCACCAAAAGGAAGCTTACCATCCACGAACAGCGAGGCGCTCAACAGCAACGTATCGATATAAAGGACGCGTAGGCATCTGCGTCGAACGTGATCTATCTTAAATCCGCGAATTGCTGCATGCTCTGTGATCGCTTGCCCCGATAGGGATAGAGGCACGAGGAGACGCTTGCAAAGGAGCGATCGTGTTAGCAGCAACGCGGAATGATCCGGGACGCGAAACGAGGAATCGGGTGGTCCCCGTGGTCGTGTGACATACGATAACCCTCCGAGGGAGATGTGTAACGTACGTTCCCTTCGTTTGTCGATGAGTCAGTAAATACCAATAGAGAAGTGGACAATGTGATTGAAGAGATATATCCGAAGGAGTGGCAGCAGATTCTCGGCAGTCGTTTCAGAATGTCAGTCCACATTCTACAGTGTCCAAACCGTCATGTGTTTCCATCGCGGCGTTGATAAAAGGGACTTCAAGACAGACTGCATAAGCGCCACTACGGCCCACACAAGAAACTGGGGCAATCTTGCAAGGACCAAGGTCGAAACTTGACGGTCGACTGAATACAGAGAGGATGATTAGATGAGGCAGGAATTGCGAGAAAGAGAAGACTTAGCAATTTCCCTTATGCCAAACTTAATCCCGACTCAATACATAAGAGGTTGTTGTCATACAGTTTTTCTCAAATATTTTGGGACACGACCTTATAATTTGAATGATATCCCCTGACACCAGATACAGGTCCGTGGTTCACTACAAATATTGTTTTTGAGGAGTATGAGGAAGGTTGTAATATATAAACGTGTCCAACGCTCACACATATAGATGGGTCAATGCTGACAGAGTGGGGCAGAGTAAGCGTTTAAAAACTAAAAAAGGAAAGAATTGTCTATGCTTTTACGTTCCACGATATCCAATAATATTGCCGAGAACCCCTTCTAACATGCCAGGAAGTTGGTAGGTATATTTGCACAGAGTTGTATTGTAGATTAATCGATCAGTACGGCAGCGAGACACATAAACAATGTTGATTTTCTAGGAAGAATGCGTTTCCTTCCCACATTAGCATACGGACATTCAAAAGAAAATGTGAAATGTTCTGGGACAAGTACAGCACGAAAGCTCTAACGTTGTTTGTATCAGACGAGCAGATTTTACGCTGGCGACCACAGCAATATGGATACAGCATATCGGTTCTAGAGTAACTGCGAAGACAATGAGTATCCCTCGTGTGAAGTTCAACTTTATTACTCGCTATTTGGGTCATCTCAGAGAAATAATAGATTATCAGTTATTGGAGGCACATTGTAAAAAAGACGATTTCATTAAATTCTTTAAAACTTTGTCATACCAAAGAACACCACGATCGTCAGGATAATATTCGGTTCACATTCTTCACGAAATAAAGGATCTATCGAAGGCAAAAGGTGAACTTTGTACACCCCTCCTTATTGCCCAGAGCTAATGCGATTGAACAATATTTAGAAGCATGAAGAAGACTACAGGGAATCATTCCATTGACGTCACCACCTGTAACTTCAGATTACTTCATGCAAAATACGAGAAGATTGGGTTAGGAATGTTTCAGGAGAGAGCCTGTCTGCAGATACCATTACAGCAAACGTTTTCGGGTACAATTTGTGATGGAGCATGGGGTCTTGTTGGTACTGAGGCTGACCAACATGATGACGTTGCTGAACTTGTAGATTCTGAAATGGGATGAGGGATGAGGAGCGTGCACTCCTGGGCGAGCGATTTGTGTGGGGTCAAGATGAAATTGAGAGTACCTTTATCCCCATGATTGGCTCCGTAAAAAGATAGACACACTGTACTAGAAACGACATGACACAAGTTGCTTGAGAGGGTTATTGTTTTCGCAACGAATTTCCACATTGCTCGTACTTTTTTTGAGAAGGAATCGCTGTCCTCCTGTATAATCGCAACTTCTTCTATCTACCGTCCTTCTTGCAGTCCGTACCAACCCATGTAAGGGTCGGGAATCTTGGCAAAGACTCGAGAGTAGTCGTCTTCTTTCGACTTGTTCAGATGAGCCAAGGGGCAATTCAAAGTTGCTCAGGGGAACGTGAATAACCAGATCATTGCCGAACCTGGGGGTTTTCTATTCTCATGGCCACATGGGCCTCTAATCACCTTTGGACCATAACTTGAGCGGCGAATAAAGCGACGTACTTGAGTGGAAGTACCACAAATTGCAAAGCGCCTGGCGGTCGGACATCGTGCTGCAGTGATCAGTGCCCTACAAAGAATCTCGACGTCATATTCAAATGATG